>CAXAMN010014780.1:663531-766783 GCA_963970005.1 Durusdinium trenchii | reverse complement strand
AATCATTGTAAAACACAATGTATCCCCTCTAAACTGTTACAGGCCTGGCCCTCACAAAATTGATCTAAAAATAGCTGAAACCCTAGGTTTTGGTGATGTTTTAGCCAACAATCACTGCAAAACACAGTGTTTTTGCTATTGTTTGCATGAACAACATCTCCCAGGAACACCCGTAAAGTGTCGAGTCATCTGTACGAACTGTCTGGCTCACACGCAGCAAGGGTGTCTCCCTTGCCAATCTTCACTCCTGGAGTTGTAGTTTGCAGCAAGCTTCAGCTCCTTGATGTCTCGCTGAAAGGAAGCCTTCCCGAACTCCTGCACGGCCACACCGAGGTGTGCCATCGAAACGACGCGTTCCATCCCGCTGTGTTTCAGCGCGAGTTGCTCTTGGCACTCTCTGGTGCAATGCACCAGTTGATTCCTTCGTCCGTCCCTCATACTGGTTCCATCTGTTTCACGTTCGTCTCTCCTTCCGCCATTTGCCCTTCTCACAGTCTCTCACACCTCTCCTTGAGCATGAGCTGCAGAAGATCTAAGACTCGGAACTTGGTGCTGGGTTTTTGCACCACCGCCGGCAGCCCTTCCTTCTCCTTCTCTTCATCTTCGGTCACAGGCGTCAGCAGGTCGTTGATGGCTGCGGTGTTCACTTGGATGTCCTGGTCCTGGGCGGTTCCAACTTGCAAAGCGAGAAAACCAGGACCCTCCGAGAAAACCTGGGTATCCTGGCTGGACTAGATCTCCAGCTGTCGGGCCGTCGGACACCCAAGGGGCACCCTATAGGGATCCTACTTGGCAAAAGAAACAAATCCAGTTGCTCCGGTTAGATGAAAGAAGAGTCGAGTCCTTTCACCGGCCTTTTCACCGTGCTTTCGACGACCGAGACATGCCGAAGACGTTATGCCAGGCATCATCTTTCAACTTCTTGAATGCCCAAAGCATCGCTTCAATACCTTCCTCGGACTGCTCAAAGCCATAGTCCGGCAGGATCTCCCATTGAACACTCCTGCATGGCACGACACGGATATGTCTTAAGCCGACCAACATGTTACGTCTAGATATGTCTTAAAATGTCTTTAAAAGATATCTTATTTTAGCTGTTCTAAGCTCTAAGTTCTATAAGCTAGTTTTGGAACAGCCGTTCTTTAGCACTGAAAACCACTTTCTTCTGCAGCTGGACATAGCAAACTCTGTTTTCAACTGTTCCTGATCAGGCAGGTGCATGGGGTCGACATAATGTTGACCTCTGATTAGTAAACACCCCCAGAATAATGACTTTTTCTTTCCTGCACTGATTAATAAAGGCCCCCAGAATAATGTCTTTTTTTTGGAGGGATAGTTGTAGTGGAATATGTTTTATTGTTATATAGTTTACTTGTTCCCTTTTCAGTTTGCTGGGGTTTCAAGCTTAAAACATATTTTGCTTTAAGTACACTTGTATTAATTCCCTTTCTTTTCCTTTTGATTTGCTTTACTTACCTAAGCTCTTTAGTCTTTAAGCTTTCCAAAAGTTACCAAAAGTCAGTGCACATTTTCTTTACAAAATCCCTTATTCGAAAATATTGAAAATCAAAAAAAAAAAATCATTCAAGCAAAGGGGGTAGTCCAGCAAGCAGCTTTCTGACATTATTCTAGAGATTTCAAGCTTAAAAAATATATTGCTTTAAGTAAACTTGTATTCAGTCCCTTTCTTTTCCTTTTGCTTTGCTTTACTTACCTAAGCTCTTGAAAAGTTGAAGATTTCCATTGAGATTGGATGCTTTTCAAGGTCTTTGGATTGAGATTTCCATTAGAATATTGAGAATTCCATTTCCACTTTATTGCTTTCCTTTTACTTTAGTATTCCAAATGTTTTCAATTTGAGATTTCATTGATTCCCTTTTATTTTTAATATTGCCAGAGATAGCTAAGTAATGATTCCTTTCATTTTAGTATTGCCAGAGATAGCTAAGTAATGATTCCTTTCATTGTTAGTATTGCCAGAGTAGCTCCAGAGGTAGCTCGCTAAGGATTCCTTATTTATTTATCAATTGATTGGTTTTCTAGCATATTATTATAGAGGCCCCAATTGTTGGGGGGAGGAGGGGGGTTGATTAATTAAGAGTCAACATTACATCTGAAGCACAAATGCACGGACACCGGAGCAGAAGGAGCCGAAGGAGCCACCGGAAACCCCGCGAGCGAAACGATCCACCCAACAGGTATGTATTACATCTATCCGTCGAAAGCGGGCGAAAACGTTGAAAACGGCCATCTCCACTTTCCGGCGTCGACGCGAACCGCGTCGCGCTGTTCGCAGGCGAATGGCGTCCTCACCAGCTTCAGGAAGGCTTTCTTGAAGGAAGGGCTCTGCTTCTCGAACTGTCGGCTGATCTCGTGCAGCTGACGTTGAAAGCTTGGGGTGTTGAAGGCCATCATCAAATCCTTAGGGTGTTTCCCGATCTTGCACCTCGCCCCATCGACCCTCTCACGTCTCGCGGGACTCGCCCTCGCCGACCCTCCGTCGTTGCGGTTCGGTTCCTTCGGGAGGTCGGGTGCCTGGTGGTCCGATCTGCGCTCGCTGCTTCGCGGATGCGAAATGGTCTCTTCGGTCGTCGGTCTGCTTGAAGCGGTTCAGATGTCCACACACGGGTTTCTGGATGCTGGGTTGCTTCATGTTCCGACCAAATCAACCGAATTGCAATGGGTGAAAGATTTACCGACGGATTTACATACATCTGAGACCGTGCCAACGGCTATGGATTTTCCGAACTAAATCCGTCACAAAATCAACCGTTGCAATATGTCCTTGGGTCCCACATGGTCCCCACGTCTGGTCCGTGCCGTTGTTGCGCTCCAAACTCGAGTGGTTGCTGCCGGGTCAGTGGTCGGGCCGTGACAGGTCTCGGTACGACTGAGAAGGTGAGAAGAGCTGGTAGATATTGGGGGCCCATTGGGTCACGGGTCATGGCTTTGGCCCAGAAAAATCGAAGTCATAGATCATGATGTCCTGATACTCATATTATACTGATGCTCATATATGATATACTATTATGTGTATGCCAGTGTATGCTCACATGCTCATAATATGCTCTGCTTTGGAAACTGAAGCTTCATGCCTGGTGTTACACGACTCTCATCTAAGTTTCTGCTTGCAAGGCAAGAGCAGCTTCCTTCGGGAAGACACGGGGACTGCGGCTCGCACCGGCTGTGACACCGGCACCTCGCACGGCGTGCAAGGCGTCTGCCCGGCTCCATTCATTCCGTCCTGAGAAGGCAGTGCTACGAGTCAAAATCAATCCAAAGCGAAGAAGGCATCTCTACTAGAGGCATCAGGTTGGATTTTTCTTGCAGCGGAAATGGCTGGATTTTGCAGAGAATGGAAGATCTCTGGTACAAGAGGTATAAGGCATAACGTCAATTGGATTCAATCGGATTTCCCCTTCAGCAGCTTGCAGTGTGCAGCTTGCAGTGTGTGCATGTTTCTTTCGAAACACCTTCCATGTCGACACGGAACCTTCGATTTGCAACCTTCGACGATATTATCTGGCCTGAAATCTTCCTCTCCACGCTCTTGTCGCGCAAGTTGGGCGCCACGTCCTGGCGAATCCGGACCAAAGATGTGGCTTGCCAGTACAACCTCATCAACTCGCATCTAGCACAAGCAGCCAGCTCGAACTTAAGTCCTTATTTTTCCACCTGACTTTTTATGGCAATGATTTCAAATCCCTTCAGCTTCCTCCTCCGTCGGAACCCTGCTGAGAGGGCTCAAGGATCGCCGATCCAAGAGCGTGGGAAATCGAGTGGCCATGGTTCCCTCCGTCATCGGTCCCTTTGGCGTGAAGCTCCGAACTCCAAGCGGTGGTCGTGTGCCACCGTTGAACAAACCCGTTGAACGGTCGGCGGTCGTGGCCTGGGCCTCGAGGTCGTTTTGAGCCGAAAACGGCGGTTTTGACCGTAGGACGGGTGGCGATGTTGAGAACAAGGAAAGATGACTGGTGGTGCAATGCGTCTACAATCGTCTACAGATTCTGTATGATTCTGTAGATGCCATGTAGGTGGGCAGGATGGGTGGGCTGACAGCTGCAAAACCCCAAAAAGATTCGCTCGAAGCTGTACATGATTTTGGAAAGCTCGACTGGGTGAGCAAGGATAGATGGAAACACGACCAAAAACATCCAAAAACCACCACGTGTCTTTTTGAGATGAACCATGAATGAACCATGACCAAATGTCGTGCATCATCATGCATCTGCTCCATGTGAGAAACCTCACATGCGCCACCAGCTATGGCCAGGTCCGCCTGTGTACCATTCATCTTGATGTCCGCACCTTGGATAATGCAGGGCTGCAGGTTTTTAGCGGGATATATTTTTTATTTTTAGTCGGATTTTTTTTTGGGGGGGGTGAGTCTTCTGATTCTGTTGCTTTGGACAGTTTCTCATTAGGTCTACTGGGTTTTTACGTGCTCTATTATTGGGTTTTTGAGCTAAGTGATCCCTCTACGTGCTGGTGGCCCATAGCATCCACCTTTGTGGGTCTTCCACGGTTCATAGCTGGTTTGAAGTCGACTGTTCGCGGGAGGCCCAGGGTCAGATCGGAGCGTTTTGCTTCGATGTGCAGCAAAGCCTTTGAAGTGCAATTTCTATATTTAAGTTACTCCACCAGCACGTAGAGGGATCACTTAGCTCAAAAACCCAATAGAGCACGTAAAAACCCAGTAGACCTAATGAGAAACTGTCTAAAGCAACAGAATCAGAAGACTCAAACCCAAAAAACCTGGCTTCCTTCCTTCCTTCCTTCCTTCCTGCCTGCCTGCCTGCCTGCCTTCCTTCCTTCCTTCCTCTTCCTTCCTTCCTTCCTTCCTTCCAGAGCCCTTAAAAGAAAAAGAAGTATCCCACCCCCAAAAAATATCCCACGGAAATATGCCCTCCATAATGCAGCTCTGGTGGAGGGAGGGATGGTCTGTGCAAAATGGCCTATCAAAATAGACTGACTGGTGCTTAGTACGTAGGGAATAAGGGAAGTTTCGCCCCCAATAGAGATTCTATTGGATCCAGCCACCCTCATTCCCTGCTTTCGTCGCACCAGTCAGTAGATCTCGTGGCCGCTTGGGCGTCGGGTGGAGCTGACTTGGTCAGGACGTCTTAGCCGCACGGCCCAAGGACGTCGTCGCACGCTGCACGGAGGGGTCGGCACGGCTCGGCACGGCGAGCGAAACCGGTGTACCGGTGCCGACCACGGGCCGTACGACGGGTCCAGGCTGTCGTCTTGTGGTTCGGTGGTTCGCTAGAAAAACCAGTTGTCTGCTTCAAACAAGATAGACAAGATGACGTGGTGACTCATGTCAGAAATGCTTTATTTTTAACAGCATGTTCCCCATACAACTGGCACAGATACTGCAGGCGAACGCCGACGCCATGGCAGTTTGCCATGGCATGGAGAAGATTCCACAAAGCGCAGCTAGGTCCGCATGGGCCTCGCCCTTCTTACCCTTTCAACGCCCACTTCACCGCCTTCTCCCCGCTTCGGCTCCCCACCGGGCGGTCCGCGGCTCCGTGGCCTGGAGCGACTCGTCGCAGTCCGAGGACGAGTCGAAAAGGGGGTTGTCGTGAAAGCTAAGGTCGTAGCAGCAGGGCATTCTATTTGATTCCCATCCTTTCTCCCCTGCCTTGTTGACCATCGCAGCTCTTGTTCTAACGCTTGTATCCTGGCCTGGCAGGATTGAAGGAGGTCAAGACGTAAGGCCAAGCTTGGTCTGGGGTTGTTTGGCATGTACAAAGATATAGCGTTTCAGGGGCATCTGTGTGTCTCACGGTTTTGAGACAAGCTTTTCACGGATTCTATGTGGATCCTGATATGGGTCAAGGTAGCGCCTGTGAGCAAGTAGTCTGGCTGTGTGCATAGCACTCTCCCTCCACACTGAAACTCTCAGCATTCCAGTGGACAGTTTTCAGGCTTTCAGAGTACAGAGTTGGAGGGCCCTTTGCTTTTCTGCGTTTAGCAAACTCCGTTCTGATGTGTTCACTCTCCCACTTTCTCTTTCTCTCCCTCTCCATGTCATCGATGGCGCCTTCATCTCCAGGTTTTGACACATGAGCTCTTTCGCCTTCTCTAGGGCTTGCAAGCTCACCTCCTCGACGGGTTATCGGAGAACGGAGAACGTGGCTGTGAGAAGAAACGACCGAACAAAGTCAGACTTGCAAAAGTGAAATTAAGTTATCATCATGCATATTCGCATATTCATGCATCTGTCAATGTTACTCAACATTGTGCTGGAACACTTTCCTTCGGCTTCAAACTCTCATTCTTTCATCCAAGGGTTCTCTATTTTTCGATGGTTGACCATTCTCCCACAAATGACGTCAAACGGAGCGGTCTGTTGCAGGTCCTCGGTCACAGTTTGCTCGACTGGAGGAAGCTCATGAACCCGCTCCAGCTCTTGTGGCACCTGGAGCTGCTTGGCACAGGGCTCAGCTGAATGGAAGGGAAACCATGGCAGATGACATGAGACACCTGGAGGTGGCTCGAGAGGAACAAAAGACCTGCCGTCCGGTCCGACAGTGGCTGTCCCGTGCGCATCCTCTCCACGCACGACTAGCGGAAAGGCTCGTAAAACCGATCTTAGGAGCGAAGGGGGTCGAAAGGAGGTGTGGTTGACGCACGCGCCGCCCTTACGCGACTCACATGGACGCGCTTCCGCGCCCATCGTCGCCATGGGGGGCCAAAAACCAGTGCGGACACGCCACATCCGCGCAGACGGACCACAGATACGGACCAACTTTCTCCACACCACAACATATATATATTATATATAATGACCTATATACAATGAGCTTACGCACTTGACCTCACTTACATCGTTTTTGACCTCACTCACCGGAGTTTTGTGTGGGCACGTGCTCCACACGGCTGCCGGCTACTGGGTGAGGCCTTGAAGAACGGTCGGTGTGAGGCCAGGGGTGGGGGCCATGGACGTCCCGACTCACCTCAAGTAGGAGCTATAATTGGACACCCCTGGCCCCGGGGGACAAGACATGGTGTGTGTACCTGCGTTCGACATGGTGTTCGACTAAGTCGATGACCAAACTGGATCAGGTCAACCAGAAAAGCCTGCAGTCGTCTGACGAC
Source organism: Durusdinium trenchii (assembly GCA_963970005.1). Taxonomy (NCBI): domain Eukaryota; class Dinophyceae; order Suessiales; family Symbiodiniaceae; genus Durusdinium; species Durusdinium trenchii. Next base: position 759,676 of record CAXAMN010014780.1, on the reverse strand, counting down.
TGCTGACGGTTCATGACTTCTATGTAGAGTAAAAAAGATCTTATAGAACTTCAACCCACATCCTTCAACCTCCAACCCCAACCTCCAAAACAACATGAACACTCCCCACTTTCCCCAACCGCTCCGTCCATCTACCGTTCCCCCCCCTGCCACGGTCCCAACCACGTCACCCTTCCCCCCCTCCCGTCGTTGGCCTCGGTCCGCTCCTTGAGTCGTTGGAGATCCTTCTCAGCCACCCACTTGGCCTCCAACCCGTCCCGTCCCGTCTCGGCGTCGGCGGCGCCGGCACCGATCGGCAGCCGCCGGACGTGTGGATGAGCGCGTAGAGGAGCACGGTTGGTCCGAGGGTCTGGTGGATCACACTGGAGGAATCGAGTGTCTGCAGATTGGTTGGATTGGTTGATGTTGTGCGATGTTCAGAGTCTGAAGTTCATAATCAGTTCGGAGGAACAGATAGGACGCTATGCTCGGTGGAGGCCATCGCAAGTAGGTTGGAGGCCATCGCTACTAGTAACAAGCTACTACTAAGTAGTATTCATCTGTTCGATTCAACACCAACTTCTCTCAACTTGAGGCAGACACGAAATGCTCCTCCCTCCAGTAATTGGTCCCCTGTGCTGTTCTTCCCGGAGCAGGTCCGGAGTCCGGGCATCGGCCTCCCACCATCTCCACCGCCCGCCTCGGCCTCCACCGCTCGCCGCTGGGAGTCCTGGAGCTCCTGCTCCAAGTGCTGCACTCGCGCCTAGCAACGTCGACCGAGAACCCGGAGAGGCGCCGATGTCCTGCGCTTTCGCCGACCGATGCGGAACTGTCGCGGGGTGTCGCGGTCGATGTACGAAGGAAAGGAGGATCTGAAGTGAAGTGATCATGAATCCATGGTGTGCCCCGCTTCATTCCAGTTTGAACATGAGTCCATAAAATAAACAAACTTCTTGCGTCACGATAATCATATTGTTGCAAACAACCAAAGAACAAAGGAAAATTAATTCAAACAAAAACACATTGCCCATGTTCACCCATTGGACATGCTCTCCTCTCTCCTTCCCAAACAAATGAAGCGACGCCTTTTGTTCGACCTCACCTGCAGTTGGCACACCTCCTGTCGGAGCTCCCGCTGCCGCAGCTCAGCCTGAGGGCTCCAAACGTCCGCCGGAAACGTGCCGGTGTCGGCGAAGGGAACGCCGGCATTGGGGGTTTGGGATGGTCGATCTTGTGCGCCGGGTCGTGCGAACCAGTGAACCAGTGTCGACACCGGGGCCATGATTCTTCGCTCATGTCGGTTGACCGTCATCGACACCGGTGTCGCTGCGTAGCGACAAAGGGAGAAGAACGGGGCGCCAGGTGCGCTTTCGCGTTCGTCCGTGAGCCATGTCCGACTCACTTCCCAGCTCGTCTTGCTGATACCACTGTACTGCTTGTTGGGGCTCTGACTTTCGTTGAATCGCCTCGGACAGCTTGGGTTCAAAACGACATGGCAAACAGATCGAAAAGGTGCTGAAAGAAACCTCTCTTACTGAACTCATCTAAGAGGAACTTGGAGCACCTTTTGGTATTGAAAACCTCAAGTTTTGTATGACATCCTCTTACTCATCAAAATCTGAGACCCAAAAACATGCTTTCTCCGCCCGGAACGCGATTCGTCCGTTTGGATCGAGCTCCACGCTGCGGTCCTTGGCATGTCTTCGCCAGGACCAGCCTCGACTCGCTAGGGGGTGAGGATCCGCTTGATGAATAAACCCTCCCATTTCTACCCACCAATTGGTTTGGAGTGCTTCAACCATTTTGGCTCAGACTTCTAGGTGTATTTCTTAGAGAAATCCTCTTCATATGGGGGGTGAAATATAATCAAGAGTCTACATGATAACTAGGAGTTCGGCTACACGTTCTTTCTGCTACATGTTCTTTCTGCGTACCCAATACCACATGTTTTTGGTCTGAGACTTGCAAGCGTGACAAGAAGGCCTGAATTCCAAACCAAGCATGGCTGTCTTTTGAGGTTTCTTCCTTACCTTTTACAACACACTCAACAAAATGGGCTGTCTTTGTCATCGTCTCCCACCCCACAAAGAGCGCACCCAAGGAACAAAGCCAAAGGATCAGCAGGGCGAGCACGGCCAGCGCATGCGTGATCGCGCCCTCGACGTTCGCCCCGAGTCGGGTCCGCGTGGCGAAGCGTCCGTTCGCCGCCGTTCGCCCAGTCCACGGGTCGTCGTGAGAGACGGAAGATGAGACGAAAGCACAAAAAGCCGCGTGGAGGCCGAACGACAAAGAGGAAAAAAGGGGAGAAAAAAAGGAAAAGTCCTGGATAAAGTGTTCTGTTTTTGCCGAAGATCACTCCAAGTGTGGTGAAAACTCACATGTCCAGAAAGGATGGGTCTCTTTTTCCACCGACATTCGGTAAGGCCCGCGCCTCAAGTGCCAACGCAGCCATGGCACCCGTGCTGAGGGAGCCGAGGGAATGGGCGGAACGGCCGAGGGAATGGGCGGAAGTGGACGTAAAGCGTCCTTCTGCCACCTCCTGAATGTGTTCTTCTTTGCTTCCCGGAAATCCCATCCCATGTGTTTGTGAGGCTGAACTCTGTGAAACATGTGTCTCACCCTATGATGACCATGACCGCACTCACGCAGAGTCGTGCCACGAGTTGTGTCTCATGTGACATGTCTTTTTCGCGAGACTCTTGGTGGCAACGCGTCGATCTGCAGCTGTGCAACCCGGGGATTGGATTCATCCAAAAGGTCTTGGATCACAGTGAACATCCAGTCACCTCAGTGCCAGTAAGCTCTGAGGCCCCCAGTGACGGAATTCGGAAGGTCAAATGCCAGGTCCAAGGTGAATGCTGGATCTTCAGTCTGGCGAAATGCCATGCGTCCATCCTGATTTCACTTTGTGTGTGTAGATGACTTTAAGCTAGTAGGGTGGAGGCCATCGCCTGTAGGTTGGAGGCCATCGCTACTACAACTAGTAGCAAAGGGCTACTAGTAGCAAGGATGCTACAAAAGGGGGCGCTCCTGGCCGTACTACTGGGAACAAGAAGCTGCGAATGCCACTATAGCATTTCTATTCTCACGCCTTCCACGGATTGAAGTGACGGCTGAAAACAGCTTGGAGTTCCACGTCTTCCACGGGTGGACGCAGCTATGCAGCTTCCCACTTCAAGTCTTGTATAGGCTAGGGTGGTCACAAATGAAGGATACAAAGGAAACCAGAGGAAGGATGAGGCAGAAAGGCGGATGATTTATGGACTCTGGACATTTAGATCGATGTCGATATTTATGGGGTATTCACAGAGGGGTTCTGGACAGCAGTGGCGCTGCTGCCACCTTCACCGAATGAGGATGAGTGGTTTTAGGGTGCTAACACAAACAAAAGAACCTGAGACCATCCCCACGCGCCCAAGCACTGAGTAGCATGAAGCAACTGAAGTTCTTTAAAGATGCCTCGTTCACATCGCATGTCACCGGAGAACAAAACAGGTCAGCGACTCTATACCTTCTATAGGACCTTCTAATTAGGCCTCTCATCTCCACGTCACCTAAGAGTTCGACCTTATTCAACCCCTTGGACCTGGCAGCAGTGCAACATCAGGCTCTGGGCTCTGCTGGGCTCTGCTGGGCTCTGCTGGGCGCAGAGGACAACCGCATCTTGCAGCCGTCCATCTCTTCCGCCGAAAGGATCCTAAAGACGACGAGATAAGTTCTCTTCCGCGCATGTTGCTTCAGCGGAAAAAACGATGCTGTGACTTGAAGCGGATGCGGATTTTTTTCGCATGCTGAAGAAGGTGATGTTGAACCGGTGGATCTGCTAAGCACTCTGATTTGCATGGTAAGTAGACATACCGTTTGTATCGCTCAGTCAGTTCCTCTCACTGACATGCATGGATCCTGTCTGAACGCCTCTTGCATCTTGGCCAATTCTCCACTTGTGTCGAACAAGTGTCGGTTCCTTCCAAACCGACTTCGCTCGGAAGGAACCCCGGGGAACGCCTAACGCCCGAAAGAGCCCGGAAGGTCGGGGCGTCATGCGCCTGGACCCGCAGCCGAGTGGCGATGGCCTGCAACCTACGTACTAGCGATGGCCTCTAACCTGCGAGCAATAGCCTCAAACCCGAAAGCGAACAAAAATTGCTCGGAGATGTTGGGATGAAGATGGATGAATCCTTGGTACCATGGGGATTTCTCATGGGCCCTGCACCCCTGAGTCCTTTGCATTAAACAATACATGTCCTCCATATCCTTCCATGTTCTCCGCATTTGCATGTCCTTCTTCGATGCTTGTTCGTCATCTTTGCATTCCCAAAGAAAACTCCAGGCACGTGCCAAACACGGCTCGCTTTCCGGGGCGCTGGACGTCGATCGCGTTCTTCCGTCCGAGACGTCTCGGCGTCCGTTGACACACGCGTGGCTCGATCCGTCGGCGGTCAGTCCTCATGAGGTGGTTTGCTCCTTCATGGAGAGGGCCAGCTGCAAGGGCCTTGGGGAACGGCAGGACTTCGCGGTTGTGGCCTCTTCGGACCGTTCCTCTAAGAGGCGATCCGAGCGACTTCTGTCAGAATGGATCTTAGTTTAGCTCAAAGGTTAGCTCAGAATGGACATCCTACTTTCTCTGTCTACCCTCTCAACAATCATGGAAGTGGACAATGGCCCTTGGAAAGGCCACTTTCCTCTACAAACAGGGGGTTGTCCACTTTCATGTTTATTGCAGGGAAGGTATATAGAAGGCTCATGCAGGCTGTTGGTGAACGAGTTGAAGCTGGTTCTCTCCGACTCCAAGGATTCGGCACCCTCACTTCAGACTCCTCCGGGCGGGGGGATCTTGTTCTGCTTGCGGCCAACATGTATGTCCCTAAGATTCCCGTGTCGCGAGTTGATGTCCAACCGCAAGGAGTCTTTGCCAGGAGTCTTTGCCACTGCGCAGCCGGTCGAGTCTGAGTCTTTGGCTGCTGCTGACGGCGCTCCACCACCTCCTTCCTGACCAAAAGGCGAACGTCATCACTGCGGTCGCTGGGCGAAACCCAAATCCCACAATAGGCATGAAACGTCATCAGCGAGATGAAAAGGGGATAATGAGAGGTCGGCATGGGCCCAGAGCAAAACCAACATCTTCTCACTGAATCTGTTCCCCCAAATTCCTATTGATTCCTTTGCTGCGCAGCCCGCCACATCCCACGGCATCCACACCAGCGACCCTGCGACCGACCCCGCGCCCTTCGGTCGCCCGGCGAGCCCGCCCGCCCTTTCTGAAGTCCGCTGAACTCGGTCGGTGTCTGGGCCCCCGAACCACAGCTCACGCTCGTGCTTCACGCGTTCCAATTGCGACTCAATGTGCCTGGCGTCGCAATTCGCGTCGAAATTCGCGTTCCTCTTTCGGTTCGAACGGCGCGCGATGGAGTTTCAGGGCACCGTGCGTTTTGGGGTTTGAAGTCAGTCGCTTCTAGGAGCTCCAGGGGAAAAGTCTGAAATGGACCACAAACGGCTAAAAGAACCTAGACCCTCGTTAGGCAACCATTTGTGCCCAACTACATTTAGGTATTTGGGCAAAAAAGATCTGGAGACGGATCAAGTTCACGCAGTTGGGCCAAGTTGCTGTTGCGAGATTTGCAGGAGGCGCAAGACACTGTGATCAGCCTCGCGGCAAATGGCAGGAAAGGCAGAAAATCACCATGTTGGTGGGGATGATCAACATGCCACATATCTCATAACTGGCATGTTTTTCTCAAGATCAGAAGCAAATGATAAATCCTGTGGCTCATCTTCATTGATCCTGCCTCGTTAAAGAATTCCCCTCCCAAAAACACGGATGTGTCGTAAATAGAAAGTAGAGGGACTTCGGCCAAACCACAGCAAAAGGGAAAGGTTCGGCAACCTCTCAGTTGTGCCGTAACCCTGAATGATGCGAACCGCGGAGAAGGAAGAGAGACGAAGAAGAAGAAGCAGAAGCAGAAGGAGAAGAGAACAGAAGGAGAATGGAGAAGGAGAAGAGGAAGAAGAAGGGAAAATGGAAGAAGCAGCAGAAAGGGAAAAGAATGAGACGGGAGAAGAAGGAGAACGAGGACCTGCCTCCAGCCACCAGCGGACTCCGAATTGCTGATGATGACGACAGGAGGAGAGCAGGATGAGCAGTACACCAGCGCATGGATGAGGCCAAACGATGGCTCAATCAGAATAAAGAGCGACGGCCAATCACACGTTCGTTTCTGGAAGCTGTGCACCTTTTAGAAAGCACCATTGTTTATCTGTCCGTAAACGAAAGATAGTCCCAATAGAATCTAAATAGACCGACCACCTCCAAAAAGGCTAAATCAGACTGACACCTTCCAACCCAATCGAACCGAAAACCGTCCATTTTGGCAGTTGGCAGGTTGGACCCCAAACCGTCCAGCCATGCACCAGGCACAGCGGCACAGCGCTTCCGCACTGCTTCCGCACCTTCTTGGCCACCATGTCCAGGATGTTCCGGAAGCGCTGGGAGCACCGCTGGCGCCAGGCTTTGTCCACGCGGAAGGACAGGTTCTCGGCGCACTCCTGGACGGGTTCCGGTCGCTCCGACCGAAACGCTTGACTTCACACAGTTCCAGGAGGAGATGAACTGGTCTATAGATAGACTCTATGCTTGAGAACTACTTATATCTATAGGGATGACAATTCTATAAGGAATGTCTCTACAACCTCGTTGTGATACAGCATGCTTGTGTTCATCTTCAGTCCACTTCAGTCCACGCGGCGGGAAGGGATGTCACTGTTTCCACCAAAAGAAATCCCTCTTCCCCCAAAAACCCAGACACGACTAATGGGACTGCCATAGGACTGCCGATCCGTTGGGGTGGTTTGAGGGGTCGGGGCAGCAGTCCAAACTGGCAGTCCCGTCGTGTCTGGGAAATGCATCGAGTCATGAATCCGATTCTCCCAATTCTCCAAGCACCAGACCTCACCAGACCTCACCCCGTCCACGTCTTCTTCCTCCCGTGTGCCCGGTGAAACTCGTCGTCATTCCTCGTCCGCTGGAGGCCTTAAGCGTTGGGGGTTTTCACACCCAGATGGACTGGACGGACACCAGGACGGACACCGACACCCAGGTCCGAGCACGGCTACCCAAAAGGCATTCGACCACCGGCCACGACGTGACGAACACTACCCGTGCCGGAGGGTCCATGACGTCCGGTCCGGTCCTCCCATCCCAGGAGCTCCACGTCTGCTTCGCCCTGGTCGGCACCTGCCGAGGGGCACCAGGTCCAGAAGGGCCGAGCAAGCCGGCAGGGAGATGCTTCGCTGAGATGGGTCGAGTTGTCCGGATTGAAGGCTCGTGACATGGAGATAATTCTGAGCTGCTGTAAGATCTAGTAAAGCTAGTAGGCGGAGGAGTGAATTGAGGTGTTGGAGGTGACAAAGATGGACAAAGTGGGTTGAAAGTGCCAAGGTAGAATCCTGTGAAGGTTCATCTTTGTGGAGGGTGTTTCTAGTTTTGGAGGGTGTTCATAGACAGGGTCACAGGGAGTTAAACATGGTTAAACCAATAGCCTGTGGCCAGTTCTTCACTTCTCCTCCAACCGTCCTCCAAGCCTTCTGCATCATCAAACTTAGGTCCAGGGAAGACACCGACCACCTGCGCGAACTTCACCACACCCTGAGGCCGAGGCCGAGGTCCCTCCGCTCCGTGAAGGACCGATTCGGAGCACGGCGGAAGAGGTCCCCGGCGACAAGACGGGCTCCGGGCTCCGAGCGGCATCCATGCGACCCATGCGACCGTTTCAACCCAAAAAGCAAGGAAAGAGAGCAATGTTCATATCCGACGTGTTGATCTCTTGCCGATCTTGATTTGAAATCGGTGTGTCAAACACCCGTGAAAATTCCTGTCAATTCATGCCGCATGGTCAGAAGCACAAGTAGAAGAAGTGCCAAGAAGTGCAAAGGATAGACATAGAGGCCATCGCTAGTAGGTTGGAGGCCCTTACTACTATAGTGGCAAGAAGCTATTAGGTTGGAGGCCATCGCTACTAGTAACGATAAAGCTTTCTAGTAGTATGTCTTTGAAGCTTTCTAGTGACTAGAGTTCTCGTCGATAGGACGATGCTCGCCGTGGCGACAACTATTCGGACATTTCTGGGGTACAGTACAGTACTAAATTGGGCGACAACTATTCTCTCTCTATTTTCTACCAAATGTGTAAAAAGAAATATCTATGGCATCCGGCATGGCTGTATCCCTTGAGTCCATCCCTTAACCTCCCTGGGATGCCCGGACACGTGTCACCGCTGCCGTGCAATGCTTCAAGTCTTCGAAGGGCTTCTCGTTGACCTCGAACCGAGCTCCACGGCTCCGGATCGGGAACGGCTTCCGGTGGGGGGTGTGCAGGGACCCAAAAGCAGCGCCATGGCGCCATTGCGGCGAACGTTTTGGCCTTCAGAAATCTTCCAATTCATCTATATAGTGTTGTGTCTCAAATGTGTCTCATGTTCGCTGCTTTTTTCTGCTGCTATGACTCTACTCAAGTTGCCTGCGTTCCGTTTCTTGTCTTTGCAACAACGTACAAGAAACAATGAAAAAGAAGACGCGACAAATCACCTATGGCAGGATGGCAGGACGTCTGCACCGATTGGCACCTTGGTGTCCAGGACGTCATGGACCGCATCCATCTGTGCCTTCCAGTTTTGCTCGTCCATGTTGCGCTGCTTCTCCTGGCTCCATTGGATAGCTGTGTGTATGTGCAACTGCTGCGCGCTGGCGAAGTGAAGTCTTCACGAATATGTCTACATGCCTCGATCTGTGTCTATACATGCCTGACCTTCCAAGAACTTGGAGCTCCACGTTCTCCACCGTGATCGAACCCACATCCAAAAGACCTCCGAACTGCCGCTCTCATTCTTCAGCCTCCACCGTCCGTGCGATCGCCCCAAAAGACGCTCGGTGACATCGGCGGGTCGCACCGGGTCACACGACAACGGGCATCGGCGACATCGGTCGGCGACATCGGTCGGTCGGTCCATCTTGCGAGTGGCATCGCTGTTCTTTTGGATGTCAACCTGAACCGAACCGACGAAGCGAAGGAACGCCGATGGGAGGGAAGAGTGATTCTGAAGAACGAAGATGTCGAGCAGAATTGACCCAAGGGTTCAATCATGGTCAATTAAGTATTGTTATTGACCATTATTGTCTAACGAAATGAGAATGAACAAATTCTAAGAAAGGTCAATAATGGTCAATAAGTACTAGCAAACAGGATTTCACCGAAAAGGCGAAGCCACTTGCTGGGAGCTCTATACTTGTTCTACACCAATTGATTTATGTATTTATATCCAAATGATTCAACAATAAACTAATTAAACCTATACTTCAAACCAAACGTGCCTTTTGATGTTTCTAGAACCAAGAAACATATAATCTCCTTTTCTCCACATCTCCACATGTCGCTCCTAAAAAAACCACCCACCGTCGCGGTCACAAACGCACGCCTCGTGGGAAGCGCTCTTCACCGTCAGACCATTCACCTCCTCACGGAGCTTCAGGATGTCCTGAGAAGGTCCGGTGAAGGGAGCAGAAGCCCGCTCAAGCGCTTCCCGGCAGCTTTCTCGTTTCACCACTGCCGGGGGTTGGCCGCAGTTGTTTGGGTCATCAAGGCGTCGCAGCCGAAGACCGAAGACCGAAGAGCCAAGTAGCGGTCGCATGTCCAGTCGCAGGTCCCCTGACTCCCTCAGTTTCCCGGTTAACCCGAACTGTTCACCTGTACCCTTGTGAAACATGGCGGGGTGGAAAACCAATTCCATCAAACGGTGACCTGCAGGTTATCCACTAAACTCCTGGGTAGGTCAAAGCTTTCAAGCTGTTTTCCTCTTTTCCCAGTTGGAGGCCGTTGCTGTTTTCCATCCCATGACCAGTCAGTGCAGTCCCAGTCGCACGCTTGTGCTCACCAAGACCTCCCTGGACGCCGCTCATGCGCCTTGATGGAGGGCGCGGGCTCTGGTCACCCTGGTCCCAAATATGAATATATAGATAGAAAAGCAGATCCCCTACAAAAAATGTACTGGACACCCTTTCTATCTATTTGGCAACCACTATATAGTGCGTGAACCACCCTATATAATTCGTGAAACAACCAAACAACTGCATTGCTTTGACATGCATGAAACATGTTCTTTCATGCTTTTCACTTCACACCGCTTGGATACCGAACACACAAGCCAAGCCAATCTGCCGCTTGGATGCGGAAAAATGCATGTCAACCAATCCAACCCATCCAAAGTCTGCCACCTGAGCCATTCCACCCTGCCCTGCCACCCGTCCACCAGTCCCATTGAGGGCTGGGGCAAGTCCAGCGCCCCCAAGCGGCGCGAGGCTTCGGCGCTGCGCAGCTCCGCCTGGAGTCGGCGTGCGGGTATGCGGGGTGAAAAGGTGGGAGGCTGAAGGTGTAGGCGGTGAAGGCTGAACATGAGAGAAGGCTCTGGGAGGGGGGTGATCTCTCTCTCTCTTTTGAAACCGAGGAGCTCTGAATAAAGGACAACACACATGCCTCCACACGGCTTCACGGGAAATCCAAGTCTACCTGATCGGACTCGCCTCTCTTGATTTCTTGATCATTGGAGATCCACTCCAGTCTTGGACCAAGTCTCCGATTTCACCAGTCTGTCAGTTCAGACCTGTCTGGGACTGCCAGTTTGGACTGCCGCCCCAGCCAGACCCCGCTGGCACCACCCCAACTGATCGGCAGTCCTATGGCAGTCCCAGACACGTCGTGTCTGGGATATAGATCCACATCAGTCGCGACTCGTTTTCTTCAGATCCACCATCTTCTTCGGTTTCACTCCGCGATCGCGCAAATGACGGAGCTGCTCCTGTTGCTCCACAGCTCCAATCTTCTCGAAGGCCTCCTGCCTCAGGTGTGAACTCACATAATGTAGACTCTTAATTACCCCCCCCCATTTGAATGGAAAATCCTGTTCATATGGGCGGTTTATTGATCAGGAGTTTACATGATGTTCAGTTCATCGATTGTTATGCCCATTTCACCCGCAGATTCCAGCTGACTGTGCAACACATCGACCGGTGGGGATACCGAGACAGGCGATGATGACAGGCCTCGTGGGATCCATCCGTTGAGATCTGTTTCCCCCAAAAAAACAAGGTGGCCAAAAACATGATGGACTGATGGACCTGAATCTAGGAGTCCGTCTGAATGTCCCATATTGATGTTCTTGGCTTCAGGTCGACCTTGATTTGCCCAATGAAATGTTCGCAACGCTCATGAGGCGTTCACGGCGTTCCTCAAGGCGTTTAACATCACAGGTTCCCCCCCCTCAGATCCGAATCGGACGTGGAGCAGGGTGTCCCGACTGCTTCTGGCGGATGTCGTTCTTGAGGCGCGCTTCGGTGTCCGCCACATTACGTTCCAAGTCACTGCGCACCACCGCCACCTGGCGATGGCGCGACAGCAGCGAGCGAACACTTCCTTCACAGAAAGGTGCACACGTGGTGACCGCGCCATCCGCGAAAACAAACGTCCAACAAAAATCATGGTTAAAGAAAAAGAATAAGCATGTGTTTGGGATACCAGTGCTGTTGCAGAAGTTGAAAGACGATCGATGGAACATCCGCATTGAGACTTCACTCGGATCACGTCTGTCTTCACACATCAGAGGGACAAAGAAAATTGGTTTCAAGTTTGAAACACCTTCCTCAAAACAGCTTAAGAAGGTCAAAAGTGTCTCCAAAGCATCTGCTTAAGCCTTTCAACATGCCCTTCTTCACTTTCTCACCTCCCTCTTCCGCACAAAGGACCTCCGCACCTCGTTGAAGCAATCACTCAGGGAGTTCTGCGTGGTGTGAAGGCTCTCCTGTGTGGCGGCCAAGTCCTTGTTGGTGAAGTCGATGCGGCCGTTCAGCGCGTTGACCGCTTGGTCCGTGTCGCTGGTGATCTTCGCCTTGGACTCCTGCGTGCGTCTCTCGCGACTCGCGCGGAGCCGAGCGGCGAGAGTCGAAACCACGCCGTGGGTCTGCCGAGACCCTAGATCTCGCACCGGGCAGATCGAAAAGAGTTATCTAAAAGGAAAAAAAAGAGGCAAATCCATGCAAATCCACGCGTTGTTTGATTGGTGAAAAAGAAGGTGACAGCAGTTGATAAACATACTCAGACCCAAAAACATCGGGAAACTAAAACAAACGACCGGTTTGGCCGGACCATTTCGGACCTTTCAGAGAGCGAAGCAGGCAACCTTAAGCCTTCATGAGGCAACCATCTCAAGTCCTATTCTATTCTCAAGACTCGGTGATTTTCAAACCATCTGATCCTTTTGACGGATCCCTAAGGTACAAATTACCATTAAAATAAAGGGAAAGACATAAAGAAACAGAAGTAAGCCTTTAACTTTTAACGGTAATGGTGGACGCAAACTCTATTCCGAATCAGATTCTCAAGACCGGTTTCGGCATCTCACATCTGTTCTTTTCCTTCGCGTTTGGGAAAAAAAAGAAGAAAAGAAGCCGACAAAACGTCGTGGCGACTCCTCCAAGTTGGTTTCCACTGCCGTGATGTCGTGGCGAACGGTGGCCAGGATCTCATCCACCTGTGCCAAGGTCGGTGCTTGGACGGTGCTGGATCCAAGGTTGCACCGTGTTTCGGTCTACTTCGTGTACGTACGAAGTGAAGCTCATTGAAATTGATGTGGAAGAACAACAAAGACAAACTAAAAATTATGTGTGTGTGTTTTTAAAGACACATTATGGGAGCCATTTTGTGGAACATTATACATACATACATACATGCATGGTAATACCGTGCATATAACCGTATGGGATATGGAACCGGAACCATCTGGAGCCAAATCTGCAGTGTTTCAGTTTCATCAAAGCAGCTGCCCGTGTTCCACCTCGACTCCCGCAGACGCCGCGCGCGTTCGTTCGCCCAATGGCTGGACTGGACCTGGACTCTTCGCTCCTCGCCTTGCGTCGCCGAGCATCCACGTCGAGGCGCAAGGAGGAGACCATGTCACGGACCTCGGCGGAGGACGTGTGAGACGCCGCGGACGGGGACGTGGATCGCCCGAACGACGCTCCGTTCGGGTCTAAGGCGAAGATGGCTTCGGAATGGTGTTGGCTGTTGCAGGTGAAGTGTGCGACGTGGAAGATCTCTGATTTGTCCATCCCCCAAATGATCCATTCTCAGACTGGGTCAAAGAGGAGAAGAGAAACCTGTGTTGCACATCGTTCGGATGGAAGCGACATGTGTTCCATCATGCTGCATCTATTTAGCCCAACTGGCAAGGGTCTGCCTGAGGAGTCCGATGTTGGAAGCCACAGCCAGACGATGACCGATACTACTTCCAACTCAAACCCTGGTGACGGCAACAGCGACCACCGTCTGCAGGGTCGCCGCACCGTTTTGATGGCAGCATCCAAGTCGTCATTGGCTTCCTTCCATGCCACGTTGTCCACCTGGCGTCCGGCCCATCTTCAAAATGTGCAACTGGAGGATACTGAAAGAAACTGAAAAAGAAGATTACTGGGACTGACTCTGCCTACATAAGAACATCAATCATCTTCAGCATGATGGCTGCTGGCCCATCTATGCCCTCACTTGCCTTGGTGTCGAGCTTGGTGTTCATCTCATTCTTCAAGTTGATGATGTCCTCTGCGTTCGGATGAACCGTAAGTGGTTCACCCAGCCGTAGAACCTTCAACCCGATCCCTTCCTCCGTCTGCCACGGCCGTCTGCTTCGTCCGGTATCCGCGGCACGTACGACACGACTGCTGCGTCTTCCACTTCGACGCGGAGGGAACGGTCCTCGGTGAGGTTCTCCTCCTTCTCTTGCATCTGCTGCAAAGTGTTGGACACATCCTCCATCCAAGAGTCGTGGTTCTTCAACGCTTCCTGGCGTGAAGGTACTACGACCGGACGTAACCCGCGAGAAAGAGTCCGGTGTTTCATCATCCGGACGAGACAGCGAGCGGTTTCGCCCGGTACGAAGAAGACGTCCGGCCTCCGCCAGCGGTCGAAACATGTCGAGTTGAACGGCTGAAGTCCAGATCGATGGTTCTGACCCCGGTCGTTGAGTCCAGTTCGACATGTTGACCGGCTGAAGTCTTCAGGATAGTCCTAGACTCGGGTCACCTAAGTAGTCAGACCACTGACTTTAAAAATACACCCTGGAAGACTCACATGGACCCTGAAAACCACTGGTTGGTAGAGGAAAACACCCTTCCAGGGGGCCATTGTCAGGGTCTATGTTAGTTTTGGGGAGTGTAGTCTTTGACCCTCAGGGAAGATCTTCACGCCCATGGGCCGCTTCAACAAATCGAGAGGCGCTTGACGCCACGATCTCTGGCGAAGCTCGCCACGGCGCGGAAAAGGTCCGTTGCCAAAAGCCGTGGGAGCAAATCCATTGGATACTGTTAGCATACTGTAGCAGCCACTGTAGCATACTGTAGCACCTGAGGTGATTCTTTCATGATTCTTTCAGGCTTTTCCATGCTTTTCCACCCTCCTTCCACCCTCCTTTTCACAACCCTCCCAGCAACCCCCACCCGCATGGGCCCTTGTTACTTAGTTCAATAGTCTCCTTTTTCCCCTCACCTCCACCACTCTGCCTCTTCACCCTCCCTCCGGCGCCTGGATGTCGCCGATGTCCAGGCGCATCGTGGAGATCTCCGCGGTCATCGTGGCCTGCGACGACGGACCGGTGACGACCTGCCTTTCTGGGCCGAAAGATGCCGGTCCATCGAACGGTGTGACCGAAAGAGAAATCGTCGCATGGCTCGTTCGGCTCCTCGTGTTGTGAATGAACTCTATAATACTTATATAATGTATACCTTGAGTCTCCAAAGACCTTTTTTTTCTGCGTTTTTGTTTTGTTTTTTTTCCGGCACGGACGCTTAAAGACGCCTCTTTTCTTGGAAAGGCAATTTTAAAAGGGTCATTGGAGACTCAAGGTACATGATGGATTTCATAAATACATGCATATTCGTAATTAATGATACGGATTCCAACGAAGAAACGACATGAACTTGGGACTTAGGATTCCTAGGATCCTTTATCTAAATGTATTCTGAGCTCTCGACATGGCGAGCGATCGGCACTGCATCCGCGTTCCTTGCGTTTCTATTCGTTCAAACCACGACCTCCACGCGTTGGCGGCTGGTGATGATGGAGTGAGTGGCATCGACACGGGCCTCGGAAGAAGTTGACAACCAAGACAGCTCATGAACTGAAGGAAGATGGGTTCCAAATGTTCTATCCGAAGTCATTGTGGACCACATATAGATTGACTTTGGGGCTCAAAGAACTGCTGCTCCGACAAAGATTCTGTGTATGTTCTGTGCATCAAAGAGTGATGGTACATCGAAACGATTTGCCGCACGATAGTACCTTTGGTCGAGAAAACCGGGACCATCCAATTCAGTCCCCAACAAGAACCACGGTGTGCGTGCGTCAAACGCGCTTGTTGCCGCGATCCCAGTCACGCGCATTTCGTCCAGGTCCACATTCACAGCATCCATGGCCGCAGTGAAGTCCTGGTCCGCGTTGCCGCAAGGACTGATAAGTCGTGGGAACTCCAGTGGTGGGGGACGGTTTTCCACATGGTAGAACGAAAGACGGAACATACTCTCCTGGTTCTTCAAAGTGACCGAACTTGATAACCTGGTTTGAGGTCACTGGTTGGTTCAGTCACTTAAGCCTCCTAAGGGTCATTTAGCAACCTTTAAATGGTCACTTTGAAGAAGCTGGCTAAAAATGTGATGTGAGAAAAACTTAAATCGTACCTCAGGAAATTGTTAGATTGCTTCTTGTGTTTGAAGGATATGTTGATACTACCCCACCAGCTGCCCGAAATGGCTAAGCAAACCCCCCCCAACATCTCCTCCATGTCACGTTCACAGGCAAGGACAATACGACGGATGTGGTTCACTTCGCCCTTGTTGTTGCCTTGGTGGAGAGAAGTTCGCGCGAGGGGCTCGCTCTGCCGTGGCGCTCGCGCGCGCAACGCGGCCATGAGCACGAGGGGCTCGCCTTGATCATCCTTGATCCATCGAGCCCTGAGGGGCCCTGAGTCATGAGGGTATCGAAGCTACTAGTAGCTCCTGGCATTGCTACTAGTAACAAGGACGCTATTAGTAGCTATAGGGCATTACTAACTACTAGGAGCAAGAAGCTACTACTGGCGATAGCAAGAGTAGCTTCTTGCTACTAGGCCTAAAAGGATCTGCGTTGGTTACTGGGTAGTATGGTAAATCCCAGCAACAGTGGACGATGATGCTCAGGTTGCAGGCCTTTCTCTATATCAATTGTTTACCGACTAGTTGCAGGTCATGGGACACCCCCAAGGTCTAGGTCCTCTTCGTCACCAGACCAAGGTCTTGCACCTCAACCTCGTCTTGGAAAACACCACTCTGGACACCACACACACGCCCTCCCACCAACGCCAACGGCACGGCGAGAGGACCGCAGAGCACGCGCGCGCCGTCTGTGCCGCCAGGCCCAGGAGATCCTTCAGTTCGCCCACGTCGTACTTCAATTGATCCAAGTCCTGAAGCGGCTCGATCCGCGGCTCGTTCCTCCGTACGACTCTCGAGCTCGCTCGCTCGCTCAACTCTGGAACGAAACCCCTTTCGCAATCCGGGTTTCAAGTCCAGGATCGAACCCGAAGGAGTCGTGATACCAGTTTTTCTGAAAGGACATTATACATATTATATATATAGATCGATAGAGATGATAGAGATGATATATACATATATATTATAGACATATAGAGATGATAGAGAGACAGAGAGATTGTGCTCACCTTTTTGGGGTTGACCTCACTGAAATCCTGCACCCGACTCTCCATGTTCCCTCCCAGAGAAGCACCTGGATCCTTCCATTCAGCAAACAAACCACTGAAACCACAAACCATCACACACCAGCACCCGACTCTACAGGTCACGGACTATTTTATTTCAACCCTGTCAGGGGCCCAAAACCCAACCCAACACCAACCTATTTCGTTCGACCTGGGGATGACCTGAAATCCTCCTACCCAACAAACCCCTAGGGCCTATAGGGCCCAAAACCCCACCCAACCCATTTCGTTCGACCAACCAAACCCCCGGCGGCGCGACACGCCGTGCCCGGCCGTGCCGCCTCGGCCATGGTGTCCAGCCCGGCCGCCCCGCCGGCGCCGTCCACCGGCTTCGTCGAGCTGGCGCCGCGGTTCACGTGGCTCAGCTTCTTGTCCTGAAAGGCCGGAAGAAGACGCTCGGCTTAGGGGGGAAATCAACGATTCATTGAGGAATTCATTGAAAAAAAGACATAAAAAAACAATGAAAAACCCAGGAAAGCCACCAGTGTAACAAAGATTCAATAATATCGTTATAGACAATCTATCATCGATGTGTACTTCAGATCCCAATGGGAGGTTTTTGTTTTTTGGGATCACTGGATGGTCAATCAGGTTCAATCCAGGTCACTTCAGTTTCCAGGTCACGGCCACTTCTGGTGTTTCGATTTCGAAAGAAGATCTTCCAAACCGCCACGACCGCCGCGCGCGATCTACCGGGGCCCCCGGGCGAAGTCGGTCTGCAGGTTCGAGAGCTGCGCAGTGATCTGAGACTCGAAGTCCTGGAGCCGGGTGGCCACCTGGAGCCGTGCCACGCAGGCGACGGGTCGGAGTGAAAGGTTCCAAGGTCCGCATTCTTGCTGTAACAAGAAGCTACGAACGGATCTGGAACGAAGGAAGGAAAAGAGGGATGTGGATCATGTATTTTCAGGGTGTTAAGATGTCTTGGGGATGCTTTACGCAGGCTTGGAAAAAACGAAACCTTAAAGAGATCACGAGGAGGTTGCATGTTGTTGCGAAATACTAGAAGAACAAAGCAAACTCAAAGTGTTGTTTGACTCTTGGATCTGCTTTCTGGACAGTTTGAGAACAAAATCAGGTTCTTCCCGAATCCAGCTGCCCCTGTCCCCCGGGCCTTCTTCATGATCTGTGCATCACTTCCCGCCTTGCGTGGGGCACCAGCACCATCATCACCTGGTGGTATAGCTGGATTTTTGGGCACTATGATTAATTCAAGGATGTTATAGAACTATTACCAACTCTATACTATATACAGTATACTAGGTCGATTTTTTTGCACATTGAATATCTCAATGATGATATAGAACTACTACCAACTCTATACTATACTAGGTCGATTTTTGGACACATTAAATAATTCAAGGATGTTGTAGAACTACTACCAACTCTATATTATACTAGGTGGAACTGTTCTGGGTACCATCTTTTCTTCAGCGCAGCCTGCTGTTCTCCGTCGGCTGTTCTGGGTCCCAACAGTCATCGGTCTGTCTGAATGGAAGAGTGATTGATTTTCAACCGAAAAGCTTCTTGTTACTAGTAGTAATGCCAGGAGCTACTAGTAGCGTCCTTGCTCCTAGTAGCGATGCCCTTTGTTACTAGTAGGAATGAATACCTTCCAACGGAGTTCAGCCTGAAACGGAATTCTGAGATCACCTCAAATCAGTTCCATCTCTGAGAAATCAAACTCGTTCCCCTCACCTTCCAAAGCAGCCAAGCGCTTCTCCAACTCAGCCAGCTTGGCCTGAGGGGCAGGCTCGGAGCTTCCCTCCCGAAAGAATTGAAAGTCCTGGGGTGTCCTTCACTAATTAATTAGTCATCCAAAGAACAGTAAGAGAAAGTAACTACATGTCATTCATGATCAATACCGGTGCAACATGGGTCCATGGCTTCGACACTTCCTTGTCCAATTGCATGTCAATGATGAAGCCAATAGCTCAGCACTTCGACTGGGTTCATCACTTCGACTTCAGCCATGGCGTTCGCACGTCGAGCTGAACGATCCTTCTCGCCGTCGCAGACGATGCAGTGCGATGCAGTGCGATGCAGTGCGCTTGAACCCACGTGGCGAGCAGACTCTGCGTTCCCAACAACCACTTCGGTCTGACTTTTTGGGGGGAACTGCTATGACCGAAGTCGTCACCAGTCGGATTCCCCAAGGGATCTGAATCTGTCTGCCATGAGTTCGGAGGCGGAAATATCACCAGTGGCGGCCATCTTCAATGAGATCCCAAAGAAACAGAGACTTCGGCTCCGCGCACCCCAATCATCCGAACGAGACGAAGACGGCTCCGCGCTCTCGCGGACGGTGGGAAGTACATCACGGAGGAGGTCCAGTCAACCGCAGTTACACGAAAGGCTTCAAATTGATAAAAAGGAAGTTCTGTACAACGAAAGGGATGTAGATGTAGGGATCCAGTCCGAACTGTTCAACATCTGAGCACTGATTGTACCTCAAGGTACACTGAAGTTGATGTAGGGATCCAGTCGTACCTTCAGCACGGTGAGGACGGAGACTATTTATGTAGGCTTGCGGCTTGGAGGGCCCAGTCGTACCTCCTGAGAAGGTGGCAGTGGATCCCTAGAGAAGTGCAAATCTGCTTATATCTGCTTTTGGGGCCTCCAAAGATGGGTCTGGTCAATCTATTATGTCGACAAATGGAGACGGATTATTTCAGCATGACATGTGCTGAGGACTTGTTACAGCAGCCTTGTTAAAGAGGACTTCTTCGGTCCCGAAATCTGTAAACACTTAGTTTCAACACATGGTGAATCGCCTTCGGTCCAGACCCTGCCTTCGCCAACCGGTGAACCGTTGGGTAGACGCCCGCTCCCCAATCCACCCAAAAGTCTAGCAACACCCGGCAGAGAATGGCGGCGCAAAAACGGTCTCTTTTCTCACGAAGGACCGCTTTTCCGCTCGGTTTCTTCCTGGGCAAAGCAATTGAGCTGGCCAGGCTCAACCAGATACCGCAGTATCTCCGTGTGTAGAGACGCGCATGGCACGCCTGGGTTCAGGATATTTCATGCTCTTTGATGCTCGGACTTGATCTCTTCACGACGGCATCTGGCCACCCGAAACTTGCCTCATCTTGGCGTGATGCTAGCAGTACTGCAAGCTTTTGGCATGGGAGATGAGAATATGTCTATTCATAGAGGTGCAGGGCTGTTACAGTACATGGTGTTACCCTGCATGAAGCCACATGAGGGACGGTCAAAACTCCTTATTATTCTTAGAATTCAACTAAAAAAGGGACGTCATCAGTTTTGAGTTGGACCTTATCGTTTTGCAGGGCTTTGTGCACAAACCTACCCCTCTTTACTAAGGTGGTCTTTGCATGTTTTGACCGTGGCTCATATAAACATACAAAGCCAAAAAACGCATATATATATATATATACGGTGTTACCTGACACATCTGCGCCCGATGAAGGAGCTATCGGTTCACCCTCCAAATTTCTTCGCCGACCACGTCTTTCGTCCACCTCCAGCTGATTTCTTCAGTCTTTGGATGCATGTTTGTCGCAACAAAGGCAAACACGAGGCCGTAAAATGATTTTTGGGCACAGGTCAAAACCCAATACCAGGTAGCTTGACCTCCAAGGTAGGTCAATCAAGGTATATATCCGGGCCCAGAGCCATACTGTTTTCCTTTATATCCCCTGTCCCGATGCCAATGTCAGATGCATCAGGAATCCGACCGACCGGGCTGAGCAGCGAGCCACTACTACCCCCCCATGTATCAGGTATGAGTGGAAGAAAAAGACACCGTGAATTACATGTGACCCGTGACTTCTGTCCATGTGACTTCTGTCCATGTGACTTCTGACCGCAAAGTCTTTGCTTCTCAAAAGCGCAGAACATCTCTACTGTTCCTCTACTGTTCGCCATTGTCTCACCGTATTTCTCACCGGTGAATGGGATTCCGAGAACGTCCGGGGTGCGGTCGAACTTCCGTACCCCACCCCGGACGTCGCGGTGACACGGGCGGCGACGTTGCGTCGCGTTGGGGGGTGTCGGGTCACTCGGAGAGGCAGCCCGAGTCACTGCGGAGTTGGTTTCGTTTCGTCCCGTGCCCTGAAAACAACTGAACATGTTTCGTCGGTGGTCAAATGAGATCGAACGCATGCGTCAAAAAACCTGAACATGGAACCGACTTGCATATCTTCATCTTCGACTTGCATGGAAGTCATTTCAGCGTAGTTCATCATAGTTCAGCATGCATTTCAGCATATCTCAGCTATGTGTTCTGTGTTGGCAAAGTACTGCATCGCGGCCCAATGCAAACGTCTACGATCCCTTTAAGCTGAAGAAATTCGGAGTCTCCGGGTGACTTCGAGGAAGACAACTGCAACGTCCACCGCTCAGTCGCGAGATCAGGTCATTCTCCACCGCTCAGTCGCGCAGAAGCTTATAGACCTTGGCCACGGACTCGACCGCTCGAGCCGAGTCCGGACTCGACCGGTTCCCCGGCTGCGAACGGGTTCCGGCCGGGAGCCCCGAACGGCAGCCCAATGCTTCATCAGCAGATCTCGAGGGAGGTGCTTTTCGATCTCCTGGTCGTTGTTGTTTTGCATCTTATTTGGCATTCTACGAAAGCAAAAGATGTATGATGTATATATATATATATACATAATATGTTTGGAATCTTGTGTGGAGTTTACATCACCCACACAGAAAGGGTGCTGTATAACACTCCTGACTATGTATATTCCATCCAATAACAACCTCTTCCGTGGTGTTGGTATATATGTTTACCATTCATATATCTTCATTCTTGGCCCAAGAAGGCCCTTCCCTGTACCAAAAAGGTACTGAGATATATGAGATACTATGTCGGTGTACCGTCAGTCGATCCGGTCCTCGAAGATCTCATCGTTGATCTCTAGGGTTTCTCTGACCGATTGCAGGATCGTCAAGATCTCCTAGGTGAGGCGATTCAAGGCAGGCCAGCAAGGCAGGCTCGAGCCTGACTTGGTGTTTAACGAAGCCGGCCACGTCGACGGCTCGACGGTCGTCTGTTTAAGAGAGGCCTCCAGGTTGCCCGAACGAGTTCGGGTTCTGATCATGCTTTCCAACATGACATGATTCCCCTTGATCCGGAACTGGAGATTGACAACATGATCCAGTCTGAATGTCTTGGAAGACCTGGATTTGAGGGACAAGGACCATGCATTTGCAGAGTAGACTTGACATTTTTTGTCCTGTTCTTCTATGTTCTCAGTCAGCTTTTTCATGTGTTTCATAACTTCTCCACTGCTTCCTCCTGCGACATCGCCTCGGTGGGCACCCCCTCATCACACCTGTCTCTGTGTCTCATCACCTCATCTCCACCCTGTCCCCGGGCCAACCCCACGTAGTCGACGCCGATGTAGGTCTCGGTGAGCCGCGTCTCGCCGAAGGTGCCCAGCCTCGGTACGGGCTGCACCACGTCGCCACCCGGGTCGAGGAGGCCACGGTACGTCTGCCTTTTGGGGAGGGTTGATGAGGGTTGTCATAGGTGGTGGTACATCAAAACACAGCTGGAATCAAGTGCACCATCCTGCGCCATCGTGCTAATACATTCATAAATTTGTTCTGGTTAAATAATCAACTAAATTTAAAGATTTGGGATTATGGTTCATATAATGATAATATAAGTTGTATATGAATAGCAATATTAATCAACAATATCGATTTTAATAATAGATTCAAAAAAAAGGTGTAAGTAGTAAATGTTTCATTAATCGATGGAATGTACAAACTAATACCAACATCAAGCCAATTATTAATAGAAAAATATTACAATAATGTTTATTTAAACATTTACAAAACAACAAACAATAAAAATAGAAATAGAAATAAAAAAAATTAAACAATTGTCAATTATATCCACAAAAAATTGTTTTATCAAAATTTTATGTATACAGCCGCTGGAATCCCATGCAGAAATCAAGTGCGCTCTTCAACCTGGCGGATCCCTCGCTTCCATAGAGCTGACAAATCAGACTGCTCAACAAACAGAACAAATCTTCGCGTCCCGCTCTCCAAAAGAAAGAAGACCGACTGTCGATCCTCTCTTTCCGTCCAGGGCACACATCGACCAGTTGGTCTGGCAACTTATCCTTCACTTCTATGACTTGCTGCTTCAGGTCCGCAGGAAGATCCTCTTTATACCTCACGTCGAACGCCAACGTGTCCGACCTCGCGGAAGGGTCCGAACGTGTCGCACGCGGCGTGCGTTTTCCTCCTCGCGGGAGCGAAATCCGGACATCCGGCGCAGGTGATTTGCACATGCACATCACTGTACATGTATCATCCTAATATGATGCATGTGCAAAGGAAAAGAATGAAAAAGACACACAGTCACACACTTACACCAGCTTCTTCCTCCTAAGCTCTACCCGTTTGTGCCCCAACAAATGTGGGGCAATCCATCATTCTCATCCACGCGGCTTTGGATCCATGCTATCCACTGGGTCCTGGCACTCAAAAGGCGGAGCTCGCTCCAACGGTCTCCCCCCTTGGCCACGAGGTGATGGATGGACCCGAAAAAGGGCACCGATCCGAGCTCCGGAGACCCACTCCGGAATGGTTACTCCTAAATACCCATTTTTTCCATTTTCCATTTCCATTGACGCATCGTGCTCGTAAAGCTCAGCGTCTTGCTGATGTGAATTAGTTAATTACCTGCATGGAAGAAATCAGGACCAGGTTCAGGAAGTCGCTGGTCTTCAAATGCCAGTACAAGACTTCGCAGCCATTCCAGTGGCTCTGTGAACACTTCGGTCCTGATAGGCTGCCGGTCCAACCAGAGTCTGAAAAGATGGGCCCCAAAGGAACAAAACTCAGGTGGGTATTCCTTAAGGTGACCAGTACGCCACTTTCCATCTTTCAGACCAATGTTGGAACCCTTAGCACAGGTGGCACTGCGCATTGTCTGTTCGCAGTTTTGCACCTCGGCGAGCTCAACCCCGGACAGCATTAGAGTGGTTGGTTTTGGGCTGTCCGCGCCAAAATACCCTTGCAGCACATCGAAAAAAACGAAAAGATTCGTTTCCTGAAACCATCTAATGACCTGCGTCATCCAAATGGAGGGTGCTTTCTTGTGCCGCGTCCCACTTTTATGAGGATTCCGGGGGTGCTCTAACCAAGAAAAACCACCAGCCGTTGCCTGCAGCAAAACAGCTCTCAGGCAAAAAAGCATCAAAATATTTCCTATTGAGACTTGCTGGCCCTCACACTTAGATAAGGAATCTAGGCCCCAGAGAGAGGGGTCACATCTGACCGGTCGTGGCCCTCGTTGTAGGTGTTCTGGAAGACTTTCCCAGCGTGCAATACTCCAGGGTTCACAGGGCGGCCCACCGTACAGCCCTGCTACATAGCCTCCCCTGATCAGATCATACCACAACTTTTGCTGCTGTTCTTGAGACAAGTCGCATCGCGCAGGGTCGATAGCGACGTCAACTGATACGACAGTCATCACAACTCCAGAAGGGAGCGGCAAACGCTCCAACTCCATCTGAATGTCTCGTTCTCTTCGACGACCACTGAACAGATGTAAAATAATCAATTCAGTCGGAAGAAAACTTCGCAGCTTGGGCTCCGAGGGTCTGCATTTGACTGAACGCCGGTCAGCCTCATCTGCAAGTCTTCCCTCTTGTCCATGGGTATTTGACACACAAGTTGTTTGTCCGAAGTCAAGCAACCAACGGTGGACAGCACAACCAGCTTGGTAAATCCTGGTGTCTGTGGACTCAAATCCCTAGACCCAAGAGTGAAGGCTACTGCATAGTGTGGTAAATGGCACCGCCACTCGACATGCTTCTTGTAAGGTGGAAGTCAGCTGATCCACAAAGTCTTCTTCCCGTTCTGGACACATGAATGTGTGAATCGCTTCTTGAAGAAGAGCTCGAACTCGTTCAGCATCTCTATCAGTCCGACTGGGTCCCGCGAAGGTATCCTGCCGAAGCCGATACCAGGGGAACTGAGGATGTCTTGAGCATGAGCTCGCAGATTCAGGAAGTGTGTCTCGATTTTGTTGGAAAAAGGCTCTACAAGATGCACTATAGCGAAGGTGATGCCGTAATCGCTCCTGCGACAAATAAACCTTTGCACAGCAGTGACATGTCTGTCCCTGTACTGCCTCACTGGATTCACTCACATAATTGTGTTTCTGACGAGCATGTAGAAACCATCCCTGCGTTGCAGAAAAAGCCCGTTCACAGATCACACAAAAATGTTGACCCTGCATGGGTTGATCCAGCGACAAGGTAAGTGCCTGACTTCGGAGAATGTCGAAAATGGTCCTATGGGCCTTAGCCGTTGCAGCATTCCGCAGTTTCGCTTGCGTTGCTCTGAACAAGGCCGTTCGACCATGTCTTGCCCACTGTGCGGGCTGCTCTGCTAATCTTTGCCATGCAGTTCCATCACAGACATCCTGTACAACGGAGTCCCTGTCAAGCAGAGTCTGGGCCCACTTGAGTGATTCACGGTACATATGCATTGCACTAGAATCATCTGCAACCAGTGACCACAAAATATCAGGCGCTGTACGCAGCAATGCACCAAAATATCTGAACCTTGCAATCTGCAGCATGTCATCTGGATCTTCACATGCAAGGAAACATCGAATGTCATCCCGAGAAGGAGCCAGAAATGAACGCGAGAAGGAGCCAGAAATGAACGCGGTAGCATCATTGCATATAGATTCCAGAGTGACGCAGTCCAAGCCTGACCTTCCCTCTGATTGAGTTCGGTCCAAGCTCCCGCGCCCCATGTCATAATGGACATCACAGTAGAGCGAAAAATGGTCATTCGTGTTGCAAGTGGGATGCTCTGCTGTCTGAAGACATGCTTGGCAGCTCTCCAGAAAGCTGAGCGTGCCTTAGAGAATCTCGTGCGGATCTCAGGAAGCAAGCTTCCACTGGCATCAATAATCCCTCCAAGATGGCGATACTTAGGCACGAGTGGCAAACGAACCGTCGTGTCCTCTAGCAGTATTGGGAAAGTTGCATTTGTTACAGCAAAGAGTCTCCTTCGCATGGAGACCGCTCCTGGTCCTCTGGGAGAAACCACTGCTGCTGTTTTGGTTTCACCGATAGACACCTTCATGCCATATTTTGGCAGCTTCTGCAGCAGAACATATGCAATTAGTGCTAGTCGGTTTTCGATCTGTGCAGCATGTTCAAACTCGGCTAGAATAGCTAAGTCATCCGCCCAAGTGACTTGGAACATGGGCAATGCACGATCTGTTGCAGTACTGCTATAGGGATCTCGTGTGTCCCATAGTGGAACATGCAGAAGGAGTCCATTATCTGCAAGTTCTGTCTGGACTTCTGAGAGAACCTGTGAGAAAACGAGATTGAAAACTATGTCCGCTAACGTGGCCGGGTGCCTCGAAATGTTTGCACGAACTCATTTCCAGTGTGTGTAAAGTATGTGCCTTCAAGTGTTTCTTGCAAAACTTGGTGTTGTACTGGGCCAGCTCCAAGTTCTTGATATGGTTATGCTTTCATGGATGAGTGACATGGACTCTGGACCGAGACCCATGCGGTGCAAAACCAAAGCGAGGTCCTCATCCGTTAGTCTGGCCCCAGTCGCGATTTGACGTAAGACCCGGTAATAGGCCGACTGGACGTCGCAGAAAAGGATCGCTGTGCTTTTCTGTCTGCGCTTTCCCCGGTCAACGAAAAGTCGGGACACCTGGGTGCCGAAAAGAACTTGCTGCGTGGGCTTGCCT
Organism: Durusdinium trenchii; assembly: GCA_963970005.1. Lineage (NCBI taxonomy): Eukaryota > Dinophyceae > Suessiales > Symbiodiniaceae > Durusdinium > Durusdinium trenchii. The sequence continues at coordinate 733,141 of CAXAMN010014780.1, read as the reverse complement.
CCAAGTTGGAGGTCGTCAGTCGCAGCAAGATAGGGCTCATTAAGCCGATCTCGAATGGAGGATCTGACAGCTTTGCCAAGCACTGAGGTCAAAAGGATTCCTCTGTGGTTTTGGCAGTCAGACTGCGACCCTTTGCCTTTGAAGAGAGAAATGATCTGTCCCCCTTTCCATTGCAATGGTTCCTCCAATCTGCAAATCATTTTGAGGACGATGGGATATAACACACCTGCTGCGTCCCCCGGACATGCTTAACCTGTCCGGTCCAGGTGCCTTTCGATAGCTCATTTTCCGGATCGCTCTTTCCAGATCCATGCGACTTGGCAAATCTTCCAGTCTATACTCACCTGGCTTGCACAATTCTTGTTGCCTCCGAAGCATGTTGTTCACATAATCTGAAACATCGACTTCTCTTCCTGCTTCGAGTTGGGAGAAATGCCGGACCCATCAAGCATTCACTTCTTCCAATGTTTGCAGGATGTGTCCATCCTCGTCTTGCAAAACAGGGAGGGGTTTTGGAAACATCTTTTGTTTTTTCGCAGGCTGAAGGATCGGTCGCAAGGCTGCAAATACCTCACTTGGTTTGGCGCGTTTTGCATCTTCGGCGACACCAAGAAGGAACATCTTACGGTCAGTCCTCAGTTGCTTCCGAAACTGCAGAGAGACACACTTGAGCTCTCTGACATGCCTCACAACAGCAAGCGAAAGCAATTTGTTCCATGTTCCCCAATTACCATTGAAACCTTTACCTTTCTTACAAGCACTCCATGCTCGGAAAATGGCAACGCACAGTGAGAAATCATCATGTCTCTTCAAAGTGCGTAGAGCTCTACGAATACAAGTCAGTCTTCGATGAAGCTCACGGCTTTCTTCTGAAACATGTTCTCGGTGTCGTTTGCCTGTTTTCTTCGGAAAATGTCGGAGCGCTTCCTGCTGTCGGTGATCCGTAACCAATGCAGCGTGCTGTGAAGCGTTCATGCCCCATTCTGGCTCCGGGCATGTTGCCCAGATCGATCTGACGATGCTTTGGTTATCCGGATTCCTTAATGCAGTTTCATCAATTCTTTTCTCTTTGGGTCTGTGATGTGTCATTTGGTTCCAAGATATACCCAAACATGTGCAGTCATGGTCTAATCCAGCATGTCCTGCGTGGATGCCCTCATCGACCCAAGCTTGGATTTGTGCCCATCTCCAAGAGAGTGGCAACAAGACATAGTCTATTCTAGACTTCTTGCCAGTGGCACTGTGTGTCCAAGTCTCTGGGGGACCATGCTGGAGATCCTCAAAGGTTGAAGGCACAAAAAGACCATTCTGACTCACGAAGTTCTCAAAAAAAGGAGTATTCTTGTTGGCATGATCTCGTGTGAAGCCCCCGAAACTCGTGGTAACTTCACGTGGAGCCGTGGCATTTGCGTCAATAAAGGCCACACATTCGAGAGCACTAGCATTGGTCGAAAGTTGCTTCTGAAGGCCTTCCCACCACTGCTGCCTTTCTAGAGGATCAGCTGCTGTGTGGGGAGCATGTGCTACTAGAAAACAAAATTCCCCAAGCTGGCCACGGTACTTGACAATCAAAATTCTGGGATCAGCAAAAGCAACCAAGAACTCGCCTGGGTGAAAAACAATTCCATCTGCGATCTTGGAGCTACGACTAATCCAGAGCTCAACACCATATTGCCCCCTTCAGTTTTCCCACTGCAAAAACGAATGTGGGAATGGGAAACAATCATTCCCTGCGGGGTGCGCGCTTCCTGAATGCCTACAACATGCATGCCACGAACTTCGAACTGCTGCCTCATGAGTTGAACTCGGCCCTGTTCAGCATAAAGAGTTTGACCTCCACGATCACCCAGGAGTGACAAAGCATTGTAGGACGCAAGCTGAAGGTAGCAGGGCATGCTTGCGCAGTCAATTTTCTGTTTTGCTTCCGGCAGCAATTGCTTACATAAGAGTTCTTTGGGGAAAACTGTTTCACTAGCCGACCACCAGTGAAAATGCCCAGAAATCCTCCTTGGGAATGCTGCAGAAGTCGTCAACAAGAGCCAGAGGTTGTCGAGAGTTCCTAGCTTATCAACCAGCTGCAGCAGAAGCCCATTGTCCGGGCATGTGGGACACTTACTGTGCGCCTGCTTTGCCAGAACATCTGCAACCTCATTATATAAATGACCTTGATGAGCGGGAACATGCAGATGTCCAACATCTGCTTCCGTCAGCTGTTGCAAAGCCATCTGCAGCCCACGAAGAAGTCTTCCCAGCGCTGTTGACGTGCCATAGAGGCCCTCTGCCTGTCGACCTGCCACTTGTGAGTCCCACAGGAACACCATAGGTGTGCTGACATTAGCTGCTCTCCAGTATCGCAGCAACCACCAGGTTGCCCATATGATGGCATGCTGCTCTGCACATACTGCGGAACCATGTGAGTCCAAAAGCTGCTCTGCATGTTCTTTCAACGGGATGGAGCCTGATCGAAAACCAACAAAGTAGTTCTGACCTCTGCCACAAGCCACAAGAACAAAGCTCCACGTCGCTGATCCTTCAGAAAAAGAACCATCTGTATATATTCGTACAGAGTCATATTCCGAAGGATCCCACGCATCTGGCTCACACTTAGGTACAGCCTGGAAAAGCTGCTGCAGTTGGTGGTCCAAATCAGTGACGTTGAAATCCGTTCACTCACGGGATCGAAATCCAACAAACGCTCCAGCTCATGCTCCTGAAGACCCAGTGGAATTTTGAGCTCAAGCCCATTGCCTCCAGTCAAAGCGTCATTGATGCTAACCACTCTCGGCATGGTATTCGACCTTGCGGGAGTGGGAATCGGTCGTGTGTTGGCCACAGGCATGTAATCCACAACATGGTCTCCATCTTGGCAGTGTAGCAAGTCATCCATTTTTTGCAGGCGTTTCGACTCCTAGAAAACTCCATTCCCAGGGGGCGGAAGTCCAGAGCATGCTTCACGATGCCAAATTTCAATCTGGAGCAAGTTCAAATCGTCATCATCGTCGTCTGTTGCTTGGGAATTACTCTCTCCTTCAGAAACACATAAGGTGGAATGCTCATCCTCACTTTCAGTGTATTCCAGAAGTTGTAGATAATCCCCTGCATTCACAGAAAGAACTTCATCCCATTCATACCAATGTCCATTCAACCAAACAAAACAATCTGCAACTGAACGACACCGGTGAAAGGGCATCACTTGATCAAAAACATCATTAGTCGAAAGTACTTGTGGATCCCTGAGAAGAAATCCACCTTGAACTTCAATATCCATCGCTTCGAGATCGATGAATACCGGCCGATATCTCGGGCTGGCATATTCAAGCACAAAAAAGGCAGGAACATGAATTCCAGCCTGCTGAATGTTCGAAGAAAGAGGGATAATGAACGGGCCTTCCATCTCTCGAACATCTTGCCATGTCTACACAAACATGGTTTGGAAATCCTGAGAAGGAATTTGAATGACACGGGATTGTTCCTGTATAGAATCTCTCTGTTCCCATGTCACAGCATCCAAGCGTGAACCTCATGGAGATGGGAATATCCCATTGATGGCAATTGCATCAGAGTGTGCTCCTCGCCTGCAGAAGGTTCACGTTCCCGATTTGCATCTTCAGCTGGACCGTCAGTTCTGCTTGACACTGTGTGGCTTGTAGCAAGACTCGTCAGTGTTGGAAGCCAAGGATCAATAAAGGAATCCGTGGTCCCTTCCCCTCCAAGATAGCCCAACTGGCCCACAGCAATCGTCACCCATTGTCCTGGACTCCATGGCGCAAGATCATTGGGCTCAGCCATCTCCCCGACCAGCATAGCTTGGTATGAGTATGTAGAGAGAACAACAGAAGGTAGTCGAGAGCGTGAAATGAGACTATTGATGGTGACTGCTTGTTGGACAACATGGATTTCCCCCCAGGAATCATGCCCATCATTAATCCCCAGCAAGACAGGTAGGTCTCGTCCAAATGCTCGTGGAAGAAAAACAGCAATGCGCAGATCTGCAAAGGGAGCCGACACCAGTGGAAAAATTCTTGCGTGTACATTCCACAGGGCAGCCAGTTCTCTCCTAAGCCAGTGTGCGAATCCAGGTCTCATTCGAAGAACCTCAGCATTGAGGGAGATTCTGTAGGTGGACACATCCCCATCGTTGCGCTCAAAAACAAACAAGGTAACCGACGCATCACTTCCCAAAAGCTCGACAAGCCATTCCCGAAGTTCCTCTATCTGCTGTGCCTGATTGACAAAATGAGGCGCAATAATATCTGTGGGACCTCTGGATGAATAACCATTGCAGAGACTTTCAGTATCATCTCGCTGAGTCGACAGCATAGTTGGCAGCTCACTCTCATTGCCTTGTGGGTTTCCTTGTTGCATGAGTGTAACCACATCTTCAGCAATCTCGTGATCTACAGGGAATCTGCCAGCGGTGTTTATGACACTCGTTAGTGAGGTCATAATATGATACCTTTGCTCCTGTCGATCGCAAGAAGACATCTTGATGTCCAAATTCAACTTCATATCCTGGAAAGGCTGCCATGCCACAACAGTAGGCATTTCCAGCAATCCATGGCGAAGAAGACAATCGAACCTCGGGTCTCGACATACCCCCTCCATTCGGAGATCGCGTACAAGATCCTTACTCCAGACATACTGTGGCACAGAAAGTGTACGTATTTCAGGATCATCCTCCATGTCAAAAATGACGACCACGCATATCATGATCCGCAAAGGCGCATAGGATCGCTCAACAATAATGTAGATGTGATCCGCTCCACGTTGTTCATAGGGAGTCGGGATCTCATTGACAAAAGCCACAGCTGAAAATTCCTGTCGAGCAATCTCGTGCTCCATGAAGAGGCGCACGGCCGCCACAAAAGTCTGTCGATTCCAATTTTGCCCCTGGAACTGGAAGCTTGAATCTACCAGTTGACCATTGACAAACAGGATCTCGAAGGTAGGGAAAACACCAAAGGCATCATAATATGCCACTGTCTCTGCATTGAGCTTTTCAAATCCAAAGACCGACGTATGAAATGACAAGGCGTCCACCAATTCCTCCCATTCCTCTTCAGCCCAGGTGTCATCATCATCATCATCAAACCCATCAGGCAAATCAGCTTGATAGGCTCTCTGCTCAGCATATGCTTGAAAGAAAGAATTGGTATCAACCTCTTCCTGTTGTGGACCGTTGGCCGGAGTTGCAGTGTTCCCTCCAATAGGCCCACCTTGTACAACAATCCCCTCGTGGTGAAGTGACTCAGGCTGTTCCGGAGTTGCAGTGTTCTCTCCGCTGAAAACCTCTTGCCACGAAAGGGCACTCGATATGCTCGGACTGCCTGTCCCACATTCAGTGCTTGCTTCACTCTCCTGTGGAAACTCATACAGCTTGACAAAAGTGCCCTTTGTAAGGGGAATGTCATGGAAATATTGGTATCTCTCGTTGTTGTAAATCGCATAGCAGATAGCTCCATAGACACAATCATTCTGAGGACTAGCTAGCCTGAACACAGCATCAACCCCAATGGGTGGGTACCGGCCTTCCAGCATGATGGAAACCAGATTCGTTCTCCTTCCAAGGAAGGTTTGACAGAGAATCGGTAGTCTTTCCACAGCGACGCACACTGTTCAAAAACGTCTAACCCGACTCGAAAATCACATATTGCGGGATGCTGTTGGACAAGATCCTGGGCATGATGGATCCAGAAGGTGATCATGCCCGCAGACGAGAACCACTGACTAGCATATCGATTCAAGACCGACTGCAATACACGTCGGGTAACCCCATGTTGCATGAAGCTGCTTCCCTTAGTGGCAGTCGGGTGTCTCCTACAAGGCTGGCCTCGTAGATGGAGCTGAAAGGCGCTGGCATGTTTCTCATTGATTACATCATCCAGATCCCATACCTGGCCTTCCTTATCATCATACCATGTCAAGAGGCATCGAACACCTTCTAATTGGCAGTAGTGGCCTAGGCCTACCTTTCCTACCAGCTCTCGAAGACGATCTCCTATGCTGTACAGTACAGCTACCCTTCTTGGCTGTCCTACATACAGTATATCAACAAGATAAACCCTATCCTGGCGAAGTCTCTGCTGACGCAGCAAACCAACAACATCAATAGGGCGACGTCTCAAGGAGAGAGGTGGAGGTTGCGGATCGGCAACAGCAAAGGAGATGGGCCACTCCTGTTCGATGTCTCTCCACTCTAAAAGGACGGTTTGAGTTGCCGAACGCCTTGCGTCAATCACACAAACCCTTGCTGCGGCTGCCACCTGATTACTCACGACCCAAGTATAGACTATGTAAGTAGGGACGTCACTGAGCTCAAAGTTGGCATCTAGCAGATGACTGCCGCTGGAATGGTGCACATTGTCTCAGCTCTAGTTCCTCCATCAGCAATAGGAAGTTCCGACAGTGCACGCTGGAAAGCTACTTCCTCCAGTTCAAATTCTTCTTGCCAGGAGGGTGGACCGTTTTGCATGAAGGAAACATGTTCCATCTCCTGCGACAGACCCTGTGAACTTGCCGTTTCAACACGAGACGCTTGTTCCAGTTCATCACTATTGTCACAGGTAGTACTTTCATCAGTGGTTTCATCCCTTTCTATTTCAGTCATTCTCAACAAAATGCCCTCATACAATGGTACAGCTTGGTGCCACTCAAAGAAAGCAGCACCACATCGAAGCGTACACTCGGCACGCCAAACACATTGGTTTTGGGGGCTGACAAGATCAAAAATCTGATGGACAGATAGCCAGGTTCTCACTCGGAACACAAAACTGGCCTGCTTAAAGCTCCTATCCGTCTCATATTCGATCAAGGCAGGGGCCAACCCTTGTCCAGTGAATGTTGTGACAATGAAGTGTGGCTCCGGTCCTCTACCACTGCTAGGGGACGGCCAAACTGGAAAATATAGCAAGGACGACGACCAAAAGTGTGAGCCCATCGACTTCTTATATTATGGCCGAGTGGCAAATCGGGATTATGCGTGATGATCCGCAATTCCCTCTGCAGCTGCTTGATGTATTCCGCATGATGCATCCAAGTCAGAACATCCGCTCTTATGTTACCACCAAGAACCCTTCTAACATGTCGGGTCAGCATGTCTTCCATGACTGGCCGAACTTGCATCAGGAACGTGGTATCCTGCAGCGGATCGATCGTGAAGTCAGCTACGAAATGCCTCTCAGTGGAACTGTCAAAGGAACATGCAGGTTCCAGGTTGAGCTCAAAATCCATTCTGTCACCATTGAAGAAGTGTATATGGTCATGTCGTCCATACTGTTTTCCTCTGTGTGCATACGTCACTTTGACACCATGGACCAATTCCCTTGGGAGATTCTCTTCTCGCAGTATCTCATCAAAAGGAAAAAAGGTTTGCAACCGGTGTGATTGTAATGCACATCCCGGCTCTTCACTAGTAGTCCAGTGAGAGAGTACAGGAAAACCTTGCAAGCTTGGCCATAAATCTATAATCACATGCACTTGGCCATTCAGCACTGCGCTCTGCGGTTGAGGCTCGACAAGATGCAACGCAAAGGACTCCCTACGATCATAGTGGTCCCGCCACTGTCGTTCTATTCGACCTTGTAGTCCAGGCAATATGTTCTTCTTTTTGTCATAGACATTCAGAGTCCGAGTTGCAACATGTCTGCCTTTGAGTCCATGCAAGTACAAGTGAACTTCTGAAAATTGCTCTTGTGTTACTCGAATCTGTTGCCAAAATTCTTTGGGCAGGGTATCCACAACTGATGGAGTTGATGCTCGATCAAACGCTTGTCCTCTGGAGGAGTAGCCATCATGGCCAGCTGCCGTCCCCCATGACGAACTTTGCATCAACGAGAATTCTTCAGTCATGGTATCCCTGTCGTCCAAATATTTAGGAGAAATTCCCTGGAGCAGACAGGTCAGGGGGTGTGAGCCACCAAGCCCCCTTGTTAGGCACCTATCCTTTCCATCCATATCATGTTTGTTGGTATCAAAGGACAAAATTGCATCGACAGCAAGGACACTTTGTGGTCCTAGTGCTGCCCAAAACTGAGATGCTCGATTGGGCTCCACATCAAACCTCAAGGAACGTGCTCTCCTTGATGGCGATTCCAGGTGCATCCAAGAGCAATGGCCTTCTTTGTCATCCCAAGGATGTTGCACGGAACAATAATCCCCACAAGGCAAAGAGGGATCAAAGTTTTCATAATGAGGCATTTCATGAGCCAAATTGCGCGTAATCCAATTGCTGTCCTCTATCAAAATGCAGGTACACACAATCAAAGCACGAAGACCCATTTTCATCGACTTGGTTCCTGATGGACCTGAACAAGTGGCTTTTGCCCCCTTCGACAAAGGGAAAGAACATCTTTGTCGGAAATGAAACCACCCGTATCCACCAGTCAAAGCCCCAAGTGACGAAGCAAAAAGCCAGAAAAAAACCTTTTTGGATTGCTGCGAGGATATGCACACCCCATTCAGCACTAGCCATGGCGTCGTCCTCAAGCTTCACATCTCCACATTCCAGCATTACCCTCACTAATGTATAGATCAGTCCATGGAGGAGCGAACAATAGTGGAGTTGCAGGAAAAGCGATCGTTGTCCACCACCCCCATCAAGGAAAGAAAGTGGAGCGCGAACAAAATGACAAAGTTCCATACCCCAGCATACTATAACCAAAGCCAGCAATGGAGTCAGGAACATAGTGACAAAAAGGTATTGGGCCATCTCAGAAATGTAGCCAGTGTCAGTTCGTCCGCATGGCAGAAACAAATGCTGCCAGTCTGTGCCAGTCGAACAGTGCTGAAACCACTTTCCAAAACAGAGTCGTAGAAAGCTCGGAGCTTCCTCGCGTTGGGTACAACCCAAATCTCTAGTGAACCACTCATCATTCAAGCCAGCGATCCATTGTCCCAATCCCATAGGAAGACCGTTGAGGAAACATACACTGTCACCCCATCGTGAGAAAGGAAGGCCTGAAAAGCTGTCATAGATCTTCAAAAAGAAATTGGTGCTGCCTTCAAAGATGGCGCACTCTCTGTTGAACCAGGCAATTGCCCCATCTGGTTCACTCATATTGTCATTGCGTTGAGTGGGGAATGAGTATCCCCTTTCGCAGAGGAACTCTCTTCCGCTGGCAAGGCCTTGGCTCTTCCTTTGCCAGATCGATGCAATCCCGATTTGGAAATCTCCCTGGAGTTCCAAAAGGGCTGCAAAGGACCCCTTCCAATCGGCTCGATCTTGAGGTCCTCGGGAATTTTGGTCACCTGTGCCATCATCTGTTGGGTCAAAATGATGATGGTCTCGACCGTTGGAAATTTCTCTGGTTCGGCACGAACAATTGCTAATACATGCTCCTGATGCTCTGGGGAAAGAATGTCCAACGCATCTTTGACAGCCTGATGTGTCAATGGATCGACTTCTGCCTCCAGGTCTTCGATGCGACATGGGGAGCGTGACCTGTCTCTTGAATTCCGGGAGACACGTTCTGTCGAGACACTTGCCAATCTCGCCGCCGAAGGTGGCTTCACCATTTGAGGAGAATCGTGTGGCAATGTCTCCGCATTGCCCTTGACAGCTGTCAGTATGAAACCTGATATGCCAGATCTTGATTCCGCTGTTCGATGGTCTCCACATAGGAGGCCATCTGATACATCTGACGATTCATGGTCTCGAGCTTCGAAGCTACTGTGCCATCCTCCCCATTGGAAGTGTCCATGTTCTTCTCCTTGTCCTCCTTTTCTTCTTCTACCTGGACTAGTTCCTCCTTGAGCTTCTTGATCTCTTCGAGGTGTTTGGCATCTGCTCGTTTGACACCTTCCATGATGCCCGATCTCCAAGCACCATGGTTCTCTTGTTTCTCTTTCAGCTGCTTCTCGATCTTTTCCTTCTTCGTCAGCTCCTTCTTTAACTTGTTCAATTCCTTCTGCTGTTCGCGAAGTGCTTCCCTGGGGTCGCTCTCCACCAGCTTTCGAATCTCGTCTGCTGACTCGACCTCGGAAAGATCTGCCTTCTGTGCTAAAGCCTTGATGGCTTCTCGCAGCTTCTTGTTCTCCTCTTGCAAGCCAGAGGATTGCGAGGACGGCCCCGAAGATGTAGTACCTCCCACGGAGGTATCGATCTTTGAGCCGTCGTGGTACCGGAGAACCATGTTGTCGCCCTTCTCTTTTTTGGGCTTCTCTTGAGAAGGTCTCTTGTTCTCCTTGATCCAGGCATTCTTCCAAGCTTCCGCTCGGGCATTGCCATTCCATCTGCCGTTCTTCCATGACATACCGCACCTCAAAGCGTATCGTGGCCTGCTATGATGGCTTTCAAGGATTGACTTGCACCTCAGAACGTGCAGCAATCGTTGTCCTGAGCAGCGTAGCTTATGTTGGTGCTTTTGTATGTATGCACGTGCTCTTGACCTCCGCCTTCGCTCTCTCCGGTGCCAGTTGGGGCTGCCCAAAGCCACTATGGCGACGTGAAGCACAGAAAACGGGAAAAGTTCGTCTTTCTTTGAACGAGTGGGGCAAAAGTGGTTCCGAAGTGCGTCACTTCAGCGATCTTGAGCCCTTCCTAAATACCCAAAGAAGAAAAAAAAAAAAAGAACACACCGAGCTCTCTCTCTCTCTCTATCGCTCAGTACGTCATACGTAATACCATACCACAGACCACAGACCCCTACCTACCGCCAACCCCCCACCTCGACCGGACCCTCCGCTGTTGCCGCCGCCAAACAGCCGACGTTCACGTGATCGTGACCGGAGGATCCTTGTTGACGATTTGCTTCAGCACCTTCACCAGGGCGTCCACGTGCCACAAATGCACGTCGCTGCGTGCCGCCGCGGACATGAAGGTCTCAGGGCCTCGGGTGGTCCACCCGGGGGGAAGGACCGGTGTTTCGGGTGATGAAACTGCTTGAAGTGCTTGGGGACAGCTTGGGGTGGGGGGGTTCAGTGTTGGATAAAAAGAAGAACAAAAAAACATGACGTTCGAACCTCTTAAAAAGCACACACACTCACACACTCACACTCTTGTGTGATGAAGGAAGGATGAAAAAGCCTAACGTTGATGGGCTGCAATGCCACGGTATGTTCACAGGACGGGCCCGATCCAAGCAAGAAACCAAGTCATACGGGGCCCCCCCAAGTCATGTTCGCTCCCAACGTCATCTCCTTCCCCGGTGGCTCTTTTTCTTCCACCGAACCGTCCCTCCGAGGCCCTCCCACCATGTCCGCTTTCTGGGCATCGCTGCTTTCTGCCAGGACCGAACGCATGTAGTCGCTCAGTAGCATCTCGCCTCCCAACGACCGACGACCGACGACACGGACGACGACACGGACGACGACACGGAGGACGCGGGTGGTTTCAACCGGTGGGGCGGCGGACGAACGGTCCCAAATGGACCGAAAATGGAGGAGAGATCGTTTCCGACCTTCGATGAGTTCGATGAGGGTGCTGACCATGTGTGGTGCCAGTCTTTGATTGTGTCTTCCTTTATCATGTTCTGCCCTTCTACTTGCGGTGTCCATTTCTACTTGTTGTACATCACACGCGTCACTTTTCCCGGGCCTGACTTCTCAGTACCTAAGCTGCTACCAGACTTCAAGATGAAGGAGATGGACATTTGCACCTGGCCAAGTTGCTCAGTGACGGGGCACAGTCACCTCCACCCTAGACTTGTCTATGGAAGATCCATCAATTTAATGTGGAATGAACATCATCCAATATTCAACTGATGAAATCTGAACATCCACTCAAGACCCATCAGTGGGCATTTTCTTTGTGAACATTCATGAACTCCATCTCAGGGTCATGAACTCCATCTTCTCATGGTCTCAGCTTCCTCCAAGACAAGCTTTTGGCCTGCTCGCCAGCGCAAAAAGACTCCAACGCGCGGGTGACGGCCTTCTGCAAGCAGGCATTTGCCAGAGCAGGAGATGGAATCTCCACCTTCAATCGGTCGATTGTATCGGGCAGCAGCTCCCGCTGGTTGATGACCTGCACCGAGGGCAGCGATGCAAAGCAATGCAAAGCATGTCTTTGGTAGGAGCTCCCGCTGTTGCGTATACATGTAGAGTTCGCTCAAACTGTGTCAAGCCGTTCATGTGTCATATGATATCATCCTAATTGTTCAGCCACAAAAAAGGGCAAAGAATGAAAAGGATCATAAAGGATCTTAAAGATCTTAAAGGCAACCTCCAAGCAAAGCTGACAACCTCCAACTCCATCCACCCTCCCACCCTCCGCGTTGGACGCCCGCTCTCCGCTCCCCACCGTGCGCAGCTCGTTGCCGGCCGCAAAGGAGTCGCCCAGCCATTGGAAGCCACGCATCTCGATGGTGACTTCAGGCCTGCCGCGCCAGGCCGCGCCAGGCCGCGCCCGGAAACCCTCCACGGAAGCCACGGTCGAGGAAGCGGTTCAAGGAAGCGGCTTTTCACTAGGCGAGTGTGGTCTCGGCGGAGGGGGAGGAGGGGAGGAAGGGAGGGATCGTTTTGGAGGGTTTTCAGGACGTCGGAAGTCTCTGAATCATGAAGACCGCGTGGAATCCAGTGGAACAGAAGAACAAGTCCGACGAAAGAATCATGGGCTGGCGGGTCAGTAGCAAAAACCGCTCCACCAGGCAGGTTTGGATGCTTGTGACTCACACTATGACTCACCCAAAGGTGCGGCTGGTGTTGCGCCTGTTCAGCTCTCTTCGAAGGTGCTGCTCAACCTGCTTCAGGTCCAAGTTCAGCTTCCCGCCCACACCTGCGGAATTCGCCGGTCTGAAAGCAAAGTAATATGAGCGAAGTCTGAATTGAATAGGGTTCAAGATTGAACACAAATCCAAAAACAAGATGACATCCATGACATCTGGTAGAATAGCAAAGCGCCAACCCAAAGCACCATTTTTTTGGTCGATATCCTGAGTGACTCGGAAATGATCAAGTTTGTTTAAAATCCCTTTCAGGAAAAGAGACTCAATTAATGAACATCTCCAAAGGAGACTCTAGCGCTCCCAAAATGTTTGCTGAATCTGAGTGAGTGCTGATCTTGGGGAAAAAGTGAAACATCGTCGAACAAACAACAAACGGTGCGGTCACGGAGCCCCATGTGGCGCAGCGGTTGCTGAGGAATTTCATCAGCTCCTTCTTGTTGTATTTGATGACCTCGCGTCATTCGCATTCATTCGCTCTCGCCGACGTGTCATTCGCGCACCCAACCGGTCCCAGCAATCTCCCCACGGTCCCCACGGTCACCGTCGTACCGACGTACTCTGTCTCCGGTGTTTGATCCGTCTCCGGCGACCTTCGAGGCAGTTCCTGTGTGTTTTTGGCCAGAGAATCCGGGAGTTGTGACACTCTTCTTCGGTGCGCGGACCCAAAACCATCCCAAAAACCATCAACCCAAACACCCACCATCCAACCACCAACCTCTGCGGGAACCACCAAGCTGTTGCGGTACCTGCCAATCCATTCTTGATCCTGGTACAGATCCTTCTCGACAAGAGCGGCTTGAACCCGTGAAGCTGTCGAAGCTGTCAACCCGCGCAGTTTCGAGAAGGTTCGCGGCTCCCGCTCGGTCGGTCGGACCCTGCGCGCCAAGACACATCGTGCTGCGCCAGCAGTCGGGACGACACCTTCCGTGCGGGGTAGCCTAAGGTTCCTCGACGCCACGGACGCAACGAAGCGGCACATGTGGAGCCGTTGAGCCGTTTCGGACTCGATCGATGGCGGCATCGAGTGTCTCGCTGTGGAAAAGGCTTAGCCTCACAATGGACAAGGTCGGTATTCAGAGTCACCTCTGCTAAGGGTCGAAGGATTCTTAGAGGACGACATCAGCTGTTGAAATATGAAATTGACACCCATCGCTATTAGGTGGAAGGCCATGGCTCTTAGGTTGGAGGCCATCGCTGGTTTTCTAGACATCTTGTCCATCTCATGGCTTCAAAAACACTCGGGCAGTCCTGCCACGATCTGCACCAGTTCGTTGTGTTGCGCCACCAGCCAATCCATCACAGCTAATGCATACATGCCATCATCCTCCCAAGCACGAGCTTCTCGAAGTGGTCGAGCATTCAAATACGTTGCCCCACATGGTACACGTATGTACACGTGTCATTTTTCAAAAAGTCGTTTCCGCAGACTTCCGCAAAAATCTTCCAGCTCCTCGCTTCATCTGAGAAAAAACATCTATAGATCTATACTAGTATATCTAGTATTAAGAGGTAGAGTCCGCATACGTAGACTCGTCCCGCATGTCTATATGACTCTACTCGCCAAATGAGCCGTCTTCTCGCACCTTGAAGTCTGGAATGCACATCAGCATCATATCGTCTTCTGAGAGTTGGTACTTCCGCATGTTCTCGGAGATCTGTAAGCACCTGAGGGTCCGTGACCGGCAGATCCGGCGGTTCGGACGCTGGGGCGACCAGTGGGGTCCGATCTGCGTCGAGTCTCTCCCTTCTGCACTGCAACATGGCGCCAAGAACCGATGAACATCTATGGAATCTAGGCGAAAAAAACTCAGAGTTGTTCTCCGCCATGCGATCCTTTTTGGGGCGTGTTTCGTGCCCTTGTTCTCTTAAAAGGCTGCCCCCCAGTCAAATCCTTCTGAGCCACTCATACTCACAGTAGGGCATGGCCAGGCGCCAGGCCCTCTCGAAGTTTTTGAAGGCCTCACGGCTTCGCATCGCGTTGCGCATCGCATGCGCATCGTGCCACAAGATCACGGCTTAGTTGCATTCCAAGAAAGCATGGGAAACATGGCCGGGCAAATTGTTTGATCATCTCTTCACTTGTTCACTTAACAATCTTGTCTTTCTGTGGAAGATGGAAAGAACGCCTAGCACTCCGACATACTTTTCAATGAGATCGGTACCCACTTCACACATAGCAAGGTTGTAGCAGCTCCATCTCTGGCTGGCAAGAGACGACGCAGAATTGGTTGCCGCATCGCAACCAACAAGAGTTTTTGAGATGTTCGAAGTTCCAATCAGCCTGATCCACCCCAAAAGGGTGCGTGGGCCTCTGTGTCTGTGGAGACCCCAGGAGCTATATGGATCTATTAATCTACAGGATCTCTATCTAAACCACAAAGGTCTATACCAGGACCCTCCTGTCGGGGTGTCCAATGGACTACCCCACACTACCTATAGGCTTCCAGACAGGGCACCCCTTGGAGGGTCCAGGTATATCCGCCCCCAAAAACAAATCCCCCCATCTGATGCATCTATCCTCAGCTGCCCCCATTGGGGAGCCGATCCGCTTCCCGTGTTTGCAGTACCGCACCTGACGCCACTGCCGCTTCTCCGTCTCATTCCGCGGCACCTTCTCGGTGCCAAGGCCACATCGGTCAAACTAGGTGTCTCAGCCCGGTCACTCACCCATTGCCTCTGTTTAGAGTTGTAGGAGGTCTGAGGAGGTCTTTGGAACCGGAGCTTTGGGAGGTCTTATGAGGTCTTTGGAGGCACCCCCTAGTGCTACGCTTGTGCCACGGGCATGTTCATGACCTCTTCCCAGGCGAATCTTCCGGATGAACGACCTCGTGATCGCCGCGGGTCGTTCAGTCCCCGAGCACTGCACCTGCTCGAGCACTTCGCCCACCGTCATTTCCCCGGCCGCGGCCTACGCACGTCGAGAAGGCACAGTCGAGGCGGTGATGGCCCATGAATTCAAAGATCCAATGACATCATCCAGCATCCATCCCCAAAAAGCACACCCAACCTCTTCGCCATCCTATTTCATCCCATGTCTTAAAGGAAAATTACACCACCGTAGACCCCAAACGGCTTGTGTTTTCAAAATCGGAACACTCTGCAACTAGAGCTTGCGACGTCCAGAGCCACAGCAGCCCAGCGCTGGGAGACAAATGTAAACGATTGCAAGCGACGCGCAGCCCAGAGCTGGGAGACAAATGTAAAGGATTGCAGGGCAGAGCAGCTGGGAGACAAATGTGAAGGGTTGCAAGCGAGTACATGGCCACAGGAAAAGGGCGGACACCAGCAGTGACGCAAAGGGCGGACACATCTTAAGAAAGAATTGAGAACCCCTAACAGTAAACTGTTTGGGGAAAAATAAGGGCGAAACATACCTGGACCTTCAAGGGGTGTCCTGTCTGGAGGTCCCTTAGTGTAGGGGCTTCCATTGGAGACCCCCTTTGAAGGGGGCAACATAAGTTGAACGAAACCGAAGACCTATCCGATCCACCTTAGGAGTCCGTCCATGCCTTGGTGATGCGGCCGCTGAACTGGTTGATGCACAGCGCTTGCCACTCGAAGACGCCCACCAGAGTGCCCAAGGCGGGCCTCGCAGCGGCGAACAGGAACCAGCGAACGGAGCCGAACGGAGCCGAACAGAGCCGGACCTGGGTCGAACGGAGCCGGGGGTCCCAGACACCTGCAGTCTGCACGGTCGTCGATGGCGCCGTCCAGACGTGTGACTGGAAATCATATGACCCGTCGATGAAGTCCAGTTCGACGATGTGATGTGGACCAAGTGATGTGAAGGACGTTGGTCTGGACGCTCGGGTCACCGAGTCAGCGAAAGACCATTCTGTTCATAGTCTTTGACTCCCAGGCCGGCCCAAGAATTGGTGCACCAAAGAGGCGGACCTAGGGCATATATGACATCATAATAGGAATACATCCTTTTTGATGTGGTTGCACCAGGCATCTGTTCACCGTTGTCTGATAGAAAAGGGATTCTTTGGGACACTCCAGTAGAGATGATACAGTCCAGTACCACGGATTCCGGGTGTCCATGAACCACTCAACCACTCCTTAGAAACCTCCTGGGTATTATTCAGCTCTTTTCTCCAGCCCTTCGACAAGACCGGACCATTTCTCCCAAAAAACTCACCTTTTTCCGTTGAACACCTCTCCGCGGTGTCTTGACAAGCTCGACTCTGGGGGACTTGTGGCCCAAGCAGCAGAATGTTGATGAGCGGATTCTGGAGGATGGTACACAGCACCGGGAAGTTCTCCTTGGCGTTGTGCGCGATGCCAATCCTCGGCTCCCGCAGGACGGGGCACCGCGAGGACCGCGATTCGCTTTGGGCCGTGAGCGAGTAGCGCGGATGGCTAAGCTGGCTGCCGCTGCAGTGAGACGCTGCAAGAGATGCCCGTCTCTGAAAACACGGTCTGGTGAGGCCATGAGGGTGTCCTATGGCTGTCATTCCCAGACACGACCTGTCTGGGACTGCGGACCCAATCAGTTGGGGTGGGCCTATGAGGGGTCTGGCTGGGGCGGCAGTCCAAACTGGCAGTCCCAGACAGGTCGTGTTTTGGGATTGTTTCTGTGGTTCTTGGCCCAAAAAAAGCGAGATAGACGTTCATCATGCTCGTTCCTCCCGGCCTCGGCGATAGACGATTTCTTCTTCAGCCATGGCTCTTGTTGTGCAATGCGTCTAGGGTCACTGGAGAACGATAGGCCCAAAGCTGTGGCATCTCTTGTTCTCTCTTCTGTGGTGGGAAGTCCTTCACCTGGCGCGCGGACTTCAAACGTCGACCGCCGAAGGGTCACCGAAGACCTGGTGTCTTTACCACCCGATGTTCAAAGAGAAAGAAATGGGTGTTTAGCTCAAATAAGGGAGCTAGTCGACTCGAAAGAAGCAATAGAATGCAATAGACCAGTCAACCCAGCCAGGGCCACGGCGGCCACGGGGTTCTACCTATGTCTTCCGACTGATGTTCACACCACCGGTCCACCCTCCGTGTTTCATCGGCGCAGGGGCGCACGTCGGCGGCTTCTTTGAGCTCGGCCACGAACTTCCCGTCCTCTTGATCGCCACCCCACTTCTTGTAGAGGTCCTGAAGGGCGGGCAGGTTGGAAGCTATGTGAATAGATCCTAGTCTTAGACTAGCTAACTAGGTTGGAGGCCATTGCTACTAGGGGGGGTTCAGGCCATCGCTACTAGCAACTAGAAGCTATAGAAACATCATATTATATCTTGATGATGTGTGGTATGTGTAAGATGCTTATGGTGCAATGTCACTGATGTGTAAGATGAGTCTCACATCCCTTCCCCTGCTCACCGTCAGGCCTGGAGGGATTCGTCGAGGTTCTTGATCAAGCCTTTCAGGTATTTGGATTCGATGGTCTCTTCCCAGGAATTTCCTCGCACGAGGAGACCCGGACGCTTTCGCTCTCTCTCTCTCTCTCTCTCAGACGCTTTTGGGAGACATGAACATCCGTACCCGGAAGGGGGGAGGCCAAGGGTGAACCGGGACGCCGAGGTCTCGCGAACCCAGACATGTTGAAGGCGACCGCGCTCTTCGTATTGGGTTGGCATGCTGTGAAAGAAGACGACAGAATGGGGTTTTGTGGCCGTGGCCGTTGCTGGGGTGGTCCTCTTTGACCGCTGCCGCTCGCTCTTCTCGGGTCCGAGGCGCGTTGCAGCAGGGTCAAAACGCCCCAGCTGGCTTTCGATCCCATTTCCGTCGGTTTCAAGGGTTCATCTTTTCCATCTTCGCCTCGTGAGCGCGTGAGCGCTGCGTGCCACGCGGCCGGTGTGGGGGTGTCCGTGGGCCCCCGGTAGGGCCGGCCCCGGTCCGGTGTGGGGGGTTTGACGGACAGGGGTCGTCCTGATTTTGGGGTCCGGGAGAAGGGGGGTCTCTTTTTTCGGTTTGGAGGGGAAGTGACAGAAGATAGCTGAAGAACATGAAGAGATATTGCACCAGGAGTCACAAAGGGGGTGGTTTTGGGGGGTCTCTAAGTGAGTGGGTAATGGACAACCCTAGCAATAGGCATCCTTTTCGAACTGCTGGTATGAAGAGGCAAATAGGTGTTGCGCAAATCTTCCACAGTGCTTTGGGTCAGCCGAAAATGCTGAAAAAACATGAAAAAACGGAGACGAACTTGCAAGAACGGTGTGCTTTCTGCCCAGTTGACCCCAAAACTGTCCAAATTCCACCAGGATTGTGTCTCTCAGTTCTGTAGGTCTATAGTTCCTTGATGTTCTGGCTTTTCAGCTTCTGGTCTCTTCGTGCTGGGCGCCCTATCAGCTATCCCCTTCGCCCTTCTTCCGTGAACGCGCCCAAGCTGCTCATTTTCAGGAACAGGTTGTGGAGTCCAACCGCCAGATCCTGGCGCACCCGGCCGCGAGCCTGTTTCTGCGGAGGCAAGCCAAGCCAAGCCAAGCGCGCGCGAGCACGCACGCCGACGCCCGCGCACCCCCAGCGGCCCCCCGAGTTGGGGTTGACCGTGTGTGGCAAATTCTATAAGTGAAAGAAGCACACGTGCTAGTCTGCTAATGGGTTGTTTTACAGTGTCTTCGTGTTTTCTGGTCAAGTGTCCTTTCAACTCTTGCTGGTCATTTACGGCTTTGGGGACCTCCAAAAGGTGTCATCGTTGGCTGGGAACTTGGCTGGTCTTTGGCGGAACTTGCTGGGGTGCACGGGTGAGATCAACGGGTTCCCCCCCGATCGTGTAAGATATCCCATATATAGGAACATCCTGTCTGTCTGTCCTGGCTGGACTACCCTACGCCCTGGGCCCGATCTCTATGGATCTCTAGGAATCTCCAGCCAGGACACACAGACAGGCTGGTCCAGCTACGGAATTATGTGCTTTTTCAATTACCATATTTGTACATTGCAGAAAAACATAGAAACAACATAGAAGGTTGTTTCCTTTTTGAAATATACAACCATAGATAGCAATGGGATTCCATAGTAGGTTGGAGGAAATGCTTCTAGGGTGGAGGCCATTCCCAGTCTGCCGCACAGCCTCAACCTGGCTTGAGGCCGTTTCCGTGCGGTTTCCACTCACCCTCCTCCGTGTTGCTGCTGAGGATTTCCACCATGGACTTCCAGTCGTTGTGGAAGTGGTTGCCGATATATTCCGACTCGGGCAAATCCTTCAGAGTGCCTGAGGAACGTCTACACCTGCTCCCCCCCCCCCACTCGGGGTCGAATGGTCTGCCCGCAACGAACTGCGCAGTTCGAACTGGTGATGTTCGCCGATCCGTCCGCAGTGGTTTTTGGGTGAACAGAAGAAGTCTTGCATTCCCAGCTGTGAACAGAAGGGCTGCACGTACGCTGCGATTTCGCAGCATCAAGGAGTACTACGACGGGGAGGTGGTGATCAGGACCCCGTTCCTAGAAATTCAACCTGCATGCTGGACCAATGTTGCTGCTGAATCCTTCTGGCGGCCTTCGTAGGGAGGACATGCGAACATCGTGTACAGTAAGTTCTACCCAAGGAAAACAAGATGATCTTTAAGGACACGAAGTAGTCACCCAGTAGTTATGTTTCACCCAAGAAGGACCACCTTCGGCTCCTTCGGCTCCTTCCGTCTTATGCACTCCCTCCAAGGTACACATGGACTCGTTCTGCAGAGAGGTGTAAGGTCGCGGCATCTTCGGCTTCCTCAAACGGTGGTTTCAGCTGCCGAAAGACACGCGCGAAAGACATGCGCCTGCTGGTGCTATATAAGAGTTAAACAAATTCTGTTGGGCCCCGGTCTGAGACAGTAAATATATGCCAAATGTGAATTGTCAAATTGACAGGAAAGAACTATACACATCGAAAGACCACTTCAAACCCATTGCATAATTACGCTTGTCCATGGTTGTCTTTAGGCTCCTCCGCTTCCCATGTTCTTGCCGCTTTCGGGTGTGGCGGCCATGGTGCTCTCTGCGGTGGCCAAACCCTTCATGGGGCCTGGAAATCTGATGGGTCCGAGCCACGCAGCAGCAATGATGCCCAAGTACATGGTGCCATGGAGCATCAAGCGGATGGCGCGCGCCGAGCTGCTCTGCACCTGACCAAGGATGGTCCAAAGCGAAACAATTGGCATGTGGCACATTGGCATGCAAACGGTTGGATTTCATGCTCCAATCGAAGAGCTCCTTCAGAGAGGTCCTTGGGGGGGGCAACTGGCAACTGGAGGAGGGAATAGATGGGAAGAGGTTCATCCATTCTTTAGGCCGAAACGTGGCCTTCGCCGCTTCGCCGTGGCCCGCCCGGCCTCTCGGAAGGAGACGTGCTTCTCGTCCTTCTCAGCGATGGGTAGCACATAGCCCCAAGGGGAACGATCCTCGGCAGACGTCGTGACGTGTCGCTGAAAAGAGGGTGTTTTGAGAAGCGCCCGTTGGCTGCGCGGAACCGGAACGAAGAGTCAAACAGGAGACCTCATGAGAGATTAGACGACGACAACAACAGCAGCAGTCAACAACAAGTCAACAACAAGTCAACCCTGGAGTTCATGTCCTCTACTTCACCAGCCTCAAATTCCAACTGGACTTCGGACCTCTGAGAGAGGCGAAGCCGCCGGTGAAGTCTCCCGGACTGTCTCGACCGGACCGGTGAAGTCAGACGATGCTTCGGCACCAGGAAGGTCCTTTTCACTCGGCATCACCCGAGTGAGTCAGACCGGAAAAAAAAAACACTCTGACATTGGCTTGCTGTTAACTCAATTCCCATTGGCTTTGGTACAGGGGGTGACACCCACACACACACATGAGAGCTGCTCTGGCTCAGCGGGCACAGCAACCGAGCAACAAACCGGACCCCCAAGCTGTCGTGTTGGGTCTGAGGGCGTCAGTGGCGTCGTCTCGTCTCCGCTTCGTCTCAAGCGGGTCTGAACCGGGGGGGTTTCACGCCTCAAAGGTCCCGGCGCCACCGGGATGGGAGAAAGACCTGGAAAGGGGTGCAGGTGCCTCTCTTTCGCGGCCGAGGGTCGCTCTCGTCATCCTGAAAGGTGTGCTCCGTCTGGTTGTGGTCCCTTCCGCCGATCTTGAGGCTGCATCCAGGGCATTTGGCCACTTCCTCAGCCAGGTGGCGGTCATGCACGTTTAAAACAAAAGCATGCGAAAGTACATGGAGCGGAGTTGCATCTGGAGGAGAGCCCTTTCTTCAGACTGGAGGGTGAAAGATGGTGAAATGCAAACTACTCTCAAAGCCATTGGATCTGATCTGAGATGTCTATCATTGAACGCCCTGAGGACCCAAGTGGTACTCTCATTCCGTCGGGCCTTCAGATGAGCAGAAGATGAGCAGAATGTTGAATGGGAAACAAGGTGCCAACGTGCCAATGTGCTGTCTCCGAAAATCCTTTCATCGTCGGTCCCATCTGGGGCGCCCTGCCATGGGACGGCCGCACTCACCTAGGAGTGGGAGGAGAGGGGATGAGGTTGCTCATGTCTCCTGATTCTCCCAAAAGAGGTTCCCCCTTGCTGCCCACGGCTCTTTCTTGACCCATTGGACAGGCCTTTTGCCATTCTCCACTCGCACGAAACATACAAGGGAAACACAATAAGCAGCTAAACCAAATATTATACTATATATACCCCTATACCAGGACCCTCCAAGGGGTGTCCAATGGACTACCCCACACTACCTATAGGCTTCCATTAGGCACCCCTTGGAGGGTCCAGGTAGAAGTCCAGTTCGACTACATGTTTGATGGACTGAAGTAAGGGAAATGCCTTTTCGGGTCACCAAAAGACCAGTTTTTGACTCGCAGGGATACTGTACGTATCTGAACAACTGAACAACCGTTTCCAGCCGTGAAGCAAGACCCTCATGGCATGGAAACCTCTTGTACGCTGATGGCCGCTGCATTTGGTTTGTGTGGCAAGTCTGCCACATCTGCTTCGAACAAATCAGAATCATTACGCATGATAGAATAGCAGCAACACCAGGGTTATTACCGGCAAAAACCACGGTATAACCTGGTATTAGCAGGTGATCATGATACTCTACTTACGTGATTACCAGCTCATGACCATTCCCAAAACACTGCGTTTCACGTCTCACGTTGGTTTCGACCCCCCCCGTTCGGATCGCCGATGCCAACGTGCCCGGACCGATGAAGAAGGTGAAGCCACAGGAGCATTTCCTGAAGGATGAGGACTCGCCGTCTCCGCAAGGAATTCGGAGCATCCACGAAACCGAAAACGAAAACATAGGTAAACCTGACTGTCTGGCCTTTCCTCTACCAACCTTTCCGTGGTGTGGTGAAAAAGAGGATCCGGGATCGTCGACACTGCCGGGTGTAACGGTGCGGAGGTGCGGTGCGGAGCGCGGCGGACCAGACTGCGCCCTTTTCCGCGCCATTCAGTGAATGGCACCCAGTTACTACCCTGCAGATACATCTGTCGTCCGTCTTCGGTGCTTCTTGCGACACATCACCCATCATCCTCCCATTCTTCTTTCATATTCTGTCCATCATCCCATCCCATTCATCCCATCAACCTCACCCCCCCCAATGGCTACAGCTCACAGCTGGGTGTCCACCAATGGCTCTTGAACTTCCAAATGTTCTCACCTCTCTCCACCAGCGCCTGGCACGAGCCGCCGGAGATACATGCACCGCGCGAGGCGTCTGCCGCGCGACGTCGACCTTCTCAGTCCAGAACATGCAGAGCCAAAGCTGCAGAGCCCAGTTGCAGAGCTGCAGCGCTGCATCGAATTGAACGAAACTGTTCATCGCCTTCTACCTCGACCTGGGGTCAATCGCCATCCACTCGACCCCCCCCACTCGCCTTCAGCACTCTGCTCCTGAACGGGAGCTGAACGTGGCGTCCGCCGGCGCAAGTGGCGCGCGGAAAACGGCGTCGGCCACGGTTCGGCGTCGGAGCGGGAGTTCAAACGATCCAAAAGCACAGCGATGAAAGGATGTTCGATGTCCATTCCACCGGGGGCGAAGAAAGGTGTCCGCCCAGCGAGGCGTCCTTTTTTTGCGTGAGCGGAAGTGGTCCGACTGCTGGGTCAACTCGACTCATGACCCCGTGGTGGGGAGGGCTCTCCAGACTCCAGAATCCCAAATTGGAAGATGGCCACAGGGCTCCCAGTCTCCGGTCCTCTCCGGGTCCCACTCGGGGCGCGTTGTCTTCGGAAGGACAGGACCCGAAAACGTGCTCCGCTGCTCCGGCAGCCTCCAAGCCCCGTTTGGTGCTCGCCGGGCGCGGGCTGAGCTGGCCCCCAACCGACTCACCACGGCCCCCAATTGGGCGAAAAGGAAGGCGCCGGTTGGAGGCGAAGCCGCGCCTGATATCTTCATCCATCGCCGGCAAGAAGGGCGGGTGATCCTTGGTCAGCTTCTCAGGCTCCTGGCGCCGCCGTGGCACGACGGGATGGAGAGAGACGAAGGAGTGCTGGTCAACGGGATCCGATCGGTGGGAGCCACCACCGATCGGAGTCGGGGCGGTTGTCCGAAGACGACTGGAAAACATGGAAGCATGATGAACACCACTGAGCAGGCAGTTCGATGCAAGAACTGTGATTAGATTGAGATGGAATGAGATGGAGATACTCCAAAAAAGCACCCCTTCATCCACCGAAGGAACACTTGGAGCCTCCGAAACGACCGAAACTCCTCGGAGGATGTCTGAGGTGGGTTCCATTTCTCTGCAACTTCGTTCGGGTGCGTCTCGTTCACTAGGAGACACACAGTTGTCACTCCCGAGCATAGAGTGAACAGCAATCCGCACGTGAACACCAACCAATCATGGAGTTTGTGACACGAAACGAAACTGACTCGGTTCACAGATCTTTCGCCCCCATGACACAAGACAAGCCATTCAAAAACCTGGAAGGGGTGACAGAAAGATCCTGAAAGCTCGAAAACAAAAAGACCCTTCTCCAAACAGCCAGAGGAGTCTTCCATCTTGTTGCCCCGACTACGTCTTCCGGTCCAGCATCATGATCCGGAGGCTGTGAAGCAATGAGGTCTCAGGCGCTGCAATCAGCACCGCAGCTAAATGCGCCAGCACGCGCCACCTGCGACCGGTCGTCCGCCACCCGCGCCACCCGCGCCACCCCTTCGGCGCTTCGGTCCGTCGAGGAGGGTCCCGCGTCACGACGCGTCGGAACCGGGACGTCGTTCCGGAGGCCGAGGCCGGCGTCGGCCGGCGTGGGCCTTTCCAGAAAGGTCGCGAAAAGTGAAGAGACGAGGCAAGCCAGGAGTCACAGAGCTCGGGGGTGCCGAACGAAGGAAGGAGTGAAGGAGTTGGGGGCCCTTGTCACATCCACAGCCCCTGGATGGGACTAAAAACAACTAAACACCACCCCTGGTCCTAGGTCCAATCTTATAGAGGACATTGCTAGGCCGAGATCTAGCAACTGCTACAATTGTTGCTTCGGTCCAAAAGCCCTTCGCCGGAGGAAAACCTCACGACCGCACTCCGTCTGACCGCACTCCTCAATACTTTCATGCCCGGATTCGGGTTCGCCGGATGGGCCTCAACAAGTCGTCCATCTTGCGGCCGCCGTAGGTCACGAAGGTCTTCAAGAACGTCCTCAGCTCAGCTGAACGTGGGTCCGCCATACGTCGCTCACAACCGCCGTAATGGGTCGCATCTGCCTTTCGTCACCGACGCGGACGTGTTTTCGTGCCCAAATTGATGGGCTTTCAGGTGATGAAGGGAAGCAGTGCTTCTACACTCTCAGGTTCGGGCTTCGCCGACCAAACAACCAGTCACCAACAGTCACCCCATTGCTCTCTGGGCTTCTGCTCTGTCTCTGGTAGCTCATTGATGGGCTCATCGTCGCCCGAGAAGATGCGTAGCAACATGCGCTCCTGCGACCGAGGCCAGCTCACTCAAGCTTCTACCTTCCGGCGACAGGCCTTGACAGGCCGTGTCTGGTGAGCTCTGGAGGACCAGTCGACTCCCTGCATCAAAAATTCATTGAGCACTGGTCCATACTCTAAGCCTTTCGGACCCTCCCCTGCACATCGGCAGAGCACACCAGAAAAAAACAAGAGAGACGCGGTCGGTGGTCACACACCGGTCCGCGCCCCCGCGCGGTCGGTCACGCGGTCCGAACTCGGCGGGTCGACCGTGTGCTGGGACGACTGCTGAGGTCCTTGTCGGAGACCTTGAGGTCTTGGCTGCTCTTCAGCCACTCCGAGAGCTTAGGCCGCCAGGGAGGCCTATGATGCGGCTCCTTGAGGTCGGCGAAGGCTGGAGTCGGGAGAAGGCGGGGCTGGGTGGTGTCTTTCTTCGAGACCCAAGGGAACGTGTTGCTCAGATTCTGCGGGCGTCTTTGGGAGTTCCTAGCGATGGCCTCCAAACTAGTAGCTTCTTGTTACTAGTAGTGAGGGCCTCCAACCAAATAGTCATGGCCTCCACCTAGTAGCGTCCTTGTTAATATATTAATTTGAAAGTTGAAGATTGAAATGATTGAACCTTTGGCCCAACAGAGAGGAGGCTGCCCTTCGGAACAGGGCTCTCAGCCGCGCTTCACCGTTTTCAACAACTCGAAAGACCATGCTTTCAGAGCAACTGCTGTAAGCCACTGCTGGAAGCAATTCTTTCCACAAAACGTCAGTCCTCCAGCGCGGCCAGCAAACCTGGCTCTTGGCAAACAGCCAGCAGGAGGCCTCGTCTGATGCAGAAACGAAGGAGCGAACCATCCGAAAAAGCATTGTTGTGGGGTCGGAAAAAGAAGTGAACCTTGGATGATCCATGTCGTATGCAAATGTACAGTTTCTTTTTCTGGGTTCATGACTTGAATGTCGATTGATCATTGTATACAAAATATATGTCGTTGTTGTTGTTCTTTCGCATTTTTCTTCAAGTTCTTCCTCACCTTTGACCAGCCCTGCACTGTGGAAACCTGATGAAACCTGTCTACCCCTCCATGCTCCTCGCTCGCTCCCCGCGCCCAAAAAGGGTCCGTCCTCCGATGCCGCGGCGGCGTTTCTCCTCGGGCAGGTGCGCGAGGTCCTGCCTTGATCCGAGGCGAGCAGGGGGCGAGCAGCGCTGCTCGCCACCCCGGCGGCCGAACGTGGCTTCGGGCTCCATTGCGGAGAAGAAGCGCTGGGCTTCACGAAACCAAGAGCGAAAAAAAACGAAGAAACCTATACCAGGACCCTCCAAGGGGTGTCCAATGGACTACCCCACACTACCTATAGGCTTCCATTGGGCACCCCTAGGGTCCAGGTATAAGTTAACGTGTACAAAGACTTTCCGGCGTGTTTTTTTCTGTCGCCGTGGCACGCGTACTTCTCAAGCTTGGCGGTGGAGGTGGTTGTCATGAGCTCCACCACAGCCTTCATGGCATCGTTGTACTCCGCCAAGTCCTGTCCCAACAGGTGTCCACAGGTGTTCTGGTCGTTTATGGGACATAATACCTGGGTCTTCATAGCTATGCCTGGGTCTTCATGCCGTTTCAATCAAAACTGCCGTTTTTCAAGCAAGTGCCAACTATTATGGACATAATATATTGTGCATATCTTAGTCAATATCCTGCAGGAAACCATGTCCAGCAAACTCGCGTTTCTGCGTCTTCATCTTTGCCAATGTTCGGGATACCATCCTAGAAAATACCAGGCCGAATCCCGGACAAGGGAAGCATCGGCCGGCCCATTTGGCTGGCGGTCTCCTGGGAGTCCCCAAGGAAGGGATTCCACTTCGGCACCAGCGCTGCGCCGATGAACTTCTCGAAGTCGATATCGTGCAAATCCCGCCACTTCCTCGAGGAAACCACGCCGGTGGGGAGGGAGAAGCTCGGGAGCTCGGGAGCCGGATTTGGATTGGAACAAATGAAGTTCACATCTGTGGACAGTCTTTAGGACTGGCTCTTTAAAAAATGGTCAAAAACCAAGGGGATGTCATTACTATACCCCTGACTATGGAACTTCCTTTACTTCGGTGGGGCAAAACAGAGTCGAACTGGACTTCCAGGCTAAATGAAGGACGTGATGTGTTTCAAGATTCCTCTTGACCTTCCACCACGAGACCTCCAAAAGGGAAGAAAACCCCCCCTCTGTCCTTGACACTCAGAGATTTTTCGACATGTGGCTTTGGCATGTCTTTTGGCTTGGCACTTCATGTCACGCGACCACGTGAGCACCTAACCGAACATCCTCGGTTACGCCTCTGACCGAGAAGGGCCCATCTTGGAACATCTGTGGTCTCGGCAGGTTCCTTTCTTTCCCCATCTGAAGTGTCTGCGTGGGCGGACAAAAACGGTCAGAACCTCGTCCCAGTCAATTCCTTGTGTAAATGGGACGAGGACCTTGTCCAGCCAGACGCTCGACTGAAACTCACTGGTCGATTTCTTCCGGTCGGGACTCTAAACAGGTCGGTCGGCTCCAAAACCCGGCCGTTCACACCGCGTCGGCCACCGCGTCCACACCAGGTCTCTGTCCCACGACTCCCTCGACTTGCCGGCCGAACACGCTACTCCCCTCGCGCTTGGGACGCGCGCGGCCAGGCGGCTGCACCCAGGCGGTGTCCGACAGCGGCGGCTCCGCCAGCAGCGAACGCACGAAGGAAAGCCCGCGCGCGCGTTCCATGCACTTCCTCGGCCGCTTCAGGGGCGGGCGCAGGGCGTTCCCCTGCGCGGAAGCCCACCAAGCACAAGAAGTCGAGGGTGCACGGTATCCAGGTAGGGGGGGTTCCCCCAAAACAGAAGGGAGAGTGGATGTGGATGAGAGCCGAGAAAAGAGCTTTGTTGGATCTTGATTGAATTTGGAAATACTTAGATATAATGCTTGGATGAGGAATCTATCGGATCTGTTTTATGGTTTCATGTGAGATTCCTTCGATTCGAAGCAAGAGACCGGGGCTCGCGACAAAAAAAGCGGAGGTCTTGACCCCGCCAAGATGAGCTACACCAATCCGGATCCCCAAGGAAGTCCCTCTTCATTCTCCACCACCACAGGCTGTCGAAGAGAAATCCAGCGAGCTGCAGCAAGTAAAGGCGCATGGATCGGCAGACGGAGCGGAACTCCAGCTTATCCGTCTGTAGCAAGCCATCCACCTAAGTCAGATCATGCACCGACACCGACGTGGAACTACATGGTGGAGACCAAGCACCGCCCCAAAAATGGTGTGGAACCCACACCATGGAACACCTCCAACATGGTGTTTCAGCATGGTGTTTCAAAATGATTTGGAGGTGTTTCAACTTGGTGTTAGGGTCATCCTCTCACACCTCCCACTGCCACGCGTTCACGTGTGTGATGGGGACGACGAGACGCATTCCGACTCCCTTCGCGCCTTGGGCTCGGCTCGCGCGTGCAGATCGGTGTCCACGGGATCTTGCACCAGAAGCTGAGCATACATCGAGAGGATGCAACCTGGTCGTTTGACTCGTTTGCCTCTTCTTCCAGTCAGAGAAGAGCCAGCGCGGGGTGCGTGGAGTGGCGTGCTTGGAGTCCCCCCGGTCCAACCCCATGTGAGTGGATGACTTCTGGTTCCATGGGCTTCTTTATGCTTTTTTGCACCCCCAAAAAGGGCTATAGAAGAGGACCTCGGCAGAGAGCAAAAAGACCTCGGTCTGTGGCTCTCTTCGGCCACAGGAAAAGCGGCATCCCCTAAAATCGATCCCGAAGAAGCTTCGTCTGGTCGAGTTCTCGCAGACAGAGAGTCTTTCACTCTCACTCTCTCTCTCGCTGCGCCGCAGGTCTGCTCTCCAAGGAACGGCACTTCCCCACGAGCTGCAGCATCTTGGCCGTGTCTTTCTTCACATCCTTTGAGCCGCCCATGCGAAACCGCCGGTCCATTCGCTTCGGTTTCGCTCGGTTTGTTAGCGCTTTCAGAGCGGAGCCGGGTCTGGGGGGGGGCGGTCTTTGGGGTTGCACGGTCAGTGACCGGCACAGGTGGTAGGTACAGGATCCATGGATCATCATGGATCCACAGGTTTTGTTCTGATCCGAGAATGAACCCAGCTCCCTCTCGAGTGGAAGACGGTGTTTTTTTGAAGCATCAATCGACCCGTCAATCAACCTTCCCGTGATGCTTCTTGCTGTTTTCCGGGTCTCAGCATGCTGGGTCTCTCTCAAGTTGCTGGGTAAACGAAAGCAGCTTAGTAAGAGTCCAGTCTGGTCTGACCAACCCGATGTCCGAAACCTTCACTCGCAACTTCGGCTGGGAGTCACCGGATGGGATGGGGATGTGCTTCACGCAGACGACCGTGTCCAGACGACCGTGTACCGTGTCACGAACGAACCTTCACGTCTGTCCACGAAGACCATCGCCTTCTCTCTCTTTCGTTTTTTCGCTTTGTGGGGGGGGAACTTCCGTTCTCTTCGGTCTTCGGTTCTTCCGTTCTCTTCGCTTCTGAGGTCGAAACGTCCCCGAAGATATCTTCCAGCTTCAGATCTGGCCACTCCTCGGGCTCCTCACGGGTGACGCGTCTCGCGCGTCTCGGCTCCACACCGCACCTCCACGGACCCAAAACCGGGTTTGAGTTGGACATCTTCTTCAGGAAGAAATCTTTTGTTCATGAGAATTGTCCTTTTTATCATACGAAGTGTCCTTTTTGATCCTTTTTTCCCTTTGTGAAAGTAAGAGTTTGGGTATTACAGTGTGTGTTGTTGTCTGAGGATATCAATGTTTCACCTGGATTCACTGAGTTGTATTGTCTGGGCCATACCAACTTTCCTCAGAGCACAACACACTGTAATACCCAAACTCTTACTTTCACAAAGGAAAAAAAGGATCAAAAAGGACAGTTCTTATGATAAAAAGGACAATTCTCATGAACAAAAGATTAAGAGCTCTTCCCTTACACAGACCGTTTCAAGAAACGTCCACGTCCACGTCACCACTCACCACTCACCACGTCACCACCTAGCTTCTTCCGCACCGGTCCTCATAGATACACTTCCCATGGTCAGCTTCTTTGTCTTCCTCCTGGAGAATGGCATAGCGCGTGGCGAAGAGCGTGTCGTTGTGCTTCCTGGTCGCTGCAGGTTCGCTGCTCTTCCACCGCGCGGCGCTGTCGCGTGCGGCGCGCGGATCGCGCGACGGCGTTGGATCGAGCATCTCATGACCAGCCACCACTTTCAGCAAATCCTCGATGTGCTTAGTCGCACTCGCCTTCCATCACCAAATCGAGATCAGAGAAAGAAAATTATATCACAGTGTGGCTCCATTCTTTGGCTGTTCAATCAATGTGAATAATGTTTAAATATATAATATATTAACAGATGTGTTTAAAAAAGAAAAAAAGAAGGCTCCAACGAGCCACCAGGAGGTAAAACTCTCCCGTCTTCTGCAGTGTCGTCGTTCAAACGCGTTTCTCAACACCGCGACGAATTTCGTGGGCGGCGAGCCGACCTTGGCTTCGCCGCTGGAGGAGACGATGAGCTTCCGCAGCAGTGCCAAGTTGAGGCCTTGCGTCGAGCGGATCGCGGCGATCCATCGGGCCCTGCCGGATCGCCGCCGGCGTTTCCGGCGCCCGAGACGGCTTCAGGGGGGCATCCTTGTTACAACGGTCTTGAGTTGGATATGGGCCATGGGATGCCATGGGTGTATAAAGAGAAGTCCCTCAAGATCTTCGGAAGACCCTGGTGGAAGATGGTCGGGCCCGCCAACCGGAGGAGAACGTGCACCACCGCGACGGTGGTGCCATCGCCACCGGCACGGTGAATCAAAGACCAAACGGTGATGGGGTTTACGACATCCCATCGGTACCGATTCCTGACTACAATGACTCTCCCGCAGATCATCCAGGTCAACCACGATGTCGCTATCAGTCCCAGTGGTTCCAGTTCGACGACCAAACCATAGACCGATGGACCGAAGGAGGGCCCCTGTGGTAACTGGGATCCACTGGGTCTTGATTCATACATAAACCCGCCCATTTGAATTGAAACATCTCTTTACGTAGGGGGGCTCATTAATCAAGAGCCTACCCTCTTTTGATGGTTTCAAGGGGTGGAAGGCACCCACTCTTCCATTCTTACCAGCAAATCAAGGCACCCAACGGCCGATGGCCGTGACTGGGACGCCTCTCGCAATTCCACGGAGGGGGGGTACTGTTGATCGACCGCCGTGGACTCCGTGGGCTGGGATAGCCGAAGTGACAGCTGGAGCGCGGCACATAGAGCCCTTCCGACAACTGCGCGATGCCTGGCGACCGGTTCGGCCACACCGGTGCCGGTCGCGGCGAGTCCGGGGTTCGAAGCGGAGAACCCAGGAGCGAACGGCTCGTTGAGCTGACTGTGTGTTCCATTGGTGGGCCCAGATGAAAAGGTGGACGTCAAACGTTTCATCTGGCCCTTTGCAACATCACAAGAACATCACCATGACAGCAACGGCGCATCGGTTGACCATGATCTCAAATGTCATAGCTATATTCATAGCATACACTTGGCGGGACAAGCAGCAAACCGAATGAACGATTCCCCAGACGTGACCCGGGACCCTCATTATGGAGGGACCCCTCGGGTTGTGAACTCACGCACAAAGCGCCTGGGTCCCATCACGGTCCTCTTCTTGCTCAAGATTCCTCCCGACGCCAGCTCACCCGCCCCGCGGATGACTACGCACATGAGGACGCCACGCGGCGCACGGCACACGGCACACGGCCTGAGTCCATGTTCTCACACCACCCCTCAAGGCTCCCGGTGGCGATGCCAGACACCGATAAGGCTCGAAGCGTTGGCAAGCCTGGGAGAAGCGACGGGTCGGCGTCGAAGGTCGGATGAAAGAGGTGGAGAAAAACCGATGTTTTTTGCAGGGCTTTCAAGTGTGAAAGAACAAGGAGTGCTGGAAGGATAAGCTAGAGCAATCTTGAACATCTTGGCTGATTGACTCCGCCAAAACGAACCACGTGGACCAAAAATGCTCGGGACCCATGCAAATGCTCGGGTTTGGGGGGAGTGTTTGGAATGGTTTTCCACAGCCAAGTTCAAGAGCAGGTAACAATTGACTTCCAGCACATTTGATCGAAGCTCTAAGCCGCACTTAGCCAAGCTAGCTGCTAGCTATAGCCTGCCTGCAGCTACCCTGCCTGCCTGCTGCAACACTGCAGACCAGTCGAAGGCTTGCGGATTCCAGGTCGTTCATCGCCTGATTCCAGATCGTCAACGGCGTTGGCACCAGTTTGCACCAGTTGAAACGTATCCTTCTTCAAGCTGCAAAAAGTCTGTATAGTATCGTATCGTATAGTAGATACACCCTTCAAAACAAAACAATCTGTTTGTCAATGGCAATGCTACCTATGTGTTCAGGAGAGTCATAGCACTGTCAAATGCTCTCAGTGGCAGTCAGTGATCCTCCCCCTCATGATTCAGCCGTCCACATCTCTCACGGTCATGACGGTCCCATCACGGTCCCCCCAAAAAATCATCCCCCACTCGGATCACATGACCCCTAAACCCATCTCCTCTGCGTTGAGGAGGCAAACGTCCAGGAACCAGCTCTCGATGAAGGAGCCTCACGGCTTTTCAAAGCCACTCTCCGTTTCAAGCCGCTCGTTCTTCGGACCGCGCAGGGCGGAGACCGGTCGACATCCGGAGTCGACGGTCCGAAGAAAGAGCAAAACGGGGTTGCTGATCTTGAATCTTTGATCGTGATTTGATGTCATTTGTAGTGCAAAAAAAAAAACAAAAACACGAAGCATCAAAGGAAAATAGAGAGGCACGATGTCCAAAAGCGGCGAAGACGATTTGCCGAGAGACTCAGCTGTTGCAAACACGTGTCCTTCTTGGATGGCAAGTGGTTCACTACGACCTCGCGGACAAATCTGCGGAAACCCGGAGTTCCAAGTCCGAGTGATTCTGATTGGGAATTGTTGTGTGGAGATGTTCACAAGCTGGGTATGTCATGGTATGCCCTATTCCCTGCTAACAGCCTGCAGTGGATGATGGGGCCGGAAGTTGCAGGCCTTCCCATCTCTTACAGGTCATGAGGAGCTCGTGACTGTATACAGGTCATGGGCCTCCACACTCACCAGACTGAGATGTTCAGCTTCCCATGACCATTTTCCCAACTCATCTGGGCCGTCAACAACAAAGCCGCAGAAATCGTTCCGGTCGTTGGAAAACGCGCGGTCTTTTCGCAGCCCGTCTGCATGGTTTCACCGACCGAGCGGGCCGAAAGCGAGGTGCGCCTGTCCAAAGTTGAGCATGGCCAACAAGGTTCCAGAGTAACGGATCTTCTCCTGATGGCCGTGGTCTTTCCGCCCGCGAGGACGGTCTTTCGATCGAAGTGGAGGTCCACATCGAAGGTTTACTTGGAAGACTGAGGTCCCCTTTAGACGGTCTGGTGCAGGTAAACAAACCTTTCAAGTATAGAGCAAAGCTAAGCTTCAACTGAAATCTGAAATCACTCAACTCGTCAATAACCTTCAATAACAAACCTTTAGGGCTCATTGACATGCCACCTATAATGATAGTTGCTCCTCCGCTTTTCTTGGTTTGCCCTCAGGTCAATCCTTGAGGGTCGGCCGGTCGACGTCTCAACCTGGCGACGGAACCTTCCCTCCTTGGGCAATTCCTTGGCGAAGTCCCTCACAACCTGCGGCGCAAACTGAAGAAAGATGAAATCGAATTCTGTACAACCTGGGCATCTTCACAATCGTTCAACATCAAATGAAATGTGTCTACCGTAGTACGGGTGCTCCAAAGTATATGAAAACCGATGGAAAACAAAACGGTGCAGAGGACATCTGAACGACATCTGCCGATGTCACTCAGGCAGAGGAGGTCAGAAAGAATCGCCAGGATAGGACGTACCGCTACAACATGCAACAACCATCTACAACCTGCAACCATCTGCCTTCGGGCCTTTCGGTGGTGGTACTCCATACTGGGTCCTTTGGCCCCGCCTCACAAGGCAGCTCCAACGGGTAAGCCACATGCTGAAGGACCAAGGCCAAAGTTTCCTCAGTGGAACATCGAAACCGCACCTCCAACCTGCTGAAGGACCGAGGCCTCCAACCTGGCCGCCTTACTACGAACAAGAACGCTACGAACGGGGCTCCTGGCCTTACTAACTACTAGGAGCAAATGGACTCGTTCTCGTGAACATGGGCTCTCTCGCGACGCCCAACATCTCGCGAAGGCCCCAAGCTATCTCGATCGAGAGTCCGGATCGACGATCGAAGTGTTTCACCGTTCTTCGGGGGAAGATGGGCATGTTGCGAAAGTGCCAAAAAGGTCTATCATAGTCCAAAAAAAGACCCTATAGGCCCTTAAAGGCAATCTCTAAAAAGACCCTGGCAGGCCAGCGGCAATTCGTGGCTCGGTATTGGACTTCAGCTTCGCAATCTTCCTCAGACAACCCACGCTCTGCTCTCGCGTCGCTCACACGACTCCGCAACGTGCACGGGTGGGCGAAAGCGGAGAGGCCAAGATGCTCAGGAGCCACACCTTGATGGCCACCCAGCAGCTTATCCTGGAAGACACTCAGTTTTGGACAGCTCTTCAAAGACATGCAGGAAAAAGTCTGTCTTAGGGGAGACTATTATTAGACCTATGCATGACTATGCGAAAACCGTCTTGGACCATGCAACAACCTCCCTTCACCCCCGACTCTTGCGAAACGGACTGACTTCCGACGTCTTCTTCACGTCCGGCTTGAAGCGCTCACCAACGGGCACCTTGGTGAGACCCGCGACCACCAGCTTGCGCATGAGCCACTCGCGATAGAGGTTTTGGCTCTTCTCCTTGGAAGACGAAGCTGGTGGAAGCTGAAGATGTTTGAGATGTTTGAATTCATGAATGATCAAACTGATGACACCGGGCAAAATCTCATTGAACACCTCTTATTTGGGACTTCTTTGCCTCTTGCGTTATGACTCCCCTCCGTGTTTTCATCAAAGAAAAATGGTGCATGGTTATTGGAGGTTTTGCTATTAATATATGTTCACCTTTTCAAGCCCCAAATTAATAATGGGCTTCTTCCCTGTCGACCCTGACCAACTGGATTGATATAGGATTGACAAAGATGAGTTTATGGCTTCTATAATCCTATCATGTCCTAATGGAATTTCATTGGTGGGCGGGGAAAAATGAACAACTCATATAATTATGAAAGCATTTCTTCATTATGGATTTTCCCTGCTATCTCGCGTATTTGTTGTATTCACCACATTTAAAAAAGAAAATGTATGATTACCATCAGAATTTGAAGGTGGATCATTCATGGTGTTTTAATACTAATGTAATACTAATAATATAATACATTTGATATCTTAAGAAATTACTTGTTAACCTTGTTATCCGAGATCTAACATATTTTGCCTAGCGGAGTTCCGCGTCACAGATGTCTCGGTCCAGACCTCGGTCCAAGTGACGCTGGGCAAAGCGGAGAGCTCTGAGAGCTCCTTGGCCAAGGTCTCGTGCACCAGCAGCAACCTGAACCAGCAGCTACCACGACGTACCGCAGACGTACCGCGCGTCCGAAAGGGTCGATGTCGTCGTACCGCGGTCTCCGATTTTGGGTCCGAAGCTCGGCGGGTCCGAAGAGTGACGAGCAGTTCGTGTGGGACGAAGAGTTACATGTATACTGTATACATATGTTCCGGGGGGGGCTGGCCAGAAAGAGGGTGGAGAAGAAGAACCGCGAGCACGGCATAGCTTCCTTCGAATTGAAGGGTTCAAACATCGAATCGATTCGAAAAATTGATGTTGAAAAAAAGAACTCTTCTCACTCATTGTTCCCTGAAGCGATCACAACTTCCTTCCTGGATCTTCTGATTCTTACTTTTTCATATATATACGTTTAGATCTGTTCCATACGTCTGCGATCAAAACATCGTCTTCTCATGTCCAACCCATAAAACAAAGAACTCAAGGGACCCGGGACCAAGCCAAAAAGGCCATCTCAGGGTTCTGCGTCCACTTAGACTCCAAGGCGCAAGTCGTAGTACAAGGAGTTCAACTCGGCGGTCTCAATCAAATGCTCAGCTTCTGGAACAGCTGCAGGCACCGCCTCAGCTGCTTGACTGGACGCACGTCCCGCGTCCCCATGCGGGACTGGACGGAGCCGTTCATCCAGGTACGTGACCAACAGCCCGGTCGTACGCAAAAGGAGGCCAAACAAAGATGGATTTGAGATGGCGCCATTTTTGAAGCTGGTTTTGGGATGTTGTTGCGGTCATAGAACCCCATCTGTCTAAGACATCAGGATGGTGGGTCGAGACCGATCCGATGGTGGGCACGGTGGTGGGCACCAGGTGGACGGTCGTCGCCTCACATTCGTGAAATCCAACGACGTCAGGCTCCAGGTTTTGACGGACGAACACAATTCAATTCGTTGGTTTCCATCAAGGAAGCTGGTGATCCGAAATCAAACCGTCACGGAAGTCTACTAAACCGTCTCGAAAAAGACATCAGCTCCAAGCATATGCTCCAGTCGATCGAGTCTTCCTCAACCTTCATGCAAACTTCACACATCGCCCTGGTGCACCCATCTCCCATCTCTGGACCCTCCTGCTGGACTCGTCACCCACGTGTTTTTCGTGGTGGTTCTTCTCTGTTCGTCCCCTCGTCCCGTCCTTCCTCTCCGGTCCGGTGCTCGGTCCAATTGGTCCCACGGCACGTTCAGCAGACCCACGGAGAAGGCCAACTCCTTTTCCAGGCGCCAGAAGAGCTGGTGCACCTGGCAGTCGTGGAGGTCACAGAGGTCGTTTCCGCGTCCTCCAGTGGAAGACGAGGGTTGGGGGGGACCTTGACCGGAACAAGGGCAGGAGCTCGGTAGAGGGAGGGGATGAGCAAGATTGAGCCGCTGAGATGCTGCGGTTGACACACAGCAAGATTCAAGATGGCAAGCTGCAAGCTCGATTTTGCGAGTTCGAGAAGAAGGGGGAGGGCCCTTTTTGAAGGTGCCATTGGTCTCCAAAACCAACGAAAACACCTCAAAATGGGGCTCGTTGTCCGGCTCGTTCCTGCCTCCAGGATCGAGGTCAACGGTTTCTGCCGCAGCCGGGTCAAGGTCTTCTTCAAGATCCGTAGCTGATCACCTCGACCTAGAAACATGCGTTGCAGGGTCATCCAGTGTCATCCAGATTCATCATCTTTGAGAAGTGGTCTATTTTTACTTTTTGTTTTAGTTCACTGCTGCACTACTAGGAGACACTTGTGGTGGGTGGTTGTGATACTGTGGCCTGCAAAAAGCACCTTGAGAGGAGGTGCCAAATGTTCTGCAAACGATCGAAACACCGTCCGCTTACCACCGCGTGTTCTCGCGGCAACTCGCTGCCTATGCGCTCCGTCCAATCCAAATGCATCGCCTGGCAAGAACTCGGGGGCCACCCGAGTAAAGTGAAACAACGGTCGTCGGACGGCCTTCGGAGAGATCATGTGGAC
This sequence comes from Durusdinium trenchii, assembly GCA_963970005.1. Lineage (NCBI taxonomy): Eukaryota > Dinophyceae > Suessiales > Symbiodiniaceae > Durusdinium > Durusdinium trenchii. The sequence continues at coordinate 695,199 of CAXAMN010014780.1, read as the reverse complement.
TCTTGATTAATAACCCCACCATTTGAATTGGAAATCCTCTTCTGCCTGGGGGGTTTTATGGTCCTCAAGAGTCTACATTACACGGAGTTCGAACCCAAAAGTTGCACATCCGATTTTGCCCTCTCGACTCAGACCTTGAATTCTCTGAAAACGACGCCCCAAGTGGAGGCAGCGAGAATCGGCCAAGTGGAGCAGTGGAGAATCGGCGAGCCCCGTAACTCGCCACTCTCAACAGGTCTCCACTCTACACAGGTTGATACCCTCCTGCAAAGGACCCCGTTGGACTCTCAAAACCACTGGGTGGTTGGCTTTGGAAGATGGTCCAAAGCACCACGGGTTGGGCAAGCTCTGCGGCTCTGGGGGTACAGTATCCACTGCCCCTCTGTTGTTTTGGCTCAGGGGGGCACCTGATGGCGATCCTGCATGTTGCATGTCGAATCCAGCACCTGTGCTTCCCGAAGTGTGTATGCAGGGAGCTCTGATCCGAAGCACTTTGAGGCACTTCTCCCAAGTTCAGTACCCCGCAGGTGGCCCAAACCGGGCCCCAAACCCCGTTGGGAGATCAATCCCACACAGTTGTCCAATGGAAAAGGACCTTCCCCCCAGCCGGTTCCATCCTAGTAGCCAGAAGCTGCTAGGTGGCCCTCACTATTAGCTTGGAGTCATTATATTGCAAGAAGCTACGACCGTAGCAAGAAGCGACGACCAGTTGGGGACCGTCTTTCTCATCCTTTCGGCCAAGGCGCCGTGAAATCCGCCATGTAATCCTCCAGCATGGGCGGCTCCATCTCTGGCTGGATGCCAATTTCTGCCAGCTTACTCAGCCTGGAGCGGTCCAAGCACTCTCCGCTTGAGCGGCCACAACCTTTTCAACAACCGGTCTGAGGTTGGGCCCCAGGCTGAGATTCCGTCAACCCAGACAACTGCCTTGCCGGGCTGAAACCATCAGGACCATACTGTCATATCACCGACATGGGCCATGGGTGTGTAGCTCAACTAGGGAGACTGACCCCCTTTCGACCCCCAGGAAGAAGGAGAATAGACCAGTCAACCCAGCCAGCATTTCAAGGCTGTCTTCAGGGATCCCAAAGAAGCGGCACCTCGCATGTCCAAGCCACTGATATTGGGATTGCAGTGCCGCCAGCTGTTCAGTGGCTTCGTTCTGCTCGATGACGTGACGATAGCCGTCCACCACCTTTGAGATGAACCAACTCGCCTTGGAGAAAACGGTGGATGCGTTGGACCCCGGCCTCTGCTGGTGAAGGCTCAGCTGCTTGGGAGGCCTTAAGGCCTTCGGTCGGGAGGCCTTGGCGAGTGTGTTACCCTATAGTTAGAGGATCTGAATTCTTGCTTACTCTAACACTACAGAATTCTTGCTGCAAGGTACCCTCAGTTTGATTTGAGTCCAATTTTCTTTGTGTACCGGTCAGTGGTCAGTGGTCTACCCTCCAGTCCACCCACACCCGTCGGTCGCCGAACCAGTTCTGCCCAACACCCGTCCCGGCACGGGTTTTTTGCCGAAGTGACTGGGAAGCGTCCCTGGAATGGTCGGGCGGTGGTGTAGGCATCGGTGCCCACCTCCAAAAACACGTCAAAGACGGCGTTGCTTAGCTTTCGGAAACGCTCCTTTTTCCCATCTTAAGGATGTTTACAATAGAGATCAATAGAGGCCTGGTCAGTGTTTGATGCGAAAGAAATGGTGTATGGGAAGAGGCGTTTCCCGCCAAAAAGCCAAAAAGGGCTCACAATCATCCACACCGATCTGAAACATCTTGAAATTCATCCCAGAACTCTCCGTTTCCTGACCGTTCCACCCTCAAACGCATCGGTGTCGCCGTCGTCCCGCGCCTCGTGCTGCGCCGTCGCCGACTCCGAGAGCGCACTCACCGCCTCGACACGGCGTTCGACCGAAGCAACGCGAGCCGCGAGCCGTGCCGCGCCGGAACGGCGCCTCGTTCTGCAAGCGGACGCTCAAGGGTGACAGCAAAGAGGCAGTCGAAAGCTTCAGCCAATGATCCTGCGGTGCGGACAACACTCTTGGACTGCCGTGTGCCTTACCAGTATCAGAAGAACTATTGGGTGACCGATCTAAAAACGGCTTTTCCCAAGCCGTTCGGCCCGGTTCAATCCAACAGCCCTCCACCTGCACGCTTCCACGGCCCACACAGTCCACTCGTCCGAACGCACCGGTCCCGCTTGCTGGGAATGTCCAAGAGTTCCAATCCAGAGTTGCCTCAGGCGGGACGTTCCCATGATCGCGCGCCCGAATCTGTTGGGGGTTGGATCACGGGTCGTATGGTGGCGGCGAAAACACCGCGCGAGTGTCACCACCGGTGAAGAAAGCGCTGGTGGCAATAAACGATCCATGCCAAAACTGGAAGTTGGGGACCCCATTTGGTGCAGAGAAAACCTTCCGAACTTGGTTCTTTCCACGCTTTGCCGCCTGACGGTGAAGAAAGAAAGCCTCTAAAAGTCAGGATGTTCCCCACAAGCCTCACCCACTTCTCCCACCCCAGAAGTCAGAGACATCTCTGGAATATCTCATGTGATGGCGTCTCAGCCGCTTTGATGTGATGTGTCATGCCGGGGGCGGCACGTTCCAGATGTGCCAGCAGCGCTGACAGGAGCGACCCCACCAAGACCACCACGCGGCCGTGCAAGGCCGCTCGGAAGGTGCCCGCCAAGGCAAGCTCCTGGCCGACGGAGCGGAGACGGAGCGGCCGGTGGCAACTGGTGGATCGTTGTTCGTCTGGCCTTAATTTAGATAGAAAGTGGCACGGCTTGGATTCTAGCATTACATGTTTGAGTGAAGATTTACGAACTTCTATCTATTTGGAGGTCTGTCTATATAGATCTGGTTGGTGGTCTCAACCTCTCAACCCACCAGGCCAGAATGACTCAGGAAGAACAAAAACAAACACATATGAAGACTGGGTAGACTGTGGATATGTTGTTTTTTTTAATCCCCAGGTCCAGGGCTTGAAGAGGCTTTATTTACAATCTGTGTCTGGGGAGGTTTTGTTTATCAAGATCCTACATGAAGATTGGCAAAACCTCCCCAGAGATTGATAAAACCTACATGTAGAGGCCTCTATTGATAAAGCCCCATGATGGATAAACCTCTCTGGGGAGAAGATCCTACATGAAGATTGGCAATGATTGGCCTTTGCCAATCAGTAGTGCCCCAAGAGGGCGAGACGGGTGTAGTCGACAGACTGTCTCGCGAGACAGACACGAAGACATCGGATCAAACAGTCACGATGATCAGTTCTGTGTTAACGTTCTTTGGATTTGTTTGATCAGTTCTGAGATTACACACACACACACACCCCACGGCTCGCCCCCCTCTCACGCGTGCGCTCTCACAAAAGCGCTCTCCTGCGCGGCAGAGGCGATCGCAGCGAACCAGTGCCTGGGCAGCTGGCGTTGCTTTGTGCCTTGGGTATATCCCATCACCAGGGCCCAGTGGATGATGCTGAGCTTGCAGGCCTTCCTCACAAAAAAGACAGTCAAAGTCCAGTGTTAATGAGTTTACCGACTGTTACAACTAAGACAGACCCATAGTACACGTATATCATGGCTTCTAGAGAGATCCACCTCTTTCTCTTTCCTCAGATCTCAAGATGCTTTGGTCTTCTCCCATCTCCATCCCGGTTGCCGCCCGTGAGCCGTCCGCCCCAGTGCACCACAAACGCCGCAACGAACGAAGCCCGCGCGCCTGTCATCACCAACGGAGCCCTCCGACGGGTTTGCCAGGTTCTTGGGCGTGTTCCGCAAGATATGCAGCACCTGGCGACTTCCGCATCACCCAGCTGCCTAGCCAAGCTGTTTGACCCTCTAGCTGTTGACTTTCTGTGTGACACAGACCGCTTGCGTCGCACCCCCCTTTTTTCAGGTGCATCTGCGTGCGCACGCGCCACCCCAAATGCCCAAGGCGCCCAGCCAGGAACATTTGGAAACATGGTCATGTGACTCTGGTGGTTGGAAAGCATCTCATGGATTTCTGATATCTAGGTACTAGCTTCTTGTTACTACTAGTAAGGCACCTGTTACTACTAGCGATGCACTTGTTCCTACTAGCTTATTGTTTCGATATTGAAGAAGTTGCCCACCCCTGCCACTGCCACTGAGTTGCCCAATCTCGCACCATCTTGACCTCAGAGCAAAGGCCGAAACTTCGACCAACTCATGCGTCTCCTTCTTACACCTTCGCTACACATTGATATCATTCAAACAAAAAAGATTCAACATATAATTGAACCACTTATATTCTATTTCTAAGAGAAAAAGGAGGCTGTGCCTTGGCCGCTCCGTTTTTACCTCAAGCATCAGGACATCGTCGCACTCTTAGGCCACATTCCAAGCGAACTCCCTCGGCGGCCCAAGCTGCAAAGTCCACATCTTCGATGTATTTCCTCGCCACGACGACGCTGTCCGGCGACGACGCTGTCCGGCGCGACGACGCGCCCAGACCGTCCGTGGTCCGCATCGCGATGTTGGGAGGGCCCTTGACATCCAACATACGGATCTTCTCTTCAAGTGGTCGCCGGTCTGTGTTAGGATGTCGAGTCGAAGGCATGGGAGAGGATCATCTAGGGTCTTCTCACTTCGTGCCCTCCCATATAGAGAAACCCATCCAAGACATTCCAAGACCAAATTTAAAGTCAGTGGTCTTTTGGTTACCCGGACAAGAATTTCCTTTACTTCAGTGGGGCAAAATATAGTCTTTGAACTTCTAGTAAGTAGGGTATATATGATATAATCATGTAATTTAAGTAAAATAGGGGGAGAGAGAGAGAGAGGAAAAAAGAAAAGGCGCGTGTTCATCTTTTTTTCGGCAAGGCACAACATCAGCTGGATCTGCTTCTGCAAATCCCCAGGCCGACGGGAGTGTGGATACCTCGCAGAGGTTGGCAGCAGAGGTTCGTCGGTGGATCCCACCATGGATCCACCATGACAGCAAGGGGTTGAAACCCTTCATGCATCACTTGACAACTTCCACCTAATAGCGATGGCCTCCAACCTAATAGCGATGGAAACCCGTCATGCATCACCTTTTCGCTTCCACAAGCACATGAACTGGGCTTTCGCACGCACCCCCGCCCATTCCCCCCATTCCTCGCGAGGATGGACCGTCCCAGGGAGAAAGTTCTTGACGAACACATCACATGGAAGTGGATACATGGTCCTTTGGAAGACTAGATTCCTTTACAAACACAGGGCGCCATCCCACTTCCATGTGATGTGTTCATCGGAGTGCAATCGGTTCGCAGCTGTGTATTCATGTTCTTTAGGTGCTTAGCTTCTGGCTGCTATTCTCTTCGCTTCATCTGATCATCTTCTTTGGCCCTATCTCCCAAATCCCTCCACGGTCCATGGGAAGCCACCCAAAACTGAACTCGTTTCCAAGGCCATGCGACCGCCCACGTTGGCCCCGGTGAGTCAACTCACCCGCGGCAACACCAAGGTACATGAGCCGTGACAGCGAGGATCGGAAGCAGCTGCGTAGCAACTTGGGGAACTCCAAACCTTCCACCACATCCTCGGATGTATGGCCGGTCAGTCCAGGTCTGTGTATTCTTGACCTAACGTGTGGTGAGCTGTGGTCTTTGCTGGCCTAGCTCTACAGGAAAAAACTGGATCAAAGTAAGAACATTCCAGCAGCTTTTCTCTGTCTTTCTTGCTCGCCATTTTAGGCCACCCTCTGAATACCCAGTTCTAACCCAATCCCAACCACCCGTCGCCTGTCCAACTCCCGTCGCAGTCACTCCAAAAACGCCGACCCTGGGCCTCCCCCTTGCTGCAGAAAGCTCACATAAGCTCACATAAGCTCACCAAGTGTCGATGAGGGGCATGTTCAACATGGCTCCCAACGACGGCATGGAGCTCAAGTCGGCGGACGGCTCCACGGAATCCAAGAAGACCGCCGACCACTGGGAATCGAAGTCGAAGGAGAACTTCCCGTCGTAGCCTGGGTCGGGGTCGTAAGTCGATGGGTCGGGTTTTGGGCCCGGTCGTGGTGGGGGGACGGAGATGGGGACGGGACGGTATGATGTCAGGGTACCTAGCCTAGCCTAGCTGGAGGAGTGGCTGGATGGCGGCTAGGTGGAAGGCGGCGTTGGTGGAAGGCGGTTCGAGGGCAAAGGACGCTGGAGTCAGGGCGGTCGGGTTCCGAAAAAAGGGTCGGTTTGGGGGTTGGAGCAAGGCGGAAAAGGGGGTGAAGCAAAGAAGATCCTAAAGACATGGGATTGCAGGGCTGTGCCTGTGGTTTTTTGAGGTGTGTTTGATTCGTGGCTGTTCGAGTCTAACTTCTGTGCGAAGATTTAAACGATGTGAAGTCCATTTTCAGAGCACATCTCTGGAACCCCACGCTGGTCGAACAGTTCACGTGGCTTGAGATCCCGTCTTCGCCCCCACACGCCCTCCCACGCGCGATCGCTGGCTTCCGCCCGAAACCGCGTGCCTCGTTGAAGGTGAACCACCAGGACCACAAACATGCTGCCCTCCACGCCTTTGCCCTTTTGGCAGAAGCTGTTGCGTGCCTTCCATGCCCGCCGAGCCGCGCGGACGTGCCGGGGGGGTCCGGCAGGCTGCGGGCTCCGAAGGAAGTTCCGGGACTCTTCCGTTGGGAAGGTGCAAATTGAAGGGAGGGTTAGCCGGCAGCCCTTTTGCACCTCGCCGATTCGATCCCCCAAGCTTCCCCAAAGTTCGAGCGAGATCTTCAGTCGCCCCCTCCCACCCAATGGGGGAGGGAACCCCTCCCCGTCCGTCTTCGCCGAGACCCTCAGACCCTCGGCGAACCGGCCGAGGCGAACCGGGCCTTCTCGCACACGAAGCGGCAGTGCTCGATCATCCGAACCGAGGCCGCGACCGGGTCCGCGTGGATGATCCTCGGATCGGACCGGTGCTCGATCCGCGGAGCCGCGGCGGAGAAGACCCTCCTCGTTCTGTGTCCCCCGAAGCGGTGAAACATCCTCACCTACCAACCTCACCTACCAACCTCACCTACCAACCTCTTCCTCTTCGTCTTCGTCTTCCTACTCTATAGCTTAGTCTACTCTCTCTCTCTCTCTCTCCCTCTCTCCCTCCTCGCGCCAAACCTCGAAAAAAAAAAGGACAAAACCTCCCAGCGACAAGAAGTTCTTCGCGCCCGAGGCATCGGTCAAGTTGTAAAAGTCGTGCACGGCCTGCCGGTCGCCGCAGACACGTCGCGACGTCGGACGGTGGCCCGGCCGAAACTGGGAGTCGCACCGGTTTGAAGGGTCGTCAGCATGTTGGTTCAACAAGCGATTGGATGGTCGCGCCTGAAAGTAATAATAGATCATATAGATTGATGAAAAAACAACTGGTGGTTTTTTATGCTACAACTGAACAGGTCCCACTGACCACGGCCGAGGCATCTCTTGGCGTTGCAAACAGAAACACGATGAAACACTTGGAAGAGTAAGGGTTGGTTGAACGAAGGCCACTTGCTTCACTCAGTTAAGCATAGTTAAGCAACCATGAGCTGTGAATACGAAAACAAGTCGTATTAAAGAGATGGGGTTTGTCAAAAGAAAAGGATGGCTCAGGTGTTGATGTGGCATGTCATCTTTGAGCGGCATGCGCTTTGGTTTGTTGGATGGTTTTCCCATGTTGGTCCTTTTGGGCCCTGGGACTTGTGGAGTAAGAGCATCGATCTGGGAGGGCGCCTGAATCTTAAGGCAATGAGGGTTTACAAATGTGAGGCGTTTCTTCCACCAGCGCAAGCCTGCTTTTTTCAGACAGGCGCCAGCCTCCTTCTTTGCGCATGCATCAGCTTAAGAAGAGACACAGGCAGTATGCAGCCCCCCTGATCCTTCCTTGCTTGGATCCCCGACGCGACCGGTGGGACTGCCATAAAGACTGCCGATCAGGCCAGGGGTGATCGGTCGTCGGGGGTCTGTCGGCAGTCCGGCAGTCCGGTCGTGCATGGGGATTACTGTTCGATCCCTTGGTAGAAGTCCAACACATGAGTTCCCAAACCGTGTTCGGGTTCGTTCCACCGGGTGTTCGGGCTCGTTACCGGTGAACCGCCGCGTTCCGTTCGTTGCGCCGGGGGTCGGACCGGAACAGGCGGCCTTTTCGATGTCGGTGGAGGAGGAGAGCTCATGCAAGGAGACCTCTGCCCGTGCCACCAGGCCTTCAACCTTGCCCAACTCAGCGCCCACCTGGTTGAGGGGCACGGCGTGGTGAACGGCAACGAACGCGCCGGTTTCGGAGCAACCACGGGTCCAAAGTCCAGCTTTTTGAAGACAGGCACAGCACACGGTCGAAGGAGGCCGATCTGTTTCACATCGGATCTGCTTGGACCAAAGACTGGAGAGCTCAATGAGGCCCATTTGCACAGGTGCACAGGTACGCTTCGATACGTGCTCGGTCTGGCCTGGCCTTGCCACGGATAGGGCTGTAGGTCATGACCTGGACAAGTCTCGCACGTTGCGTCAGGAGAGGTGGAGGGGAGCATCACCTGATGTACATAAATTTATATGGTTCCAACTGCATATGAAAAATCAGGAGAAAAGAAAAATCAAGAACACTCATGGATTTGCCACATCTCTGAGCAATCAGTGTAGTCTCCGGCTCCCTTTTCAACAGGCGAAAGTTCAGTCCACTTGGCCCTTCAAAAATCAAGCACAGCTCGCTCACTCTCCTCTTTCGTCCAGCTCAGACTCTCAGTGTCCGGCCATGGTCTGGCCACCATACTCGTCGCACCAGAACTCCTGGAGACGGCGTGGGAAGCCACAAGCTCGTCGCACCAAGCAACGGCTTGCGGCATCGCAGGGCGAAAGCTCTTGGCGAAGCTCCATCGAAGTCGGTGAAATGTCCGGGATGAAAGACGAAAGAAGTCCAACTGTGAGGACATCGTCTTGAGGTATTCCAGACCCGGTCTCTTCCTGTTGTGGCTGATTTGAATCACCAAACTTGCGATATCACCAAACCCCCCACGGTTTAAACTCCGCACATGGCCCAAACCGGGTCGCCACCACCGGTCATCCTTGTTCTGCACGGTCATCTCCGCAAAGGATGGCAGATCCGAGTGCCTGACACGTGCCGCGTGTGCGTCGGTCGTAGTCCCTGCCTGTCCGGTGGCCCGGGCCTCTGTTGTTCGAAGTATTCGCTCACGATGTCAAAGCCTGCCGGGGTGGGGTTGAAAAAAGGCCAGAATTGCAGTGAAGTGACCTGTGATGGATTGCCAACGGAATAGAAGAAACAATGAAGACATTGTAACCAGTGAATGTCTGTTTGTGTGTGGCTACACAGCACCACTAGGAACTATATAAGGAAACCCTAGGAACTATTCCAAGAACCACTTGAAACTATAAAGCAAACACTGGAAACTGTCCAGTGCATCATGTGGGAAGGTATGGATGCTTATCTTGGAACACATCTGCTGGTTCACTTGTTTGCCACGGTTACCCCTAGCACAGCAGCGTGACATCGTGTGAAAACAAAGGTGTGAGTCCAACTGCTCATGGGTCAAGGTCACTCCGGCTGCTTCAGCAAGCACCTTTTCAACTCCGACGTGGAGGTTGACAGATGACATCTCATCTCACATCCCAGACTCAAAATCAAAAGCACTGAGTGCTGTGCCTGTGATGCCCCAGCCGCCGCCAAAGGTTCTGGTTTATATACAGTAACAGTAACAGTATTTATACAAGCAACATGAACTTAGGTTTTATTGTTTACTGGTTTTGGCCCTGGCTCTATGGCGCCACGCTACGCCAGCACTCAGTCCAACAAACCCGCAAGCACTGTAGTGCTTAGTGCCTAGAGCGGCTTAGCTCGCTTGCGCTCACTCTTCTCCTTGGATTCCCTGCGCTTCTTCTCAGGCGCGGCAGGCGCACTCTGCGCATTTGCCTCCAGCTCTGTCTTCCTTTTGCGGCTGGAGTCGCTGCTAGAACCAAGGGCTTGAGCCACTTGAGAAGCAAGCTTCGGGGCAATCTCCTTCAAATCTTTCAAGGTCATGCCAAGCTTGGTGCCAAGGTAGTTCATTACCTTGGGAAGCACGGCGCTGGTTTGTCCAGCATGCTTTGGATTCAGGAAGACGTCTGAGGCCACCATCACTGAAAGAGTCTCCGCCACACTGGTACGGACAGCCTCGACAGGATTCAGGTTGCAAATCCTCACTCACGAGTCGGACAACATGTGCGAATTTAAGTGAAAAATGTCAATGTCAATATTTAATAATCTCAGCAGTGAACCAACTCGGCTTAAACTATTTGGTCACTTGGCCTGCGCATCCGATGCAATGTCTTTCAATTCACGGGTGATCGTCTCAAAGTAGGCACTGTCTTTGCCGCTGAACCCACACGCACAAATCTTGTTGACTGCACCGGCGAGCTGAGACAAGTCAGAGCGAAGTTCCAGCATCATGGCAGTGTCACTGTCACAGTCTGGGGAATTTTGGAACATCCAAAGGACTGGTTCCATTTCCCAATTTGCCGCAGCACCCTTCACACACCTGCACGGCTTTCCAAACCAATTTCCAACAAAAATAGTAAGTACAGTAATGCTATAAAACCGAGTTAATCAGTGTCACAGTAGTCAAAAAATATATAATATATATAAATAATCTATATAATAATAAGCATGTCACCATGTCCACCAAAAAGTCTACAATAGGCTTCTTCTTCTGCTGTGTCTGCCTCGTAAAAATTGACTTGACTAGACTCTTGATAACTTAGCACTTGGCACAACTGCGACTGACATCAAGGAAGTTTGCGGACGATTCAATGCAGACTGAAGACTTGGGGAAACCAGCCAAAATTGTTTTGATTGCATCCCGAAGGGCTCAAACTTCTTGTTCAGCCTGTCCAGCTGATTGATTGTGCTCTTGAAGGAATCGGCATGCTCCCGCAGCTTGCCCTCGACCTTCGTCTTGAAGTCGATGCACATATCAAGCTGCACAGGGGATATGTCCTTCATGAGGTCTTTGTTGATCGATGAAACCTTTGTGTAGTCGGGCATTACTTCAGCCAACTCCACGAGCGACTCACCAATGTCAGACGGAAAACTGTTACCAGTGCACATGCTGGCCGTCATGATGCAAGCCTCAAGATAGGGCGTTGGGTGGCACAATGTCTGCCTGGGGTCAACTGTCTTGTCAGAAGCCATGGATGCTTTGAGCCACGCCAAGCCTTGAGAATCAAGCTTCTCTGCCAGGCGTTCCAGCGCTGCTGTGCACGCAGTGAAGAGCTTGAGCACTGTGGGGTCACAGGCCTCACGCTCCACATGGTGCCGCCGGGAAAACACTTCTTTGCGCAACTTGAAGTGCAACCTGCAGGCCATCTGCAAAATGACTTCTTCCGGCGCTTTCACACAAGCTCCCTGAAACTCCTTGACCAATTGGACGAACTCTAGGATGTTGTCCATTGCGAAAGCGGTCTTCACATCAATGATGCGGATCAGGCTACCTCAAGTCACATTTCTTTCTTTGGTAAGAGGCAAGGCTCAAACACATCAACAAATCTGATGTCCAGGAGTGATAGTAGCTGTAGACAGTTAGCTGTAGACAGTTAGACTAATGAATCCTGGAATCCTGGGTTACAATTACGGGTCCGGTCCATTTCATTCTGATAAATTTGACAAGGAACCAAGGAGAGTAAAGGCTTCTAGCCACTGAAAACCATCTGCCTCCTCGCAAATGACAGATTTTGGTCCTTCGGTGACCATCCAAAGCTTGGCAACCCAGCTGTCAATGGTCTGGAGGTTTGGTCCGACCCAGGTAGGAAGAAGAGTCGACAAGCACTCGACATCCACCTCCAAGAGGTTCTTGATGGTTTGCGCCTCCTCATTCTCATTGCTGACGCTGCCAAGCTCAGAAATCAGAGTTTTGAGATCACTGTCGGAGCACTCTGAGATCAACTTCTTCTGGGTGTAATCAAGCACTGGAACATCTGCAGTGCCAGAGCCCTTGTCCTTCAAGACCGCAAGAAGTGCATCCATGGAGGTGTGGCGAGCCTTAGCAGCATCGATCATCCGATCCTTGTCAACGGCCTTCTTGCCCTCAGTCACAACCTTTTGCCAAAGCTGCCTCAGTGTTTCTCAAGACTCAGACTTTCAGATTTTTGCAGTATGAAACCCGCACATCCCTGCCCTTTCAAAATTTGATCAACAGATCAACACCAAGAGGAAAGGACTTGGAAGGACAACGCTTTCCCCGTGACTTCAGCGAATGGCATTGAATTTCAGAACTTCAACCAGACCAGACCAAACCAAACAAGGTACTTCCAAGCTTGGCTTTGCCGCAAAGCCAGTGTCACGCGTGAAGAAACGTCTGAACAGGTGGAGGCAGCCCGGAAATGGACACGGTGCACGTTGGTCACTGGCTCTGACTGGTGCTCGAGGTGGGCGATGGAGAAGCAGCAAACCAGCTTCTGAAGGTCGACCAATGCCTGCATGGTGAAGCCTGTTTGGTTGTCAAAGATGTTGCTGTCCAAGGCTGTGATGCCCATCGGGTCATTTGAATTCAGCCCAGCCCTCAGGGAAAAATATCGATTAGATGTGAACTGATGTGATGTTATAAAACTGTCGGGACCTGGAACCTATGTAGTAGTAGGATGGATTCAGTGCACGCGTTTGCAAAACACTGGCTCGGCTCTGCCCCTACTACGATTTGCCGTGAACATCTGCTGCGCAACAACCCGTTTGGAAGAATTTGCAACGGCCCTTCTTCACCAGTGCAATGTGTAAGTTAATGTCAACGTGTCACAGTGTTCATTGCTAAGATGAAAAATGATTATGATCAATGATCAATGACAAATGATAAAAGGATAGGATTCCGGATGTTAGAGGCAGCCGCAGTGATTCAACCCCTGAGGCGCCTCAAGATGTTGACATTGTTTGCAAAATCCAAATCTCTCAAGCCCTTCTTTGACATACCTGTGAACTTTGCCATCGGCAAGGTCTTGAAGCCTTCCATCCATGCATGCACCAGGGTCATTTGAGTCCGAAGGAGCATGCGGTCCAGGGCATCTGTCTGGCCAAAAAGGCAGCCAAAGTTGAAATGAGGCTCCGCGGACTCAGACTCCTTCTTGACAGACACGAATCGCATGAATGCCGCTGCAGCTTGTTCCTAAAAGGGTAATGTTAGTCGATCCCAAGAACCCAGCTTTGCACAAAAAATAAGGCGTAGACCGTAGACTATGGACTATGGTTATGATAATATAAATAATGCATGAATATATGAATATGTTGCAGTGGTCCAGTTCGGTGAAATGGCTTTTGTGATGGCTTAAAATGCCAGGGCCAGGGCTAGTGTATTCATTCATGGCTTTTGGTCGCCCAGACCTCTGCCAACCTCTGCCCCACAGACATCAGCAGGTTTGACAACGTGTCCGGCTCCACTTGGGGCAGCACTTCAGAGAACTTGGTGACCAAATCTCCGTCAGTCAAAATTGGGTAGACCTGCTTGGCTGCCTTCAGCCTCCCAAGAACCTCTTGAAATTGGCCTATGGCGTTGACCTTCTTCTCCAGCTGGTTCGCCAGACCCTCCAACTCACCCTGGACTGGAGACCCTCCCAGAGTTGTGGCTTGCTGTGAGAGCTGTGAAGCGGTGGTAGATGCCTTCTTCAATCGGGCAGTGACATCAGCATCCTTGCAGGCATTGTTCCAAATGCCCGAAGGGGTCAATGGTGCCAAAGTCCCCAAAACCTTCGTGGCCTGCTCAAGAGCCGCCTTGCCCTTCTCCACGGCCTTGCTATTGATTTGAAGTGTCTCTGACTGAACGGCTGCGGGCGCTCCGGGACCTTTGGCCCTGTGCCTCTTCTCTGGGACGGAAGCACCCGAATTTGCTGGTGGCTGAGGCTTCGAAGCACCTTTAGCTGCCTTACTTCCGCTGGACTTGGATGCCTTGCCACCCCAAGCCGAAATTCACTTGAAGCGTCACTGGCAATGCCATCACCATCCGCGCCCTTGTCATCTTCACCGTCGCTGTTGCTCTCGTTGCCCAACGCTTTCTCGAGAGCCTCCTCTCAATATCTCACGCTCACATGTTTTATAACTTATAAGTTCATGAGATGATGATGTGATATGATTTATATAATTTATATCAGATATGATGATTTGATTTGATGATGATGCATTGAGCTACACATTACGTTGACAGTGGTCAGATGCGAATGGTTTCCTGATGTTTCCTGGTATCCAGGTGGTCCACGTGTACTTAATTTAATGTGTCAGTTTGACGCCTGCCTGCACTGAAGCCTGACACCACATGACAAAACATAAAAATCAACATGGAACAAAAACGTTGCGACAAACGTCAAACAGTAACATGGTCGGATCACAGTCCTAGTTCTAGCCTGATCTATTATATTCTGTAATTTGTGTGTGGTTCCCAGCTCTCTCTCTCTCTCATAAACTCATAGCTATAAATATAGTACAATATGCCAATAGTCAATAGTGCATTACCAGAGTCCAGTCTCAGTCTGGGAGATTACCAAAGCTTTAGCCCAAGTACAAAAGAATCTGAACCATCCCACTCCCAGACGGCTCCTTGGAGTTGCGCTCAACCTTTAAGTTGGACTTGTTCTTCGCATTCTGCGCACGGAGCTCGTCACGGTCAAATTCTTCTCCGTAGGCAAAGGTCTTAACCTTGTTGGCTGAGAGCCGCTTTCCCACCCTAATTTCCTTTTCTTCACCATCAGCTCCAGCTTTCGGAACTGCCACCCCAGGGCAGCCATCCTCGTCATTCTGGATGCTGAGCCCTTTTTTTTCCACATAGGCTCGACGCTGTGCATCGCTGCGGAATTTCATCTCTGGCCAGCTCTCCTCACAGAACTTTTTCAATGACTTCCACACCATCACCTAGGCTGTTGGAATTGATGGCTGTGGGCCAATGGGGCTCTGGCCGCTGCCACGCTACAGCCATGCTTTTGGGGTAGTGAATCTGAACAAGTTTTAAACACGTTGTATTTTTGTAACAACTCAGTGGCCCAAGCAGAGCCTTGTAAGCCTGCTTTCCCTTGGAATCGCAAAGATAGAAAGATAGACCGATAGACTGATAGACATTAATGAAATCCAAGTGTCGGATGAAACATCGACATATGCGGACTCCTTTTTCTCCAGGAGGTTCTGCACATTCGGCTTCTCATGTCTGTACCGGGCGTTGGGGTGATAGCAGCAAAAGACGACCTGGGCCTTCCTCATCCGACCATACCTTGGTGCCATCCAGTGGTGCCCACAAGGGTTGTTATGGCCACTGAGCCAACTTCTTGGCCCAAGCAGCAAGTTCTTCAGGCAAACAACCATAGACCATAAACATCAATAGTCGATATATCATAAGCTGTAAGCTCCATAAACTTGCCTGGGTGTCCCGTTGGCCTCTCTTTGTATTGGATGAGCCGATGGTTGTCAATATTCAGTTTTGTCCTTGTAGAGTAATAGTCCGGACGATAGTGGTAGTATCACAATCTGTATTTGTATCGTATCCGTATTGTGCAACCTGACCGACCTGAGACCTGACCCAACTGCAAACAATGCAAAATGGGGAAAGGGAGAAGCAATAGGAACACAATGAATTCGGGCAAATGGCTTCTCACAGAAGGATTCATTCTCATTGAGATGGGTGACCAGCTCACAGGTCTTCATGTTGTTCAGGCTTCCACGTTTCAGGTAGCAGCAAATGCGACATAACATAGAAGAGCTGGCAGCCCCCTGCTTGAGCATCACGACAAGAATCCGGTTTTCTTCAGGGCAATCATCTGGACAGTCCTGCGCAACACGTGCTCTTTGGATCAAATGTATAAATCTGATCTTAAATTCTCCAGGAATTCTCCATGTCAATATCATACGATTCATATGATTCGTGATATGATGTGATGTACCAATGTGTGTTTTGTCTGTGTCAGTCCCAAAGCTTGCTACATACCGCCTAGCCGCCTAGCCTATACTGTACTGCCCAGCCGTCCCGGCCCTATACTGATACTTAATACTTGTGCCGTATGCTGATACCGCTGATACGGATACCTGATACCGTGCGTCATCGTGCACATGCTTTACCTGCCTGAAAAATAATGCTGGCTTTCCCAGAGGTTAGTTAGTCTAGTTATATAATCAATCCGAATTTCGATTCGGAATCCTTGTCCACCTCACCTTCTTTCTGCTTGCAGGCCAGGCAAACTGCAGCAATCTCGATTGGATCTGCAGCTTCCTTGCTGCATGCCATGGAGTAGTGAAACTCCGAAAAAAGCGATCAGTGATCAGTGAGGCACTTGCACGCTTCGCGATGTGCTTGAACAAAACCGCCTAAGGCAGTCGACAATCAGCCGCGAACACATCAATTGACCAGGGCATCACTAGTCCCCGCATGGTCCGCATGGTCACCTGGAATCTAGGCATGAAACATGCAGCCGCAGACTGGAGACCTACAAATTGCCTGCCACTGTCAAAACTAACTTCTGCAAACACTCTGCAAGCCGCAGACCGTGTCCATCCTTTTCAAATCTGGCTTTCACTAGGGGACTATCTATCGTGCTTTAGGCCCTCGCTCTGGCTCTAGCTGGTGAGCCCACGTCTAAGAAACAGAATCAGCAATCTTTGCTGATATTGCCGCCGTCTCGCTCACGCTTCACAAAGTGATTCTTTGGCAGAGTGTAACAAACAGACCCAAAAAATATTGACCGTGAATGAGTCGAACACAGCATCAACACAGGAATCCAGCGCTGGAAAAGTTCAGTCCGAGGCCTAGGCCTCCTAAGTAGGCTATAAGTTAGAGTCTGAGTCAGAGTTAAAGATACAGTCCAGATTTGAAGTCTGAGTCAGTCTGAGTCTTTAGCTATATTTTTGGTCAACCGACTGAAACGTGAGCCACCGACCAGGAACCACAGCAATGAACATATATGAACATGGCGGCATGGCGTATCAAAACTTTGGCTGCGCAATGGCAATTCAAGCTCAGCTCAGTCTTCTTCAGTGGCAGCAACAACTGCTGATAAATCTGGGTCTGGGTCATCAGAATCCTTTGGGGCTGAGGCTGAGAGTGAATCAAAGTCTGACGAGCCTGCGCAGCCTAGGATTAGCGTTTTTGCATCAAGATCCACAACAGTATCACGGTGCCTCAAAGTATGGCCAAACGTGGACGACACAAGGTTTTGTGGTGTTGGCCCTTGAAGTAGTGGCTTTCCGCTTGGACCCGGCAAGGCAAAGCACATAAGCGCATACAAGCATGCAGAGAGCACGCTAGAAGTCATCGCGTTGCCTGCAGCAGGTTGGAGAGCGCTGCAATGTAGAGTCCAGTGGACGGCAAAAGTGTGTTTGAATGATGCAAAAGAAATAGTATCTTATCATTCTGTCCAAGTACCCGATGTATACAGTCGACAGTCGTGTGCATGTTTCTGAAGACTTGAAACTTCTAGATTCTGATTCTAGTCTCAGTCTAACAGTCTAACCAAACGGTTTGATTCCAAAAGCCGTGTGCTTGATTGATGACTCACTGATGCTGTGCTTCATGAGCCAAACGGAAAATGAACGTCTGTCCGCATTTCATTTCACAAGTTGCCTGCAGCTCTGTTCCAAAAACTCAAGGGGCGACTTTCCAAGTCAAAGCGTTGTGGCTGTAGTCCTTGAAGCGCCAGCAACTCCTCCAAAACACGACGAGTAGTAGTAGCAGTAGTAGTAGCAGTAGCAGTAGCAGTAGCAGTAGCAGTAGCAGTAGCAGTAGTAGTAGTAGTAGTAGTAGGTCGGGGGTCGGCTGAGTTGCTTGCAAGCTTTGGGGACCGGGATATATGAAAGCTATGGCAACGGGGTTGTCAAAACCTTCATCATCGAATTATCGTGCGCATTCTGTATTCAAAATCCCCTTGGATAAGAGGTGCGTGAAGTTCAATCATGGCTGCAAAGCTAGTTTCACTTGGCGGGAAGTCAGGAATGAAGAATGTTGAGCCCCTACTTCAAAGTGGATTGATATGTCCTCTCCTCACCGCGAAGCAAACGTCCGTGATAGAAACTCCAGAATTTGTTTGCAGTGGTGACAGCAGCAATCTTGTCATACCGAGAGATCGCAGCCCGTCGAAGACTGCCTGAGAAAAAACAACAAGGGCATTGACCATCATTGACCAGTTATATAAACAGTCACAATGAATTTGGCCTGTTCAATATGTTGGTTTGTCACTGTTTGAATCTAAGTAACAGTCAAAGAGTCAAACAAATTTACAGTCCAGTCAGTCCAGTCTTCAGTCTTCTGAGTACCTTCGGCCGTAGGCCTGAATTTGCCCCCCCCATCCAGCAGCTAGGTCAGACAAGCCTAATTCCAACCGAGGCACGCGATAGATCCACGAGGTACATTTGCTTTTGCGGTTTTCCATGATACTCCTGAGTATGAGAAGTGTGATCAGAAAGACCTCTCAGCCGCAATGACCCTCAAGGCCTTGATGTAAATATGATCGGGAACCGAGGAGCGCTGAGCCTGCATCTATCTATTTATCTGAATCTATTTGTTTGTCTATCTATCTATCTATCGATTATCTAGATATATATATATAATTCTATAAATATAATCTAATCAATGAAATACACATTCAATGGGGCATGGGAATGATATGGGTGATACAATGCTTACACGCTGTGTGACTGTGTCATAAGTCATAAGTCATAATGGTCACTCCTGGCGCTTGTCCTTTAGGATAAAATTACTAGTAGCAGTAGTAGTAGTAGTCGTCTCAAGTCCAAAACCGGAGAATTTCTTTTTTGGTACTCAACTCCCGTTGTTTTTGCTTTGCTCAACAGACATGTGACATGAGATGATAAAGCAAGCAAACAATAGTGGCACATTGTAGAAACAGGCATTCTAAGTCCTAGTTCTAATGATCAAACATAAAATATCTATATATACAAACACTATATGATATGAGAAGTCTACAATGTTTATAATATATCATGTTGGGTATGGTATAGCCCAAAACGGTTTCGACGGTTTCAAGCGATGTTTGAATCAAACAGTCAGGAACGGTTTCGACGGTTTTGAGCTATTCTTGAAACTCTGCCAAATCAGGAACGGTTTCAGACGGTTTCTGACAGTTCCAGACTATAGTGCTTTTGGCCCACGGAAGAGCATGAAACGGTCACGACGGTTTTGTGCGATTGTGTTGTGACTACAATTTTTAGCAGGATGCCAAAGATCATCTAATACTAATAGGTCAGCAAGTTGTTTTTGTCTTATCTATTCATAGTCACCCGAAAATTGTATAAGTTTCAAGTTAGTAACAAGATATAGTTATGTGTCATGAGTCATGAGTCATGAGTTAAGAATCAAATTTACGTTTTATGACCTGACTCTGACCCTACAGTAGCTTAAATTCTGAGGAACCAGCACTACTTCTACTTCTACTTCTTGACAAGCTAAGGTCGGGTTTGATAAGTACAGTGCAGCCATACAGAAGGTCCAGAGAAGTTCAACGCTGGAAGCTTGAACTTGTTAGTTGACCAGGCCAAACCCCACTCCAGGCTGCCCAAGCCGCATTTGAAATTGTTTTCCAGGCGATGTCCAAAATCGCCTTCTCCCTTTTGCTGAGTGGAGCCAAGAAATCCATGGCAATCTGCTCTGTGTAGGGGTGCTCGCCTGCTTTCATATCATGTCACAGCAATCCTTTCTCATGGGAACGAACGCCTTGAAGTAGCTAGCTTTGGACCCTGAATGGTTTATGATTCGACCCAAGACCCTGCCTTCTATGCCGAGCCTTTTCTGAGCAGCACGGATCTCGCCCTCACTCTTCTTGGAAAGCCTCCGCTCCTGAGCCACCGGAAGCCAAAATGGAGCAAAAAGAAAGGAGGGGGGCCAGCCTTGAAAGCCCTGGAATCATGGTCTATTTAGGGTAGAAACCGTTCCTGACCGTTCCTGACCGTTCCTGGGTGCCAAAAATGGGAAAAAGGGCCCAGGAACTATAACAAAAACCTTTGGAACTATAATTGAAACCCAGGAACCAATTGGCTAATGGTTAGTCAGGTGGTGGCAAATGTTCGAGCTCCATGGACGATGGAATGTTGTGAAAGGTCCAACCAACTGCAATTGGCCCGATTAATGATTAAGGTGAGCCACTGGTTTTGGGAAGAACATATCATATAACATACATTGATGGCAACATAGACAACATAGGTAACAGTAACACTGTAACACTGTAACACAGGCAACAACAGCTATTAATATAATGTCAACTGGTCCGAAGCTGGTTCAGGTGACCAGAACTGTCCCCGCCCACGCTGCTTCCAAGTCTAGTGTCCTTTGTACAAGCATTGTGGGCCACGTGTGCTACCCCCAGCTTCTCAACAGCTCTCACTACATCAGTGATTCCAGTCATGCGATGAACACCTGGGAGAAAATTTTTTATGTAGTTGATCATGGCGTTGAAGTCACCTGGGCTGATGAGGTTTGCACGGACTCCTACCACGTAGAGCCTCATTCGGCATTGTGGCGATCCAAAGTCACGACTCCTCAGGCCAGCAACACGCATGTGTCATCTACAAACCCAGTCCCAGTTGTCAAATGACTGCGCACTAGACTGACTTCAACTGAAGCCAACAATCAACATGGAACAACACATAAATCATCTTCAATCAAGGATCACTCAACCCAATCCTAAACCAAAACTTCTGACCCGCGACCTTCTTGAATGACCCGTGACCTTCTTGAATCCGATTCAGATTTCTATGACAGACTATGTATGTCTTCAATAAAGAACAACAAAAATGATGACGCATGATAAAACACAGTTGAATCCTGATTTTGGACACCAATGATGATTTACAGATTTGTGAACTAGTCCCAGGTGCCGGAGCTTTACTGGAGCAATGTGGTACTTTGTCTCGATCCGCATTAAACCAAACTCCTCTCCAGCCTCTTCACCGAAGCAAAGGTAGTCATAGGGGGTCTGGCCAGGGCAAAGCATGGAAAGGCAAACATGGAGGAATCTGGCAAGTTATAAGTTATATATAGTTAAGTTATCATATGTTACCGTCCGTCACCGTTATAAGAGTATAGTATCAGTATAAGTATAAGATAGTATACGCATAGGTCATAGGTCTATAAAGTCTATAAGTCTATAAGTCTATAACTTACAAGAATACATACGGTGCTGATGCATTCATACACCAGTCGAAGGAATCAGCAACGGGCTGCAATGGAAAGTCTTATGAACGTTTTTTGTCTCTTCATTTCAACTCTGACTCCGTGTTAGAGTCAGTTTGAGGGATCAACACCAGGGCCAGTGAGCAATGACCAATGGTACTACAAGTTCCGGAGCTCACCCAACACGATGACTGCACTATTCTTGACTGTAAGGTCCTCATTTTGATCAATGATATGCCGGATAGCTTGAATGGCTTGGGCCTTGCGATCTTCAAGCTTTGCACTGACAAAGGAAGTAACACAGGAACCATGAATGTATCTCTCAGGGCGTGAAATGCTCCAATGATAAACATAGCGGACAGTTCCTTCAGGGACCATTTGCTCACAGTGATAGCAGCGACTTCTTCCTGTTGGCGCAATGGATGCCTTTGAAAATCCAATGGACTTGTGAAAGAAAGTCACAGGTTGCTGCCTGGGCTGTTCAGTTTGAGCAGAAGCCACCATCTCAACCACAAAGGCTTTATCGTTTGCATCTTCTTCGTAATCCAGGAAAGCGGAGTGCGCAGACACTGCCTCTGCGGCTGCAACATCCGTTGGAGGCACGCAATCCTGGGCGATCTCTTCAGAACCATCGCTCTCCTCTGCAGCCTCGGAATCTTCACCTCTCACATTCATGCCGGGGCCCAAATCAAAGTTTTCAACATCCACGTCGCCATTGTCACTGTGATTGTCACCCTCAAAGCCAGCAATTGATTGTTCTGATGAATCCAAGTCTGAATCTGAAGATTGCACGGCAAAGCGCAAACTGACCTTGGGTTCACTCACCTTCTTTTTCCGAGGTTTCTGCTTTCTCTTGGGCAGTGCCCTCTTCTTGGGCTCAGGCTTCAAGCCAAAGGGTAGCTGCACTTGCACTTTCTGATTCAGTGGAACACTCCCAGATTTCATCATGTGTTCAACTGGTGTGCCCACAGTGGACACTTGCAAGGCCTTGGCACGCCACACATCAAATTCAAACTTTGTAGGGAAAACGGAAACTGCAATCCCTTTGAGATGGCCATCGCACTCTTCAACCATGTTAAGAAAACTGTCATGCGACGTGGCAAATGTTGGCTTGCGCTTGTGAGATGCTGATTTGGTGTCCACCAAGGAAAATGAAGAGCCGCTCGAAACATGAGAATCACATGGCCACGCCTTGACAAGGATGTGGCATAAGGGCTTTCTGCGCAATACCCCAGTAAAGAAATAATGGACTGTTGCAACGGGATCTTTGGATGACCCTGCACCATCCTGCACACTCTTAAATCCCACGAGCGTGCCAGTTGGCAGCTTCTTTGTAATCATCAGCTGTGCAAAGGTTTTGGCAAAACACTTGGCCAGAGCATGATGCTTGCTTTGCTTGCAATGGCCAAACAGTTCAATGCGTGTGACTGTGTGAACATCGAGCTCTGGCAAAGGAATTTGATCCAACACCTCTTCGTCCGCCTTCCGGTGCAAAGAAAAATCAACTGCAAAGTCCACCGCAGCCTGTGTCGTGTCCAGGTCTACCAATTCCCGCCGCACTGCACCGTCAGAATCCTGGATGCCCAAGCCAAACGATGACCAAGAAGAACTGTTGTTCTTATTCTCACTGTTCACCATCAAGCGCTTTGATGAAATTCTGCTTAAACGCTTGCGACCTCACTATGAATGCACACGAAACAATGCAGCGCAAGGCGGCCAAAACGAAACTACGCTTGCTGGGGGCATGAGACCATGGATATCGCTAAATTATGAGACCATGGATATCGTTAAAGTTAGTCAGTTATATAGGTTAGGTTAGCTGCTGTGGCAGAGGCAGGGGCAGCAGGGGCAGTAGTCAAAAATTAGTAGTAGTATAGCATTCCTTTGGTGGAAGCGGATGGACGGTGTTACACCCCCTCCTGCCAGTGATTTTTTGTTGCAAGTGCGCTTCAGTGCGTTCAAATGACCTGGGCTCATGACACAGAGATACAGAGGACCCACCCATCAGGGGACAGTAACTAGCAGCAGCAACATCAGCAGCAGCAGGAGTAGGAGTAGGAGTAGTAGTAGCCGTCGTCAATTTAACTTTGCAGTTTCAATTCACAGTCAAGCATTGTAGCATTACTTGTAGCAATGTAGCCAAGTCAGTCTAAGTCCTCAACCCGAATCGTCAGGCACTACAAAACCAAACACAAAGCAACATTCTGTTGGAATCACGGTCACCCAGATCTGTGAGCTACGTTGAAAGCAGCCAAGTCCTTTGTAAGGCACACAGCCGAGACACCTGCGATACTCTCCAACGCACGGGTTGACTGATCTTCAGGAGGGAGAACCTCACGCTGTAACTCAGGTGGCTGTTCGCTATCACGTTTTGCAGAGGCCGGAGTCAATGAACGAGTCTCTAGTTCATCTCGGCAAGCTTGGGCATATTGGGCATCCACATGATAGGTCTCCTTCTCCTGCTCAGTCATTGTGGCCCACACTCTCCCCAGCGATTTCATTCGCTGTTTGTACTCAGCTGCGCTCAGCGAACTTTTGGACATTTTTTCCTGCAGAAAAACATTCCAAGCACTGATTCGCCTTTTTGGCTTTGTCGAAGCCTGGAGAACCCGAACTTTTGGATTGCATTTGGGCTGCTTGCCCTTCTTTCTTCCAATCCGTTTCTGCATTGTCGCTACCCCCCATCTGCGTGGCATAGTCTCTTCCAGAACTAGAGACTTTAGGTAAGAATGGTCATGAATCAAGGACGAAAGAACTGAGCATTCTGCTGCCGCAGCGGGCGCTTTCGACTTACCACGGAACTTGTAAAGAGCGTTCTGATGATGTCCGTGAGAGTTTTCCACTGTGTTCGTCGCCAAGGGACAGAATGTTGCAATGTCTGAGAGCTGTCGCTGCAACCTGCCAAGTTTTGGCAGAACATGGTGAGCATAACAAAAAGGGGACAAGGTGGTGTATTCATAGGTGGTCACCGGAACGTAAGCGGCCAACTATAGACTATAAGACTTATATAATCCCTACAAGTCCAAAGACCCAGTAAAACCTGGTCTTTTACCTCCTTAAGTATTGGTTTTGTATGACCAGCTCCGGTAAAATGAGGTCTTTGACTTGTAGGGAATATATATATATACACACTTATTACCTGCCTATTATACATGCCTATGCCTATTATTATAGAGAATAGTTACAAGTTATGGCCTCTCTCGCCTCCTCAGTCTATTGCAAATGCCACAGTCGCTCCCAACTTAAGATCAAAATTTAACAGTTAAAAGTTAAAAGTACTAAAATATTTGATGAGAAGCTTTCTAACAAAAGTTTGAAGATCCCTCTCTGACAGTTGCACCAGGTCAGAAGAGCCCAGAAGCTTGCTGCTGAAACCAACATCTACACATTCAGGGCAACGCTGCAGCGTGTCTCGAAACTCTTGCCACTTCTCCATGAAGGCTTGTTGGCAACAGGCAGTCAGTGAAAACATTTTGTTGGGGAAGGTTTGGGCTGGCAAGCAAAAGCGCAGCCATGTATCCGACATTGCAAAGACCACAAGCTCAAAGCACGTTTGAAGAATGGAAGGGTCAGTCGAAGCTGCAGCGATCCTGGCCAGCTGGCCCGACTTCATTTGACACACGAACTCATCAATGACATTCTCTCCCAAGGTGCCAGAAGCCCACTGCAGAAAGAACTCCTTCAATTCTTCCTTGAGCTCTTGAGCGGTCGAAGTGACCTGCGAGTCTCTGAAGCGAACGTGTCTCAGAGTACTTGTCCTTTTCAACAGTTTGTTGATGACATTGTCCAAGGGCAGCATCAAGAAGTCCACACAGTGGGCAACCACTGTGAAATTTGGCTCTTGGAAGGCCTCGTTGACCAGCCGAAATCTCTTTGCGTTTCTCTCTGCATAGGAAGATTCTTGCTGAAGCAAATCTTCCACAATCCGCCCTAGCTCTTCTGCATCAGCACCGCCCTCCGGCTGTTGGGCGGCTTGCGTCCACCTCTCGATGGCCTCCAAGACCTTGTCAGATTCACCTTGCTTGGCCGCTTGGCTTGACTGGCTGTGGACCAATAGAAAGGAGTTGGGGCAAGAAAGCACATCACGTCATGTCATTGCTTGTTTACTTCAAGGATTTGGAATTGCTGAGCTGCAGAACAAATGTCTCATGTCTCTGTCTCTCTGTCTCTCAGCCCAAATCAAAAATGCCAAGAGGCCCTTGAAGGTTGGCATGGCAGCCAGCACCCTTGGCAAGACTCGGTGCAAAATACAACCGTCTCGGACGAAATGAGAAGCGGCTGAGCAATGTTTCCATCGATACAAGAGTGGAAGCATCATGTTGCCGAAAAGGTCCAAGTAGGACTGAACCATGGATGAGAGCGCTTCTTGCGCTCCGCCGCGACAGCAACTCTCGCCGACACAGAAATGCACAAAGCTGTCACTTGCTGGATTGCCGTTGTCTTTCTGCAATAGCTGTTGCAAGGCTTTGAAGCGGGTAGAGGTCCTTTTCTGTGTATCCCGGCCAGGGCGCCTTCCACCAAGCCCCCCCATATGCCCACCATCCGTGTGCAAGCGTAACTCTCTGACCTTCAACTCATGCCACTCTTGAGCAGACTCTGGCAGCTTGGCCACAGGAACGAACACAAAGTTCTGCTGCAGAAGCTTCGAAAGCGTTGCCTTAAACTTTTGCCGAAAGCTGTGGTTTTCATACAAATGCCCAAGGCGGACAAGATTGCTGAAGAAACCTGGAAAACCGAGCGCCAAATACCGACGGGTGAGGCTTACTTGATGAATCAAGCAGCGAATCTGAAGTGCACAGGTTGACGTGCTGCTGGGATTGGTCGGATTGGTATCTTTGTCCTGGTCGCGCACGCACTGTGTGAAGTACTTGAATACGGAATTATTCACCTTAAGTGCATCCCCCACGTAGACATGCGTGTGAGAGGAAACGTTCCTGAACAAATTGGCCGGAAGGCCCCACGGCCGCAGTCGCCACCCTGTGTACCCGGTAAAGCCTAGGACCCATGCCATGAAGGCTTGGTATAGGCCAGAAGTGTCGGCCCGCTCCAAAGCCACAATCGGCTGGTGAACATGAAACCAAACTGGCTCGGAACCTGGAGGGCCGGAGAATACAATGTGCTCCTGGATGTTGTTCATGACGCTTCTGATTTCTGATGACCCACGGACACCACTGCCAAGCTTCATGTTTGTATCATCATTTGTATGAACGCTGATGACATGTGATATCGACCTTGGAGTTGCTGAGCCTGCCTCTGAATCCCCACAAAACAGCTGTCGCACTCCAGTTGCAAAAGCCTTCAGGTATGTACAGACGGCCCTCCGTCTTCCATTGGAGTCATCAAAGTGGTGTATCAGCTTGGCACTCCCTGTGTCTTCAAGGGGGTCCCACTGTGTGGTAGAGGACGCCAGGAACTTCTGTTGAAAAACACGCTGAGCGCCAACATCCAGATCTAGTGTGGAATCACAATTTGCCATCGCCATCCTTTGGAGTTTCCGCCTCTGCCTGGAAAGTAAACTTGCTGCTCGGGCTTTGGACGTGCGGACAAACCTTCGAAGCCTGGAGGTCTCAGGACCATCTTCGTGCGTGGGCTCAGCGGTCTGAGAGTCCCATAGGTCTGACAACGGCATTGCGCAAAAGGCAACGGCAATACTATGTCCATAATAGAAAATATAAGAGTTAGAAGTTAGAAGAAGTTGAGAGAAGTGTTCGAATCGCGGAGGTCCTCTCTTTGAGAAGGCTGGCTGTAGTTCAATTCACTCATTGGACTGCTTCAGGGAGGCAAAACTTGCAATGTACTTAAAATGTGTCATCACGTCACTTCTCTGTTTGTTTAACGTTGACAACGGCTGGTAGTTGGCCAACCGGGCTTTAAATCAGCGGCATGGTGGAGGCATTGCATCGTAGCGTCCAGGCGTGCGACAAGACATGCAATATACATCTTGGCTCTTAGTATCTGGAAAATATGTGAATGGTTGCTCATTGCCTTTCATTGCCACAGCTCTTCCCAATTCTCAGTAGGCTGCTGTGCAAATGAAAACAAACTAGTATACAGTATACAGTATAAATATAAATCAAATTGTGTCCCGCCAATCCTTGCCTTGTATTTCTGGAAGAAGTGCCCAGAGCAATGATCAGGCCAGGGCTGATCGAAAGTCACGACCTTTGCGCGATCAAAGCCAAGATGACTGAACTCAATCTTTGGGATCTCAAAAAGTGCGACTGCAATGATCACTGATGGACTGATGGATTGCTCATGATTCACGATCCATGACTCAAAGTATATCCAGACTGGCCAAGCATCCTAGTCATAGTGACCAGTCTACAGTCCGGTCCAGTAAGCGAAATGAAACAACCAGAGAGGTAGGGCCCTAGCCTAGGACCTATATGAGTCGTTGAGTCATCCAAGCGTATCCTTTGTATGGAGGTGGTTGTGTGAGCAAACTACTGTCAAACTGAGTCCTCTACCTGTTCCAATAGAAAAGACTTCGGCTTGCGATCCCTGACGTGACGACAAAATTCCACTGTAGGGCGAGAACCAGGGTCGTCACGGAAAGGATCATATGTGGGTGACATTCTCTTGCCATTCAATCTCGAAAATGGCTGGCAAGGGGTGCCAGCGACCAAGAAATCCTGAGGCGCGGGCGCTTTGCATTAAAGGTTAACATGGTGACATGGAGACGATAAGGAGTCCGAAAACAACCCCAAAACAGAAGCAGCTGCAAGTCGAAGCCATGTGTTCATGATTCACTCATTTGATCTAATTTCTAATCTATAATCTACGTAGTCTACCAATACAGTAATCAAATCATAATCTAATCTAGTCGTGTAAGGATTGCGCTCGACTCAGGTCAGATCAGATTATATACCCCCAAAGAAACTCATCTGACTCACCTGCAAAAAGCCGGCAAACTTCACGCCAGAATTCCCTCCCACGTTTTTCTGTCGAAGAAGTTTCTGAGGGTTTTGCTCATAGTGTCATAGTGTCAATTCTTGACAAGCAGGTTACGAGGTTTTCCCGGTGCGGCCCGTGCCTCTGAGTCAGAATTCATGGAGCGGGGCATGCAGTAGTGATCATGAAGAATGCAGTGGCCCCCTTGGTGTCCACCAGCACAGTCATTGAATATGTGGTCGCCTCATGAGAAGGATGACATCAAACAGAAACTCCGCAACACAGGGACTGGTGTAAGGTGTGTGTGCGTGTGGATTTGAACATGAAATTGATGAACTGTGATTAGTTGAATCAGCCGGTGTTGGAAATGGAAATGGAAATGGGTCTACGGTCTACAGTCTACAGTCTACAATTTATAGATAATTCATACGGTTATAAGTCATCATTTGAGTCACTGAGTCAGGAGTCAGTGAAATGTCAACACTTGAACTGGAACGCTTACAAAAAGAAATGGCAACGGCAACTGTGACAAATGGCCCGCGGCTTCAATTCTGACTCCTTCCTTCTACAGCCACAGCTACAGCACTGCACTGCTTGTTGCCCGGGCACAGGTATAATGTGATCGGAGCATTGATTGCGTCGGCCGGTGGTTTTCCGAAGCAACAATCTCTTCGAACTCAGTGCCCGTGGCAGCGCACAGGTCCTGCCTAGGTGAGGTACGGTCAAGGTCAAGTTCAGAAAGCAATGGCAATATAATATCTTTCACAGAGTTTCTCCAACGTGCAAAACTGTTTGGCGCAATTCGCAAAACTTGGATTTCATCAAATTCATCCCTGAATCATCTATCTTAAGAATCTTGAATCTTGAATCTCAAGTATCTACTGACTGCGCAAATCTCAACCGCTCAATGCAAGTCTTCCGCTCGTGGATGCAAGGTGCAAACAATAGCTTGCAGTCCCTGCGCCAGTGCATGCTGAAGCTAGCAAATACCTTGGAGTGCTTGGGATATAGTTGGGCGACGTTTGTTTTCGTTACGCCTTGACTTTCCCCACATGCAATCAATGTCAGGCCGTGCCCTGACAGCCTACGTGAGACAGAAGGCATGGACCACGAAATACACGATGAATGAAAACACACGTTGTATACGGTTCCCCTGATCCTGGGTATATTGTAAATATATACCCACACCGCACACGTGAAAAATTGTAATCATACAACACATACTCATACACATGATAATAGGTGATAGGTCAGGTCAGTCAAAGGGTCATAGAGTCATAGGTCATATGAGAATGACCACAGTTTCGCGGCCATACTGTGCCACTTACCGACCTTTTGACCGTAACCAATTGACAACTCGTAACCAATTGATTCCCAACATTTGGTGTTTTTTAGTTCTTTTTCGCAAGCTGAGTTGCTTGTCGTGGCCAAGAGGTGGTGAAAAGCAGAACTTGCCTATTTTGCTAGCTTTCACATACAAATCTGCACAATTGAACATGGTCAAATCCATGTCCATCCCAACTTGACCTTCGCCATCATCAACAGCCTTCTCCGGCATCTCTGGAATCGGGTCGTCGTCCTCTGGCTTTGACATTGGTGAGGTCAGAATCGACCAGGAAGATGACCGGTCCTGGATCAGTGAGGGTGGGAATGTGGGAATGAGAAATGAGTGCTGTGCTGTGTGCACTGCAGTGTCCAGTGTTTACTGTGTTGCCACTTGCCAGGTGCCAACAGTGACAACTTGTGACAACAGCTCTGGGCTCTGAGTCTCTGAGTCATCGGTCCTCGTCCTCCTTGTCACAATTGGATTCTCCATCCTCTTCGTCCTCCTTAGGTTTTTATGTGAGCGAACTGAACCGGGACAAGGCCTGCTGGAATCTGTGCTGGTCTGAAGTGACCACTGGCCACAACAAATGAGCCGACAACAACATAATGTAACAATGTAACATATTTCAATTCTGGAGCACTGGTTGCCCTCGCCCTAATATGTTGGCATCTCATGATGGGTGGGTCTTTGGGGCTGGGTAACCAGATGGGTAGAGTTTTTGCAGCTGGGATGCGGGTGGCTCTTCGTTGCTGCTATGAGCGGCCAACACGTGAAGTGCACCACTGCAGTCGGCCATTGCCATGGCTGGTTGCTTGGATGGTGAGTGAGCAAGTGAGACTCACGAGTTGTCAATACAAAATGCTAATGCCAATGCAATGCTGAGTCTATTAACTAGCCTAGCCTAGCCTAGAATGTGAGTTGGCGCATTGCCCTGGAAGAGCTGGAGGACTTACACTTTCAAACGGCCATGGCATCTCTTCTGCTCTTGAGGACCTCATCCAAGCGGATGACAGTGACAAGTAACTCACCACCAATTTCTATGGCAATCACTTGGTTTCCAATGGAGACATACACACTAGTTCATGAATAATATAATATAGTTCCTGAAGATTACTCATATAGTTCCTGATGCAACCCATATAGTTCCAGCATCACCTCTCCAACACGTCACAAGCTCCCAAATAAACAGGGATTCACCAGTTCCAATGAAGACACCAACGAGTTTTGACCAAATCAACGAAAACCCAACACTTTTCCCCAGCAAGACGTACTTCAAATGCTCCCACATCCAAGAAGCGGAGGGCGGCTTAAGCCGCCACTGCAGGCGACCAACGCAACAAACAACAGCTTCCCAGCTGATGCGGATGACGCTTTGTGACATCTTTGTGAGCAGCAACAACATGTACTTGGGCATGGCTTGGGCATGGCTTACGCATGGAATCTTCAAGATGTACGTTGAACACTTGAGTAACCTTGCATGACGTGGGCCTTGGCTCGCGCGACAGCAAACTCACCAGAGTTTGCTGTAGAAAAGATTGGTTAAAAGCTCAACGATCAATTTATGACTAGCTGACTAGCCATCACCAGTCATCCACACATCCTCATCTACGTTCTCCGAGCGGCCAAATTTCATCTGCATCTCCTTGGGCTGCAGGGTGGCTGCTGTGATGCACACCGCTTCCTGACCGACAGAGGACGAGTCAAAGGAAACGGAGGGCATTCAACGAAGAAACGACGGAACAGACTGACAGAACATTAATGTTTATGTTATGATTTTATTGATATTCTATTGATATTCTATGATGTTGTTTCTTTACTTTTCGAAGCAACAAAGGCGAGTGCCGGCAACTCGCAGCCCCACGTCACCTCGTGTGCTTTTCCCCTCACCGGTCAGTCGCGTGACGCCGCGTGACGACGGTGGCGGTCGCCGAGGCACCGGAGTGAGGACCCAGGTCACGGCGCGCTTGGCGATCTCCACCAACTCATCCAAGGATTCTCAGCACGGGCCGTGGGCGTCGCATTCGCGGTCAACGGAATCGCCGGTCAAGGGCGATGGATCTAAAGGGTCGGTCTGTCTAAAGGGTTCAACGGTTCCAGATCGGCCTGACAGCTGATGTCCTGTTCAGCATTAAATCGCTTCGGCTTTTGACCTCATTCCAGCGGAATTGGAGCGGTCAATCTCCTAACGGTCCTGCACTCCATGCAAGGGCCGCAGCAAAGCGCTGCTCTCAGCTGTCCTTTGCTGTCAACGTCCGTTCCTTTGGAAACGGTGCGACAAAAATCACATATACAACTCTGCTGAACAATTTCAAGCAGTGTCGCATTTCTCATGTTTTACACGGAAGTTACACGGCAACGTCTGCAGCAG
>CAXAMN010014780.1:598898-662491 GCA_963970005.1 Durusdinium trenchii | reverse complement strand
TAGGACACTCTTGGGACACTCTTTTAGGACACTCTTGCGGGACACTCCTGGGACACTCTTACGCCAGCGTGTTTCGCGCTCCCCAGTGGCACGGCGCCACGCAAACGCACTTCCCGGCCGCGCAAATCCCAATGGCACGGCGACATCAGGAGCGTAGCTTCGCCACACGGTCTGTCGACACACTAGAAGCAAACAGATCACATGATACCACCAAGCATCCCGCTCACCGGCGACACGCCGCGTTTACACCAGCATGTTTCGCGCTTCCAAGTGGCACGGCGCCACGCAAACACACTTCCCACCAAGGCCGCGCAAATCCCAACGGCACAGCGACATCATGAACGTAATTTCGCCACACGGCCTGCCCATACACGACAAGCGCTTCGTACGAGACGTCCTCCAACGCTTCGAGTCTGCAAGACGAGCGTTTCGTACGAGACTTCCTCCAAAAGTCACGCGTCAAGT
The DNA here is from genome assembly GCA_963970005.1 of Durusdinium trenchii. Taxonomy (NCBI): domain Eukaryota; class Dinophyceae; order Suessiales; family Symbiodiniaceae; genus Durusdinium; species Durusdinium trenchii. Next base: position 662,026 of record CAXAMN010014780.1, on the reverse strand, counting down.
CTCCAAAACAAGCGTTTCGCACGAGACTTCCTCCAAAAGTCACACGTCAAGTCTCCAAAACAAGCGTTTCGTACAAGACTTCCTCAAAAACTCACATGTCAAAGTCTGCAAAACGAGCGTTGAGATTTCCTCCAAAAGTCAAGCGGAAACACCCATCAGAGCACACACATCACGCAGCCCTGCCAAGCAGTTTCGCGATTCCAGCCCCTCCAAACAACACCCGCTCGCACGCCAATCCCAATGTCACAGCGACACTCACCTCTACCACAAATCACAACCTCACGACCTGCCACGAAACTTTCCGCGTCTAACGCGCACAAAGTACTGCGCCTGCCACGAAATGTCACCTCTGTCACGCCTCGCAACTTCACGATTCCCTGCGCCTGCCACGAAAATCGCACTTCCACACCTCAAGACCCGCACAAAGCACTGCGCCTGCCACGAAAAGTGACAATATCATATCATGTGAGCTTCAACAAAATTTGCACCACACCACACGTTTGGAATGGCTTCGACCCGTTCTGAGCACACTCCCATCCACCAAAATCGCCATTTCAGCTGAGACTTGTCACGAAAACAGAGCTTCGATGCAACACCCTGGCACGGCCACATCCAACACTCCAAAAACACCACTCTCCAAGCGCTAATCCCAATGGAGCTGCGCAGAAAACTGCGGATCTTGTGCGCAGTGAAATCATCCCCCACACTTCAACATCTTACATTTCCACACGTTTCCACGCTATTTCACACGAATCTGACACGTCACGTTTCCATCCGAAACCCCCTCCAAAAGCTTCCCCCAATGGCAGCGCCTTAGCGCCCTACCGCGGACGGTTGCGGTCGGTTGCGGACGGTTGCGAACGCTGAGACAACGCGTGGCGAACAAGGCTCTACCCCCAGACCCCCCAAAGTTAAACGAGAACCCTTCGCTGCGCATTCGAGAAAAAAGGCGATCACCCATGGCTCACGTGAGTCATGGACCCTCCTCGGTCAACACTCACATGCGATGGGCTCGGGCCGCGCCTGCGATGGGCCGGTGCGACGCGGTGTTGAGCATCGTGCCGGGCCGCTGCGTCGCCTCCTCCAGGGCGTCGTCGTCCTCGCCAGCGGTAGGGACCGGTGTGGGTGCGGTGGAGAGGAGGAAGCCACGTGGCCGTTTCTGGCAGGGGGGGAGCTTCCACTGGCGAAGATCAGATCGAAAACGATTCCAGTCACGTCTTCTGCTCACCTTCGACCCCCCCAAAAAACCGATGGCCCACCCTTCGTACCCATTGCCAGCCTCCCGCCGATGGCCACCCACCCGCCTTCACGCTCTTGCCGGCATTCATGAGCCTAGGGAGTTGTTCACACACCCCACGGTCACGGTCCGTTGGCCAACTGAGTTTTGATGTCCACAGAGGTCCGTTTAGCCGCTGTCGCAGCAAAAAGATGTTCTTCCTTTTGTCCGAAAGCACCAAGGGTGGGGTTCTCCTGCTGTGCTTTCGGGCCACCCTGTGCATGTGGTCTAGTTTCTTTGATTTTTTGTTGAGCCCGGCCCTTAATGAAGTAGACGCCTACTTACAGTAATTGAGTAAGGACTAGCCACTACTAGCCGCTATACTACCTACTGGACGCAGGATAGCTCACGCACTATTCATTTGGTTCTCAGTCATTGCTAAAAAAGGATGAGATCCTGTTTGGGATGTGCCCATCTCGTTGTTTGGGTTGATGAAGCTCCCACGCCCCACTCATTTGCCACGTGTGTGGCAAATGTGGAAGGTGCGGAAGACTGCTGAGATGAGTGATTCAAGGTACTTCATCAAGAACTCGATTGGATGCCTGTCTCGAAAACAGCCAGTCACTTTCTAAAACAGACCCCTCCACTGGTCCCCAGGGCAAACCCTTTTGGATGGAAAACATGAGCAGCTCGTGACATGAACGCGACTTCCGACTTCCAAGCAGCTCGTTGAGGGTCTGCCAGAACTTCCCCACTCTGGCCAGCAGCGCTTCGTCCGATTTCGTCATCAAGTCCTCCACATCTCCCAAAAATCCCTCTCCCCACACCCTCCACGCTTTCCCGCAGCTGACAGGTGCGTTGGTTTGAATTCTTTCTTCGGACTCCGGGGGCAATCCGTCGAGGGCTCCTTGCGCAGGAAGATTTGCTTCTCGAAGCGGTTCAACAGGGGGGGCGCCAGGCGGAAATAGGCATCGCCTTATTTCGGACATGTGTCATGTGACTGAAACATTGGGAAGAGATATGATGCGACTGAAGGAAAAAGGAAAAAGAACTAACAAACTGTTAAACGTTTTCCCTGAATATGAACACAATGCCAAGACGAAAGAGCTTTGGTGTTCCCTGCGTTCAGCAGATTTTGCATGTTCTTCGAAGTTGCTTCGTGAAAATAATCACAAAAAAAAAATAATGTTGGACTTCTTTAGTCTTTTGTCCTATATAGTCGGATGTCACAGTTTCTTCGTATTCTCTTGGGCGTCTTCTGTACTTGCCAGGAAGCCCCGAACAAGTCGATCGAACAAACTCGTGATGAACAGCATCGACGCCGCGTCTCGCGTCTCGCGTCCATCAAATCGTCTCGCGTCTCGGTTGGACGGTAAAAACCGTGTAGTTCGGACAGAGCCAACATATATGGTCCAATCCCTGGAAGCTCAATTGATCTACGCTTCGCGTCAGATTCAATGGATCTCATGATCTCGCAATAAAAAGCCGGAATGGGAGAGAGGTCATGAGACCTTAAAATCGTGAGAGCTCTCAGGCAACGACCCCAAAAAAGAGGGAACATCGGACATCGACCAGTGTACCCAGCCAGGGCCAGGGGATCTGGTGAAATACACGCTGGTCGCTCCTCTGCCTCCAGCAGATCTGCCAAGGTACTCAGTTCAGTGACCACGATCACGCGGAAGAGCTTGTGGATGGGGCACTGTTTGGCTTTGGAACCATGCGCAATACGCACCTGAGAGATGGCGCGCCATCTCGAGATGAGATGAGTCTCTTCACGAGGTGAAAAAAGGTACCAGCAGAAAAGCCGTCACAAATCCAGTCCAGCCGACGTTCATGTCGCACTGATTTTCACATCTTCCTTCGACTCGGTGAGATGAAGAAAACACCTCTAGCATCCTCTAGCCATGCTGACCCGTGCTCTTTCTCAAGTCCAAAGCTGGCTGTTCTTCGGTCTGGGTGTCTGACATATCGCTGGCCCGCATACTCCATGTAGTGCTGGTTCAGCAGGTCGTACAAAGATCTCAGGAGTACAACGTGAGGCTCTCAGGACCCGCTATGAGGCGTACGTGAGGACCCGCTGAGAGACGACGACAAAGGTGTTGAAATCAACACTGTCTCATTAAAAAGGAAATTGGATTGACAGTTCACACATGTCTGAACACTGCAAAATGATAGGCGTCGCCTCACTCCTTCGCCTGAAAAAAAAACCATGAACCCTTTCCGATCTTCAAACGGTGCGTACAACGGTGCGTACAATCAAGTCCAAACTGTCCTCCCCATGTCCGCCACCTGCACTCCCTCTCCACCCCTAACTGCGAAGCAGAGTGTCTCGTAGAGAGAATCGCAGTGCACCATCACCAGGGAGATTGGCTGTTGCATGAAGCTCTTGATACCTCGTTCGCTGTTGCACTGTTTTTCGATTGGTTGAAACACATGATGTTTTTCGACCGACTTGTCCCAACTCGCTCGGTCGGAGTCTGTTTGATCAGTCTGAGCCACGCTGGAGGTTCATGGCCACGAACATGTCGCTGAGGTCATTGGGGAAGGTGCTTCCAAACATGACCTGCCACGTGAGCTCCGAGAAACCATGTCTTGTCTTCCCTCCCCTCTGGTCAAAAACCACTGGTCTCAGGAAGAACGTTAACAAGAAAACAGTGGTGGAAAACGCTCACAAGAAGCCCCAAACGGCTTCCAACTCGGACGTCCAGCGCCGACCGGCGAGTCCGTCCGTCTTCGCGCCTCTGCACGGCTGTGGTCCAACAAACCACCCTCGAAGAGCAGCCGCAGGGCCGCGTTGTTCTTGGTCAACAACATGAGGTGCCTCGGACCGAGTCTGGGGTCAGACTCAACAGTCGGAACCACCGGTCGAGTGGGCGTGACAGATGGGCGAGTGACGGCGAGTGAAAACGCGCGGCGAGGTCGAGCGTGGCCAGCTCGCAGCTCGAAGAAGCTCGCGGCTCAAAAAAAAAAGGTGGCTTTTCGGATGTTCTTCAAAGCTTCATACCATGCTGTTTCAAGTTTATGTCCTTGCTAAATCTGAAAGCAACTCCTCTGGTTCCACACGAAAACTAGTCTTCCTAGAAGTCATTTGCATCTAATGTCACTCATGTATCTCAAGTATGTTACATTGTTTTGTATCTCTCTGTGTAGTAGAGAAATATAATACGTGCATAAAGATGCGTTCCAAAGACGTTCCAGATGTTCGGGTCAATGCTGCGTCAGGAAAGCTGACACTTGACAATTGGGGTGCAAGAAAAAGGATCTGTTCTGATAAAAACTCCTCGCAAGGCTTCTGTTGCAGTCTTCATACTCTTCGTGCAAACCTGATCCCCGAATGTTTTTTGCAGCAAGATCTTCAATTCAATGCAACATGACAGAGTTTCAGAGTATCGGGTGTTCCAAGTGAGTGTTGGCAGCTGTGGAAGTTCTGCCCCATCTGTAAAAAAGCCTTCCGATGTGTTTTCCTGTTTTTCCTACAAACACCAGTTTAGCTTCTGAACATCTCTGCACACCTATGTAACACCAAACGTCTTCCTCTCTTTTGGCGACGCACACCCTTCCTTCAAGCCTGCAAATCGAAGTGCCCACCAATCCCCAAAACAAACCGTGGGTCTTTGGGTCTTCAGAACTACCAAAGAACCGAACTCCGTGCGTCCCAGCGAGCGTGTCTCCCCATCCCGCCTGGCATCCGGCTCCCCTAGGTTCTGCTGGATCAGCTCAGGAGTGGTGAGACGTGTGACGTCCATGAAGTCCTCCGGGCGGTGCGAGGAACACCGGAGACGAGACCCACCCAACTAAGGATTCGCAGGTGGAGAAAGGGCTTAGTCGAGTGAAAGTGATGCTGTCTGTTGGAGAAATCCAGACAGTCTCATCTATACATATAGCATGAATATAGCACATGAATTCAGGGCTTGCATGTTCAACATCTCCAAAACCCGAGTTCTGTACCGACTTCGGCTCACGACCTCCTGCACCCCACCACCACCCGTCATTTCTCCCGAAAAACCCTCCCGGCCCGGAGAAGGCTGGCGGAGTGACACTGGGACGCCCGGGCCATTCCGGTGCGTTCGAAGAACTCTTCGATGCAGGCCTCGGCGGCGTCGAAGTCTTCGGGGTGGAAGTACGTCTGTTCGTTGGGCTGGTGGGCGGTTGGTTGGATGGGCCGGCCTCTTAGACATGACCGGAAAAAGCGCTCAGAAAGCTGGATCTCGGTTCTAGTTTGCAGAAGTCTCCATCAGCAATAGTTGATAGACTTCCGTCTCCACTTCATTGATTCAATAGCTGATTCGGAGTCAGCTAGCTCAGGTGCACTTCTGGTGCGATAGCCCACACAGTCACAGGTGCACGTCGATAGCCCACGCCTCCAGCTCATCTTCTGGTTGACCGCCGAAATTTCGTTGGACCGTCTTCATCAAAACCTGCAGATGGACCGGCAGCATCTTCAGGCTGCTTTGGAGGGGGGGTTCCCCTCCTGGCGCCAGTCATTTCGACCAGCACCTACAAGGCTTGGAAGAATCGAAATGTCCAAACCGTACCTTCATTTGAATTCATTTGATTTTTTGTAACTGTTAACCTTTAGAGTGGATAAAAATCATGATCTTCAACTATCCCATGTTCAGAATTCATGCCTTTTTGGATGCCTTTCTCCCACTCCAATTCATTGCCCCCTCGCACTGTCGTCACCGACCTGAAGGTGCCGTCCATCCGGCTCCTCCCGTCGCCTTCGGCTCCAGCACCGCTTCGAGGCCTTCGGCCGCGCGGATCTTGAGCTCCGCGTTGATCACCCGCACCGTGCCTCCGCCGACGGGGCACCGGGAGGAGAGGGCGAAGGCGAAGGCGAGGAGGGTCGGCGTTTCAACGGCACATGGTTCACGTGGAGAAGGGTTTGGGGTGTTGATGAAAATAGCCATGTCAAAAAGCTGGGATTGGGGGGGGAGGTGGTTCATCTTGTCGTACAAGAATGCGGAAGGACTTGGGTTTGGAGATTCTCTTGGGGGTGGAATGTGCCAAACGCGTTCGTCCTGATCCTCGCTGGCCCTGTGTCGTCACCCTGGCGCAGTCGTCACGTCCCGAGCTGGCAGTGTCGCTGAGTGCGTGGCTGTAGAACTCACGCATACCCCAGAAGTCAGCACGCTTCTGTCCTGTTTGGAGCTCGGTTCCACATCGAAATCCAGACACGTTGTGGTGACGCATGTCATGTGTCTAAAGAAAACGATTTGACCAGCCGATCCGTTCGTTTGTCGTCTGTTCTTGCAGCACAAGCATCGCTTGTAGATCTCCGCAAAGGCTTCGGAAAGGGCTCGCAAATAAGCTTTGAGATTGGCCTTGGATCGGATCCAAGGCAGCAGGGAGGTTGTCGTGCGTCCGTGCGTGCAAAGAAGGAGAGCGAATCTTCGCTGGTCCTAAAGCCCTACCAGACCAATCCCATTATTATCCGACATTGATCAACACTGACCATAAACTCACTGGACAATCATGCCTGTAGTATTTCCCTTTTAGATCAATCTCTTGTCTTGGAAAAGTAATGAAAGTACTTTCTTGGATCCAAAAACACACGGGTCTTCGTCAACATCTTTCCTCTTGGCCACCCCAAAAGACCACCAAAACGGTGGTTTTCATGCCAACTCCAACGCCGAACCTCGCCGGGTCCCTCCGGGTCTCTGGGGCCCCGGGCCGATTGCACCATACCCTCCGCAGTGACACTCAAGTCCTCCACCGTGGGCGGCGGCCGGTACAGCGTCACGCAGCGGCTCATCTTCGCCTCGGGGGTCGGACGCCGGTGGCCGGTGGCCGGAAGGGTCCCAAACCGGAAGAACATGTAAAATAGAAGAAAGACAAAAATAGTAGGAATGGCCTCCAACCTGCTAGCAACATCTAGCAACAACCTAACAGCGATGGCCTACAACCCAGTAGCTTCTTATTCCTAGTAGGAAGAATTTTGGTCAGATCTGGAGCCTCTACAGCCGTGGAACAACCGCCTCTACGAGATGTGGAACCATGCGAACAAATGGCTGTGGGTCAAAATCAGGGAACCTGGTTGACCACCAAATGAAAACAAAAACCATCAAATTGCACTATAACTTACAACGGATGTCAACCTAGCTGGTTTGATGAGGGAGGCCAAGACTTCCTCACAGCCAAACAACTAAGTGCTGTTGGAATCATCCAGCTTCTTCGAGCGTCCTAAAATTCATCTGTCCAGTTTTTGTCCCGTCTTGCTTGACCCAACTCGCTCCCCCATTCCGTTCACCAGTCTCAGCTGAGCAGCCGCATCCAACGCCCAGTTGGAGATGCCCACGCACGCAATACCACGAAGGTCCTGACTGAAAACAGGTGCAGAAACCAGTTGAATTGGTTTCAGTGTCTTTCAAAGCCACATCGGAGTGTCTCTGCAGAAAGAAACTGGCCGCCATTTGATGTGGACGTTGCAAGATCCCGCGATCTTTACACAAGAAAAAACGGTTAGACACCAGCCCCCGTCCTCAAGCTCTTTGTGAAGTACCTTCAAAGGTAAATGAGGCGATTCCTCCGCCAAGCCCACCTCATCCAACAGCCTGAAGCTTGGTCCGCCAGGTGTAACACCCCCGGGGTTAGATGGGCTTTAGATGGGCCTAAAGGGTTGTTCGATGTTGTTTGCCTTGGGAATACCTCTGCCACCACCTCTGCCTCACTACCACGTTGCTCATTCCGCCCTTTGGTGACCCAACTCGCTGCGTGTCCATGGTGGGTCCATGGTGTCCATGGTGGGAGAACCACCCCAGCTCATGTCGTTCAGCGCACAAAACTCAGATCGTTTGCAGCTCTAAACTCAGATCTGTTCCTGTGGCAGAGTTCCATTGTCACGAACGAAGTGCGGAAGAAACTTGAGGCCAGGGGGAGAGGTCGAAAGCTAGCCGAATCGCACCGGATGTACTAGTTACATAGTCGGCAAAGCATGTAGGGATGACATGTTTTGGGAGGAAGGTTGCTATGTACATACTTTGCGCTAAAGAATGTAAATGTGACATCGCTGACTGGGAAGGGTACATTGGAACAACCCGGGTGCACTCGTTGGCAGGCACGAAGATGCGTGATCGGCAAATCTGGGGGGTAAATTTACCCTCCGCTTTTGTATGCCTTGAGTCGGAAAGAGGGGTAAGCATTTCTGACATCATACGGACTGTACATACACTAGGGCGTCCGTAGTGTAGGAGAAGCACGGGTAAAAGGTATATGGAATAGAGTGTCTTGAGGAAATAGCCGGTGTATGGTTATTGCAAATCTGGGGGGTAAGTTTACCCCCGCTTATGTGTGCCTTGCGCTGGAAAGAGGGGTAAGCATTTCTGGCATCACAAGGACTGTGCATACACTAGGGCGTCCGTAGTGTAGGATAAGCACGGGTAAAAGGTAGAAGGAGTAGAGTGTCTTGAGGAAATAGCCGGCTTATGGTTATGGCAAATCTGGGGGGTAAATTTACCCCCCGCTTATGTATGCCTTGAGCCGGAACGAGGGGTAAGCATCACAAGGACTGTGCATACACTAGGGCGTCCGTAGTGTAGGATAAGCACTGGTAAAAGGTATCAAGAATAGAGTGTCTTGAGGAAATAGCCGGTGTATGGTTATAGCAAGCCTGGGGGGTAAATTTACCACCCGCTTATGCATGCATTAGGTTAGAAATAGGGGTAAACAACTTGTAACGGTGAAGTACAAGTCCTATGCAGCCAGCAGCAGCCAGCAGCAGCAGCAGCAGCCGCCTGTAGCCAGCAGCCAGCAGCAACCACCAACCAGCAGCCAGCCAGCAGCACCACGCAGCAGCAGCGCAGCATCAAGCCGCAGCAGCAGCAGCACCACCGGCAGCAAGCACCACCGGCAGCAAGCAGCAAGCAGCAGCAGCAAGCAGCAAGCAGCAGTAGCAGCGGCGTCGTCAGCAACAGCAGCAGCAGCAGCACCAAGCCGCAACAAGTAGCAAAGCAGCAGCTACAAAAGCGGCAACCAGCGGCAGCAGCAAACAGCAGCAGCAAGCAGCAGAGCGGCAGCAGCAGCAGCAGCACCCTTTACACCAAGCCACCGTTACACCCAACCAACCACGTTCACACGTTCAACCAACCCCCTACACGGCGCAGCTGGGAGTTGAACCGCGGGGGGGGGGGGTTAGCTTGATATATCAATCTTTAAGGCACGCAGCCCCTCCCACCACAACATTGCTAAAGCAAAGAAGAACTCAGCTAGCATGCTAGCTTTCGTGATCATGTCCTGTGGGCTTTGGTCTTTGGACTGCACTTCTGTGCAACTAGAGCTCATCAACCCTGAACTAGGCCCTAAACACTCAAATCACCGGATAGCAGGCGTCCACCTTGCACAGGCACGGAGAACTCCCCCACGCGCGCGGGACTGCCGCTCCCAGAAACACGCAGACGATGGTGCTCTTGTGGCCGAGATTGGACTGCCGAGCCGAGTGGAAGGCATTCAAAATGGCATCCGGCGTCGACAGCGGCGAGCACCTGGCTTGGCTGGAGCTGGTGCTCGTGGCTGGTGGTTGACATGAGGAGAGGGTAAACCGTTCCTTCCGTTTGGGGACTCGAGGCCAGACGAGGCCATCTACGAACTTGAGATCCCAGTGGCACTGACCAATAGGTCACCTAATAGGTCTTGATTTCAGGATCACTGAATTCTGAAGAGGTTTCAAGAAGTGGGAGGAGGTCACTGGTACAAATTCATCCAACCGAACTGAGGTCAGTGACCCCATCCCCGGTCGAACCGTCCCCAACCAAAACCGGACCGGTCGTACCAACCACGTCGAACGGAAAAAGCCGTTCTTCGATGTTCTTCGGTCGTTCTTCGTTCGGCCGTCGTGGGTCAGAAAACACCGTCGTCTTGGGTCAGGTGTTTTGCTGGCGTAAACGCGCGTTGATTCGTCCAGTGTGAGCCAGTTTGTCAGCAGGTCGTTGGCTTGCTTGAATCGTGTTTTTGTATGACCAACTCCAGTATTTCATGAGCTCATTGACCTGTAATTCCAACGCTTTGCCGCACTGCGATGGCGAGAGTCGATAGCACTCACCGTCTACTCGTACTTGGGGATCCGAAAAAAGGATCCGCTTTGGGTTTTCGGTCTGGTGAGCAGGTTTTGTTCACCATGAGCTCGGTCTCCCATCCGGTCTCCCGGGTGACCCGCCAACCACCCGATGCCCCACCCGATGCCCACCCGAGGCCCGGGATATCCCTCCCTTCCCTGGAGCACTGGTAGGCGAAGACGTCCACGGCGGGCATCGATTTGAAGAAGTCTCGGCTGGACACCTGACCGAGCTGCAGGGACACGGAGACGCCGGAGTGCCGGAGGGGCAGGCGCCTTCCAGGGGGGACCGATTCGAGGTGTTTGCTTCGAATCTCGTCTTGGATGTTGGTTCGGCAACATCTGGACTTGGGAGTTGGGGACTGCTGGGAAGAGTTGTGTCAGCTCCATGGAATGCTTGGGTCATGTTGCACATCCTGTGTTGGTTCAGTCGAAGCAGCAAGTACTGTGACAAGAGACATCATCCGTGCATGCATCACCACCCAAATCATCCCTTAGGTATCCTAAGGCTGCCTCCAGGCACTTCACAAGTGGGTGGAACGCTGTAGCAACTGTGGAACGCTGTAGCAACTGTGAGGCTGCTTGGTTTGGCTGTTTACAGCACACCAACCAACGGAAACCACGATGCCGAAGCCGTTTTCAGCCGGCCTCTCCGTTGAGATTGTTCTGCAAGACGCCCATCGCCAGACTTTTGGAGCATCCGGGCTTTCCAATCAGCAAGATGGGGATCTGGTTCATGACCTGGGCAGACACACTCAGCAACTCGCGCAACTCGCGCTCCAGTCCTGGCCAGCCTGAAACTCAACTCCTCCTGCGTCGAAGAAAGACCAAGAAAACGCAGCGTTCACCCCCACTCCTCTCTTCATCAAGTCAATTGAGAAGTCCAAGAGCCGTCAGTACATCATGAAACTTTCTCAGCCAACCCCAAGCCTAAAACTTAACCTAATAACGAAAGGAAGCTAATGGCAATGGCCTCCAACCTACTAGCAATGCTCCTCCCTAATAACGATGGCCTCCAACCTACTAGCAACAGCCTCCAACCTAGCCTCAAACCAGTTCTGTGATTGTTGTGATGTCAAAATCCCCAACTAAGGCCCCGAGCACTCACCAGTAACATGAAGAGGTTCTCGCGCAAAGCTTCATTCAAGGCAATGCCTTCGCCCAGGTCCATCTGCGACCTCATCCACGATGTGGTGGCATCGGAGGAAACCCTTTGAAATCACGACAACCCGTTTTTTGGGGCGCCGGGGTGAGCATCGAGTGAGCAGCTCGTTTCCGCACTCCGGCTTGAAGCACCGCGGTGTTGGTGGCCTTCCGCGGTGAAAATCCTATCAATCGTCAGGTGCCCAACCGAACCAAAACAACCAACACCGCCGCCGCGCTGCGCTGGATCCGCCGCGCGCCGCCGGATCCACCGCTTCAAAACGCCGCGGCCAGGCCACACGAATTCGTAGGAGGTGTCGATGAGCATCTTGTTGAGCTCATTGGCATCCGCCAATTGCAGCCACACCATCGCATCATCGTCCTTGCTCCTGGCGATGCAGTCCCCCGAGTCCCGCCAGGTGATCGGTGGATGGAGGCGCCGAGGCCGAGGCCGAGGCCGAGTCACTCGGGGCATCGGTGGATGGGTCACTTCTGTCCTGTTGGTGGCCATTCGCTGAGGTCGCTGATGTCTCTGCTGTACTCTCTTTTCTCCAACTTGATCCCAATGTACGGATTTCAAGGAGGGGTTGGGCCATTTTTATAGGTATCCAACGGGGAAATTCCAATCGGGATCCAACTTGATAATTTGAAATTCCTTGAACTTGAATTTGGTTGGAACAACTACGAAACCTTAGGATGAGGTCGCGCCGCGCGCGCCCAATCTCCCATTCACTCTTGGCCGATCTCCCAACACCCGCCTCAAACGTTCCCAGGTCTCACACAGCCTCGGAACAACGCGACAATGCCTTCAATAAAGAATGACAAGCTCTTATTCTTTGAAAGATATAACGGTCTATCCCATTGTCACTAACAGTCACCACGAGAAACACCACCAGAAATTGCACCAGAAAAAGTTCTCTGCTCTGAAGAAGTCAGCACCAACTGGCCAGTGATCCTGGCATTTGGGACCCAAAGTTGATGCTCTTCAGTTTCTCTTCGGAATCCAGCAAGAATGCTGGTGACGTGTCCCACCAAGGGTGCACGGTCTCAACACCATCTTGGTCCCTGACCTCTTGCGGTAGCCCCAGCGCTGGTTGCGGTTCAGTCTGGAGTGATAGCCTCGCAGTCAACATTGTTCCCTGATTCTTCAAACACCCATGCCATCTCTATTAGGTTGGAGGCCATCGCTAGTAATTAGGTTGGAGGCCATCTCTATTTGGCTCCCTCTCTCTCTCGAGGAGGAGGAGAGCGTCCGGTCCAATATGTCTTCCAGCCAGTGAGGCCGTTCTCCCTTGCCAGTGTCTTGCCGTACAGCGCCTCTGCGCCTCTGTGCGCCTCTGGCCAGCGCCTTCTTCACATCTTTCAATCGTTCAATCACTTCCTGCATCTCAGCGGCAATAGCCCATGGTCAGGACCAAAGCTCTCCTGGCCGCCAAGTCCACCACGGTGTTTGGTGAAGAGAGAAACCAGCCTCCTAAGCTATCCGATAGCTATCCAACACCTCTCTGAAATCGATCCAAAACAATGATCCGAACCCAACCGACTAGATGGACTTTTGGGGACAAGTCATACATCATACTGAATCATACATCCTCTTCCACTGACCGTTCTCCATTAAACTAACCAAACACTGACCTCCTCTTCCTCTGACCAGGTCCCAAACGTCTCCACCTGAGATGCTCCCGCAGCTTGATGCAGACGTCGATCTTCAACGTGCCGTCCTGCCGACCGACCGCGCCGGTCGGGCGCTCGCTCCGGCGGGCGGGTGGTCGTGGCGTCCTTGTCGTCGCGCACCGCTGCAGAAGCACTCTCACCGTGCAGTCGACTGTAGGAGGTCAAGAACCTCGGAGGTTTGTGCGAGGTTCAGTGAGGTTTCGGATTGCGAGGTCCAACAAGAGTGCGTTTTCCCTTTCAAAAAAAAGGAATGAAACAGGTCTCAAACCAAATCTCTTTCTTCGGACCGTCAGCTCATCAGCTACACCAAATACATCCAAATTATATACCGTTCTCTGAATTCTTCTTATCGGTCGTTTCTTCGTCTGCCTTCGGTCACCGGAGAACTCACCCGGGAGTCACCCTCGACCCCCCCGAGAGAAGAGCTCCGCAGGTCTCTCCTGTCCTGAGCTGGCCCGACCACTTGAAGACACGCGCCGCCCGGCCGATGTCGCGCATGGAGACCACGCTGCGCTCGCCTTCGTTCACCTGCGGAGACCGGGGCGATGGACCGAACAATGGACCGATCCTTTTGGTTCCACGTTCGGCCCCGACCTCAAGAAATGCCTCTACCAGCTCGCTCATGAAATACTGGAGTTGGGAAAATACAAAAAAACACACCATTCAAAACACGTGCAAAACGACCTGGGCGTTTTCTGACCTAAGAGGGGGACTTGTAGGGGTTCATTCATCGAAAGAAAGCTCGGCACTTCGGACCTCAGTCAAGCTGTGCTTGCTTCCATCTCCGTCCCCATACTTTCCGCCTCACGCACATAGTTCTGGGACTGGCAGAGCAGCTCGCAGAAGGCGTTGATGAACACCTCGCTGCGCAGCGGAAGCCGCGCCGGAACCGGGCAGAGCGTCGATGGTTCTTTGCAGTTGGCTATAGATGTTTCCGGCACAGAAGTCCAGAGAACAGTCCAGTTGACCATGTAGAAATAGTCAAAAAAGTCAAATTCAAAATAGTCATGCTCTTTCTTGTCCAGAAAATGGTCAATTGCTTCTTTCCGGTGGGTCCGCATGGTCTAATGATGTCCAGAAAGTGACACAGAATGCATGTTGGCATCACAAGTGTGCCAGTGTTAAGAGGATGCCTGGCACCTGCTCGAAGTGAGGAGGGCCTGCTCACCAGCATCTATTCACTCGCAGAAATTGACTAGGGGGAGAAGGATCAGTGTCCTGAACATGTCCCCATCCTTCCTTCCCCCCTGCCGTGACGCCGTGCCTCGTATTCATCCGAAGACTCCGCTGGCGCAGCCTCTACGCGCCGTGCGTCCGCGCACCCCCAAAACCATCCGGGCGACGCCGGCGACGCGACCCGTCGGAGATCGTTCCGCCGGTTCCGCCTGCGGCGCCTGCTCGGCGGGTGCCCCATCCTTGCGCGGGAGCTCCTTGCGCGGGCGACCCGTCGACCGGTCGGACCGTCCCGCGTCCGGAACAAAGAGGCGGGTTGAGCGGTGGACCGGTGTTGGTCCTTCTTCAAGATGGCCTTGATGTAGATCTCCTGGAGACAAAGTGTTGGGCCACAGGTTCCAGTGATTGAGCGCCCTGATGTTGAGATGCGAAATCAGTGCATCACTTGCTTCATCAGTCGGTTGGTCGACTATCAAACACGCGTCGTGAAGATTCACCATCTGACCACTTTCATCAAGTTCAGGTCGCTCTCGCTTCCCCGGCGCGAGAGCGACGTTCACAGTGAAACGGTCCAAATCTGCGGTTCCCAAATGAATCGTGCGGAAAAGCGCCAAGCCCGGAAGAAGCAGCGCAAACCCTGGAGTCCATCTGCGTCCATCTGCGTCCAATTCTTCCTCTTTCGCTCCGCCCACAGTAACCCTAATGATTGGAACGCGGCGCGTCCCGTCGTGACCTGATCACGCGCCCCGCCCGCGTCGACGACCGCGGAACGCGGACCGCGTCGCACCTCGGAGGCTTCGGAGAGGGAGCCAAAGTCCGAGACCACGTCGATGAGACTCTCGGGGAGCGGATGGACCCGGTAGACCAACTCCTGGCGGCGTGCCGCGGCGCGGCGCGTGCCGAGTCCGTCCGGTGAAGCGAGCGGAGTCGGAGAAACAAAAGGAAGAACGCAAAGGTGCGGGGTTTGGAGCTCGATGCTTGTAGAGCTTGGCGGGTTTGGGGGTGGAGCTTACTTGGAGGGCAAGGGAAGATGATGTGAAATGTAGCCCAGGCACGGTTGGTTTGGTTCTGGGGGTGGAGGATTGCGGACATCAACAGGAAAGGGATCTAGCACCAGTTACGACCCTCCTATGGGCAGGCGGTGACCTGTAAAGTCGAGGGCTGGTAGAGTTCAATTGTAAAAGGCTGGCGAGATGGTATGCGCCTCAAAACCCCCACGAGCTACCAAGCTACGCCGGTGGCTGCTGTGATGCTCGATGCTGCGAACGAAGCTCTTGACGAAGCCGACAAGGAAATCACTGGTCTGGCCTTCATGGGATCTGAGATGCCGGTGGCAGCATCACCTGGTGTCACTTCTCCGTAACGAAGCAACGTTCGATGCTATTAGGTCGGAGGCCATCGCTAGTAGCTTGGAGGCCATCGCAGCGAGTAACAATAAAGCTTTTCTAGAAGCTGTGCATTTTGATGCAGTTTCCAAGCAATATGTATATATATATATATTATATATTATATATTATATATATATGGTGACTGCTCAAACTTCTGTGCTTTCCGACCTCCACAGCTCTCAAGTCCAAAGCCAGCCGAGGAGAGGCCACATCCGACTGCTCTACTCTAATCTAGTCCAGCTCTTATCCGACTGCTTTTGGAGTCGCCGTGTTTCTTCAGCAGGTGCCTTTGTTACTAGTAGCTTCTTGTTACTATAGTAAGGGGCCTTGTTACTAGTAGCGGCTTAAGACGTCCCTCTCTATCTCTCTAAAACCGTCTCTGCACCTGGCCTGCTGCGGCATTGTAGACCAGGGCCACGTCTTCCAACTCCTCCGAAATTAGAACGGGGTGTTCTTGAGATCATTCATGATAGAATCAAGTCCCTCATGAATGCCTTTCCCTCAGCAAACCTTTGCTGGTGACAGCTCTCTTGCAGATCCTTGCAGCACCTGTTCACATGCTTCACATCTGTTCATGCCCAGCAAAACACCAGACACCTGCGTTCCTCCTGCGTTCCTCCTGCGTTCCCATCGAATTGTCCACCCTCCGCTCCTTGTTACGACGCTTGCGGTAGGGGTTGCAGCATGAGATGATGCGAACCTCAGCACGGGTCGTGTCGCGTGCGAATTCGGATCGCGTCAGGTCGGAGAAGGGAACCAGTTAGCAGCCGCCAAGGCCTCCAACCCACGACACGCAGCTATGGCCACACGAAAAGACGCGAACACGGAATATAGAAAAAAAAGAGAGAACGCGAAGAAACCAACGCACGCAAACCCGCCAAACCCGCCAAACCATCCTCCTCCTCAATCACGGGGCGTTCTCAGGGATATATTTGTTGCCGTACATCCGGTCGATGATGATCGTCTTAAAGAGTGCCATGCAGTTCGCCGCGTTGATCTCATCGAAGAAGACCAAGACCTCACCCACGAAGCGCGCGAGCGGAAACGCGGCAATATGTGGGGCTGCCAATATGTGGGGCCCTCCGCACGTGTTCACACCCTGTGCAAAACAGGCCGAAATTCCTGTGAAACGGCGAGAAAGAATAGACCCCCAAACAGTTTCAAAACGATTCGTTTGGACCAATAGATAGAACCCCAACAGTACACTGTTGGGGGAAATACGCCCAAAATCTGCGCTACCAGAAGGGCGGACGAGGTCCTTGAAGCCCTGTGCATCCCATCCTAAAGACAATGCGACAAATCCGATCAAGCGAACCGGACCTCCCTCACTCGCTTCCTCTCTCGCGTTGGACGTTTCTCGGTGGCCCCGGCTCCACGTTCGTGGTCCGCTTGTTGGATGGCGTCTTCCAAGAAGGCAATGATACTGGCCTGATGGACCGAGTGCGATCGGACGCCACGCGCCGGCGAAGACGAGTGCTTGGGGAGAAGACGTCCGAAGCGTTGGGGGCCTGCGGACCACGTCGAACGGAAGCGGCGGAGGTGTGACGAAAGCCGCCAATGTTGCACCCTTCACCATAATGCCTGGTGTGTATGAGCATCCGTGCGTTTTCCTGAGCACACGAAGCATGAGTTGAGTTTTAGGAGACAAGTTACTGAAACAAAGAAGAGACCTTTTAGGGGCCAAATGTTGAGTTCTCGCCACTGATCGGTGACGCAACGCATCCAGCACCGCGCATGGCCCTCCGTTCCCCCCCGTGGTCCCTTCCACGCTCGAGCTCTAAGCGACGTCCGTAATGCCACCGTGGATGTCCAACGTGCACAGCTTGAAATCCAAGGTCTCCGCCAGGAACTTCACCTTTCGATGGACCAAAGACCAAAGGAAGCAAAGAAGAGAAAGCCACCCGTCTGTGGCACGGGTGGATTCATGCGCATGCGCAAACAATTTTTCGTGAACATCGAAACGGTCTTTAGCTTTAGTAGTATTTTGTGTTCATTTCTGAAAGCGATTTTTAGCGAAATAAATAGGTTTGCGGAAGTCTGCGATGAAGCTGCTACCCTCTAAGCCGTACAAGTGGCCAAGGCTGTCTTACCACAGCCCGTCTCACCCATGAGGATCACTGGCAGGCCATACTTCAAGCGCTGTTGAATGCTCATCAGTTTGATGAGGTTGTCGACCTGCAAAAACGCCATGTAAAACGCTGTTGGTCGACCTGACAAAAGCCATCCTAAGCCATCTTTCTAATAGAGGCGTCCCATGCACGGAGCCTTCATGTCCAAACAGATTTCACAACTGCTTTGGGTAAGAACAACCCAACTGGTTTCATCCAAGACACGGTGACCACATATTCCTTGGACAGATTCCGTCTGGTGCGGTGTGTAGGCAAAAATTCAGGTGTTGTTCTGTATGTGAATTCAGCAGATGGAAAAAGGTCAAGTTGACCGTCGAAACCTTCAGGTCTCGACCATGATCCTCAACTCGTCCCCCAGCATCGCTTTCTGCGCGAGAGGTTACCACGAACGCATCGCCGTTGGAGGGAGGTTTTGACGGGACATTAGCGCGGGTCGTCTTGAGAATCTCTTAGGGACATCAGTGCAAGTTCTCAGTCTGTTCTCAGTCTGTCAGTGCAAGTCAGTGCACTAGGGGTTCTGGCCTTACTACTAGGAGCAAGGAAGCTACTACTCAAGTCAGTCAACTTGGCATCTCAAATCAGTGCAAGTTCTCAGTCTGTCATCAAAACTGTCGACATGTCCCTGATGTTGGTTGCAAGTTCTCAGTGCAGACCCAAGGTTCTTTGGGACCTTGCAAGTAGTCCTGGCCAAGGCAGAAAGACTAAGAAGACCTTGTCTCAATGCCTTGAACTGCCCTCTGTTTCAAGACCACTTTGTGTGTCTTTCAGCAGTCCACGCAGGCCAACACTCGCAAAAAAATGCTGAAAACGATGAAGAAACGGATTCCTTCGGAAAAAAAAATACAAAAAACACATGTTATATTATATAATATATTATATATATACATATAATCTTTTTCATGTCACCCTTGTTGATGGTTCAAATGCTTTGTTTTCTGGTCCTTCTTCTGCAAGAGTGCTCCACCTTCAATCTGATGCACCAGCTGCACAGCATCTTGGTGAGTCACTTTGGACCAGTCCCTGGCACAGTCTGGTGCCACTCGTGACATCATCGGTATGTGGAAACGCATATGCAACACTGTTCATACACTCCTAGGTCCAATATAAACAGGTCAGACACATGCAGGTTCTTTTTGTTAAGCTCCAAAAATGGACCACGTGGAGAGGTGATAAGCTCCAAACATGGACCACATGGAAACGTGACTCCTACAGTGCATGACTTTGAAAACTATTCGGCTCTCTGCAGAAGTGGTCCCATCCTTTTTTCCATTTTCTTTCTCCTGCTTGAGTTTCCGGGTAAGGCCGAAGTGAAGAGACAGCTGTAGAGGACTGTAGGTCTACTCCGCTTCGGCCTCACTCAGGTCAGGTTGACCCAGCTGTGCCAGCAACACGGTTACATTGTCCCGTGTTTCTACCAGGCTGCAGTCAATGAGCTCTTGTGCAATGTCAGCAAGCTCCATGGATGGATTACTTTGGAGCCGCTCATGTACGAATTGTGCCGCCTCCTCTGTCGACATGGTGTCCCACAGACCATCGCATGCAAGCAACAGGAGACTTCCTTCTTGCAAACCTGTCACCTCATAGATGTCCGGCAGGCAGGAGACCTTCTGCTCCGCCGCCGGCCGCTTCTCCTTCTTGAAATCAAAGTCACCAAGACTACGACTGACAGCGAGGTTGCCATCCAGCCGTGCTGTCCGCCCACACACTACTGTCCCTCCAGCCGCTTCAATCCGTGCTCGCTCAAACCACATGCTTGGCTTGTGATCGATAGTCTCCACTACTGCCGGCCATTCAGGAAGCCATGATGCATCCTTGGACCAGTCTTCACCACTGGCTTCACGAAAGGACTTCAAAGACTCCGGCAACTTCACCTCGATCTTCTTCCCTCCACGTCCCTCACGCATCTCCTCCGGCGCGTGGATCACCACGCACCGCGAGTCACCGCAATTCACCAGCTTCGCCGAGAAGCTGCCGTCGTCCTCGTGCACCACGAGCGCCCCCACCGCCGTGCTGCCGGCACGGTCCGACTTGGCGCGAGACCGGCAGTGCTCCCGCAGCCGCTGGTCCACGGTTTGGAAGGCCTTGCGAATGCGCCGGTTGGACGGGAGCTTGGGCGCCGTTGGTCCACTGGGGGGGCGAGAACTCCGGCGAACTGAAGAGATCGGCGGCGAAGCGACTGGCACAGCCACCCCGATGTCCATCAAAGACCCAAAAGTACACGGTACGATCTTCCGAGGTGATCGCATAGGCATCTTCATAGCTGGGACGTCCTGGCGGCTCTTTTGGCGGCTTTGTTTTTGTTCATCACAGGTCGTGTTGGTGTTTTTCTTCACGGCACTCTTTGTTTTTTTTCGCACGTCTTCACTCTTTTCCGTGTGGTCATTGATGTTGAAATGTGTGGTCCTTGCGACATCTGGTGACCTCTGGTGACCTTTGAACCCCTTTCTCTTGCACCTGAAAACCCAACCCGTCGTTTCCTTCGACCTCTTTAAGGACCTGTCACCTCCGGTCTTCACCTCCCCACCGGGCTCCTCCTTGCGTTTCGGCCACTGCACTCCGAAAGACCGAGCCACAGTGGCTGTGCGCGGAGATTTCGGACGGGCGCGGGGAGGAGGCAGCCACCATGGCGCATCACTGATCTTCGTCGTCTTCGGACGGACTGTGCGCATGCCAAGATCGCTCAAATTCATGCAGGCGGGCAGCTTGAGCCCCAAACACATATAGGGCGGAAAGGTCCGGAAGACGAGATGTGAAGCAGGAGGTTCGGAGATGGTTCGGAATGGTTCGGAGACCAGCGATCTGTGAAGAAATCATATGTCTGCAGAGTTGACGACATGTTTTCTGACACAGCTTGACAACAGTTTCTGCCAGAAGTTCGAATGCTGCACGGCACAGACGGTGTGGCACACACGTGTGGCACACACGATTCCGAGTTTTTGCCCAGGCCTGTCCAACTTCAAATCGTTCAAGTTCAGCGAATTCTGCAGGTTCCTGCGCGTATGGCATGCGCAAGGCCAAGCGCAATGGCATCCCAGTTCCACACGTGCCTCACTTCCCCCCACATGGCGCGCATGATTCTCCCTATCCTTTGTGCGGTGACGTCGCTTCGTCCTGTCGATGAAGTTTCCGATGAAGTCTCGCTGCAAGCTCATGATGTTGCATCCGATGATGGCTCCTCATTCCACCCAGCACGGACATCCACATCCACATGTTCTACGCGTCGTGTTTTCCGGTGACCAGTAGACTCCCGACGGCCGTGAAAAAGCAGACCGTAGTGCCGCCGGTGACTTCTTCAAGATGTTACGATCACTCCTTCATTACATTCATGGTGGACACCTTCCTCTTGTGCCTCCAAGATCTTCTAGTTTTAATCAGAACAAAGCAACACAGTCAAAGAACAAACCCTGATGTGCCGCGTCCTTAGTCCTTTCATGTCTTCACTTCATTTCCTTTGAAAAAAGGCCACGGCCACATCTCAAAAAAGCACCGGAGTGTTAAAAATAAATACAGCAATAAAACAGGACGCAAAACATCCCTATCACCGGGAAGACAAAAGGCATCAAAAGGCCACATATCCAGAACCCCAACGGCCAAGCCACTCAGGCATCCAAAACGAAAGCAGATTTCGCTCCCAGAACAACAAACATCAACACGCGCCAAAACCACCTCCTAGCTCACCACCTTCGCGTCCCCCCCAAACAATTCACCCCACCACCGGATCGCTCAACCGCGATCCACCGGATCTCCTCCGCGAGCGAAAACCGCGAGCGAAACCGGATCTCGCCAAGTCCTCGGTCGTTCTTCTTGAAGTTGGCCACGGGATGGATACAGCTCTCCCAGCTGGGCATCTGATCGAAGCGTGCCACGTACGCCGAGGCATCGATCCTGGCCGAAGGGGCCGAAGGGTGGAAAGGGCCGAAGATGTTC
The DNA here is from genome assembly GCA_963970005.1 of Durusdinium trenchii. Taxonomy (NCBI): domain Eukaryota; class Dinophyceae; order Suessiales; family Symbiodiniaceae; genus Durusdinium; species Durusdinium trenchii. The sequence continues at coordinate 640,327 of CAXAMN010014780.1, read as the reverse complement.
TCGTTTTTCTCGGTTGGACAGCCGGAGAAGTTGGAGGAGGAGGAGGAGCAGGGTAGGGGGGCTTCTGTTGAACTTTGATCACCGCATGAGATGGGCTTCATCTGGTGAGACGGGCTTCGGATCAAGTCCCAGTCCTGCCAACGCCTTCCTTCTCCATTTTAGCATCGGCCTGAAAAAGAGGCGAAAGGCTCGCAGAGGGGAAGTGTCGACTCGCACGTCGTCTCACGGGGAATTGCTCATCACTGACAAGTGGAAAGCGGTACTGAAAACATACTAGAACCATGCCAAATCATCTAGATTGCTTAATAACATGTTGAACCATGTTATATCGATACTTTTCAATTAACAAAGCCTTTGGCCCACGACGCCACCACCAAAACGGCTCTGGACATCTGGAGAGAAGCCAACGTGCCTCATTCTGTGCAGCAAGTTCCTGCTGCGCCCGGCTGCTGGCCCGGACCAGGCCAGGATGCTTGTTCTGGCCACTGGTCTTGCCTCACGCGCGATAGTTCAGGCTTGTGGGAGTGGCGCCGCCGCCCCTGAGTCAATTGGGTTTACCAAAAAGCCACTGATATAATAGCGTCCTTGTTCCTAGTAGTAAGGCCAGGAGCCCTAGTAGCGTCCTTGTTCCTAGTAGTAAGGCCAGGAGCCCCTAGTAGCGTCCTTGGTCCTAGTAGCGATGCCAGGAGCCCCGAATAATAACTCAAGGTTGCTTTCGGGATCCAACATAAATGTGAACAGTTTGGGCTGCGCAGAATCCCATGCTGATGTTTCTGTCTCAATTTCAGTTTCACCACGCAAATTGGCGCAAAATCCAGTTGGCTTTTGGGAGAATTCATAGCCCATGATGGTGCAGTGCTGCATCTGTCAAGCTTTTCCCTCATCCATCCACCTGCCCACCTCATCCCTCTTCACATCACCAGCGGCTTCGCCGCGTCGCGCCTCCCCCACTCTTCGCTCTCTTCGCTCTCTCCGCTCGCGTCGCGCTCGCTTGGCTCCCCGGCGGGTCAAGGAGGGCGCCCCGCCGCTCATGCCGCTCAGGTTCCGCAGGAGCTCCGGAGGCATCGTCGGATCGGAGCCTGGACCGGACGCGACGCGCGCGACCCGCGACACCGGAGGCCGGTGGTGGGTGGGTGAGGGCCCAAAGGAAGCTGGTCCTTTTTTCTGGTGTGTGGGTCGATGTCTTGGTCCTTGGGACGCCGAAAAAGAAAACACGTATCGGAGCCGATTGAAAGCCAGGTCATGTCAAGAAATGTGATAGCAATGACATGACCTGGCTTTGTGAAGATGTCATTGTCAAGACTTGACAATGAGAATAGACTTGCATGAGCATGATCTCTCATTGCATAGATTACATCTGATCATGGCTTATCATGGCTGTGGCTTGAATCCTCAATAAAGCGTTAAATAATGCTCCATGAAAAAACGCGTAGGTTTGGGGTTTGATCCTGTCACATCAATGACTTCGACCAATGGTCAAAACCTCAAGACTTCAAATGTGTTGACGTTCAGTCGCTGTTCTTAAGCAACAAACTATCACCCAGAACTTCCAACGTCGAAGTTTAACTTAGCCAATGAGAAACGTCGAAGTTAAACTTGTACACCTCAGTGCGTCTAAGTTTTACTCATGTTAGTTGTCTTAAACAGAACAGACTCCGCAGAACGACGAAGTTTAACCTGGTTAAACATAGACAGAAACCACGTCGAAGTTAAACTTAGCCTTTGAAGATTAGGGATCATATATAGACTCGTACTTGAGCGATTCAATCACAACACTTCGGCAATGTTGAGCCGAAATTCCCGGAAATGGATCTTCATATACTTCAGGTCCATAAAATAGCCGTGACTTTCGTCCCCAAAAAGACACCTTCGCTCCCCTTCCATGCCCTTCCATGCCACGCGGTTTCTCACCCCCTCCCAGTCGATGCCTAGCAAAACACTTCCACCACCCACCACCGGTCGCCTGTTCCATCCTGTTCCACCCCAGTGGAACCACCGATAAAAACCACCCCGAAGAGCCGGCTCTCGCCCGCTCCGACCGCCGCTCCCGCCTCGGCTGGTGCCGCGCCCCAGGCCCGGCGCCATGGGCGGCGGCGCCAGGATCGAGGGCGTCGTCATGTCCATGGCCTCCGCGGCGGCCACGTGGTTCGCTCGTGCGGAGGGCCGTGATGGGGGGGGTCTGTCGCTCCGTACCCGGTCGCACCGGAGGAAGGGCGGAAGGGGAGCGGGAAAGGGCGGCGGAAGCGATCCAATGGCGGGGGGGGAGGAGTTTTGGGAGGTTTTGGCTTGGGCTTTTTGAAGACCAGCTCGAGGGCCAAGGAGAGGGTTTAAAGGTTCCAAAAAGGATTTCCTTTAAAGAAGACTGCAGTCAGCGCATCAGGCGTTTCCTGCGCGCTTTCCCAGCCCGAAACCAACCACCTGGTGGATCTTCCGTGGTGCTCGGTGAACGGAACCCGTCGTGAGGCAGCCCCGCGTTCCAGCCCCGCCCCGCCTTGGGGACTTGTCGCAGGGCAAAGTCTCGGGAAGTTTCGATGAGCAAGCGGAAGAAGCAGTGCTTGAAATGCTTCAGACCTCACACCGCCGCAGGCAGGACGTAATCAGCCGCAGGCAGTGACGCACAAAGGCGCATTGCACAGGGGCGGGAAAGGGAGCAATGCACAGGAGCAGGAGGGTTCATGTGGTTCTCAAAATCCTGGGTGGATGTGGTGTGAGGTCACTTTCGATGTGCTGCCTCTGACTTATGAGATCTTATGAGTCATGCAGCTTTAGTCAGGCCTGCCCGGGCAAGTTTCTGGGGTCCCAGAGTCCGAGTCCCAACTGCTGAGCAGTCGATTCATATGAATCTGAACCGATCCGCATGTAGAGTGTCGTGTTTTTTCCTGCGCGGAACTCTTTCATCTCACTCCACACGACCGGGAGACCGGTTGTAAGTCAAAGTTGGGGCACCTGGATCAAAGTTTTGCAGCAGTGCCAGGTTCATCATATTCCACTCCTCAAGAAGGGTCGACATGGGCAGGCAATCTGAGAATGTCTTGAGATCATTGAATCTGAAGTCCAACACCCTCAAACCCACTCCGCACCACCGACCAAAATGCAAATTAGGCGGCCGCAACCAGCGCGGTTTCGGGCTGGGAAATGGTGCTCGCTCGCACCGCAACGACGAAACACGTGTCCTCGGCACTCTTGATGAGATGGCCCAAGAACTTCACCAAGTTCATGAAGACCTGAAGACTTTCAGCCCCCACGTGCCGGCCAATTCGCGGTGAAACCCCCACCGCCGCGTGCTGCGCCAAACGAACGCACACTGTTCCACAGGTTTGGGGGACCCAGGTCCGTTCCAGAAGTTCTTCCGTGAAATCGCCTGTCTTCGGTCCTTTTGAGTCCTTGATTTCGTCCTTTTTCAAGGACATCCCAATCCTGTCAGTGTCACGCGACTCTTGTCCTGTGAAAGGACCCATCTTTTAACGACCTTCCTTCTTCGTGTCCGGTCGGTGCCGAACGGTCGTGTCACGCGGCTCTTTCCGTCCGAGGCGCTAGGAACGAGGGCGGCGAGGTCTCGGAGCTACACACCTGGCGACGTCTCGGTGAACCAAAAAGGACACGCGGTGGCTTTGAACCGAGGATCCAAACACCATGTGGTAGGTTTTCTTTTTTCTTTCGGGTTGTTTCATGTGTTTTTTTAGAAGTTGTGAGACTGCTACATGTATAACCAGTTATACATGTTATACGTCAACAAATCGTCAACCTTTCGATTTTTGGCTGGGCTTGGAAGCCGCCCGGTGCTACCGCGCGGTTCGCTGCTTCGCCTCGCGCCAGGTGCTCGTGCGCCCACACTCGCCCGGTTCGCCTCTTCCAAGAGCTCGTAGGTTCGGATGAGATCAATGGGCTTTGCCTTGGCCCCGGTCCACTGCACATCGAAGTGCCTCGTCGCATGGGGCAGTCTCCGCGCGTGACGAGTAGGTGGAACGAGGTCGGGGGGGGTGAGGTCGTTGAGGTCCTTTTGGTCGTGTGTCGATAGTCGATGGTGCACCCGTCCGATGGTGCAGCGTCGAGGGTTCCTCGCAGAACATGCTCGTCGTGTCCTGAAGAAGCGGCGTCCCACCGAAGGACTGGTTGCGGGCTGCGGAGCCACGAGTTCGGACGGCCACGCAGATCGTAGCAAACATGCACCGGAGGAGGAAACACACACAACCCCACCAGCCTCAAAGCCCCTAAAAGCCCGTCAAACCGCTGCGGTGCAGTGCCTGGACTTTGGGTTGAAGGCTTCCTTCCTCATGGCTTCCAAGGTCTTTCCAACCAGTTCCAAGAGATCGTTCTTCACGAAGGAAATCAATGGCGCACCATCCACCTGACAGGCTGACAGGTCGCATGACAGGTCGCCCGAAAAGCGAGGAAAACGAAGAAACACATGGTTACCCAAAACTGCACCTCGGAAAATCTTTCCAGCAGTTTCACAAATCTATGATCATTCTTTCGCTGAAAGTCTCCAGCCTTTTGGGTCACTTACACTTACACCCTGAACGCCGAAAACCCCCCCCCATCAAAATCCCAGTGCAAAACAAATCCCCCTCTGGGCAATTCCATCTCCCATCTGCCATCTCCCACCCCTCCCGTTCCGTTCGACCTCCCCACCCCGTGCCGGATCTCCCATCTGCCTCCGTCCCATCCCTCCCGGATCAAAGCGCCGGCAGCGCGTGGACCCGTCGTCCGACCCCCGTTCGACCGACCTCCTTGATCACGGGCATCTCTTCGTCCAGCCGGTCGGCGCTCATGGTCCTGGCCGGTCATCGGACGACGTTGGGCGATACTGAAGATAGAAGACGCCCAGTCCGGTTCGGTGGCCAGAAGCAAGTCAGTTGGAGGCCAGAAGCTACGAACGTCACAAGAAGCTACTATAGTTTGTTGTTGTCTTTTTTTCGGTTCTTATTCTCAAAGGTTGGGGATTCGGAGTATTGAAACCTTGAACGGCCTGCTGTTAACTTGAACTTCCTGCTGTTCTGTGGGTTCTTTTGGAACAGAAAAAGCTTCGGATTCGGTGAGAAGGAGTGGGATTCGGTTTGGTGGTGGAGAGGATTCGCGAACCAGGCTTGGTGGCGGAATCTGTTACATGCCATGGCACAAGAACTGTCGTGGCAAAATCAGGCAGAAGGAGAGCTGCTTGGCGGTGCTCTCCCCTGGCAAAAGTGATACCGGTAAAACGAAAAGCAGCAATGTCCACGAGCTGTCAACTTCATGCAAAAGCCATCAAAATCTTCGATCATCTTCAATCCCAATTCCCAGAAGCCAAAAGCGGAGGCAAACGGAAGGATTGCATTTCGGTGTGCTTCCTCCAAAAGGTCTAGCTCTTCCAACATAGAAAGCAGGCAAGTCTGCAGGGTTCAAGTGACCTGGAGTGTTGGGAATCTCGATGAAGAAGAAATCTTTCTTGGCCCTTCGGTGGTAGACTTTGCAAAGGTGCGTATCACGAAGCATTCCCACGATCCTCGGCGGTTTTCCACGGAAGACGCGGAAGCTCACGGAAGACACGGTGTCTTCACCAGCACTACCGTACCATGTCCATCACCAAACCTTCAGCAAAACACAATAAAGACTGTTCCAGTTCACTTTTGCGCCAGGAACTAAAAGAAATGCGAAACACCAAAGCAAACCATCGGACACCCCAAAGGGCCGTTTGGAACGCCCAAACCCTACCCTTTCGCTTTGCGCGCGAGGTGCAGCAGTTCGAACAGCAGGGTGTCCACATGCGATGGCAGGATATGTGCCAGGTCGATGTGCACGGCCGTGGGATACGCGGTATCTGTCGGATCGCTCAGCAAATTGGACCTCGCTCGCATGCATCGCATCTCGCTCCCAGGCCCAGAAGCGTTCGGTTTTGCGGGGGAGCTGGAGGAGTTCGGTCGCTGTTCGGTTTGGGTGGACGGATGGAGTGACTGAGGAGTGGTGAGTGACTGAGGTGGCTTCCCTTGGTCTGAGGTGGCTTTCATCCGTCAAACGACGTCTTGGGTGGGCTTTGAGACTCGAGTCTCGTGCCGTTCGGGCTGAGCTGGCGACACCAGGGCCGAGATGTCCGTGGTCTCCCTGAAACAGAGGACAGAGGACAGGAGAGAGGACAGGATCATCCAACAGCCAAATAGAGGACCCTATATAGTTCAGTTCTTCAGATTCCCAATGGCTCTAATATGTTTGCACACCAATGGAGTCCAATCGCTTCAAAGGCTGCCCCAACAACTTCTGTTAAGAACCTGATGTTATTTATGCGAAGCAAAAAAACAAACTAGTAACAAGAACGCTACGAATGGGGCTCCTGGCCATACTACGAACGGAGCGATGGACGCTACGAGCTCGGGGCGCAACTGGCCTTACTAGTAACAAGAAGCGACCGTCGGAACCCGAAAATAGCGACCGACCCATCGGAAGGAACTGCCGCGCCGGATCTCCACGTGGTGCAGCAAGGGCTTGCCATTGTGATCTGCCTCGGACTCGATGCAGAGAACAGGAGGAGCTCGTTGGGACGAACGAAGCAACTCCAACGAACGGGTCCAATGTCCCCGTCGGGCCCCCTCCGTCCGAGTGTTTTCCTCTACCAACCAGTGGTGTACTCAGGGTCCATGGGATCGTCTTCCAGGGTGTTCTTGGGAGTTCGCCAGGAGCTACGTTCGTAGGCTTCTTGTTACTAGTCACCAGTCGCCTTTCGGATTTGAGAAAAGGATCAGTCCCAGACTGGCAGGCGACATCTGCCGACCGGTCGAATCACTCCGCCTGGAGCCGATGGATCTCCCGCTTGATGTAATGCGTCTTCCCCACACCGTTCATCTGCGCAGCCACCGCCTTCGAGCCGCGACGACCGGGCGCGTGCTGCAGCTGCTCCGTTCCGGCTGCTGCTGCTGCTACAAACCTACCAAAATCACCTCCAGGCCCCTACAAACAGCTCTCAGCAGGCGATTGGGTGACAGCTCACACCGTTTTTCAGCTCACAGCAGCAGCGCTCCCCGCGCTGCATCTGACGGTGTCCGCCTCCATCTGTCGGCCATGATACTTCTGACCTCGGCTGTCCCCGACAGCGTCCACCCGCCGCCGCCAGGGTCCAGACGGAAAAGGCCAGAACCGCCGCAGGCCAAGCGATGTCCGAAACCGCTGCAACCGCTTCTGCCAAGGTGTTTGGACCAATTCTGAACAAATGGTGCTTGTGTGTTGCCACAAACCTCGCAACGTCCCCGGGATGGCAGTCATGTGACAAAGTTCTGAACCCTTCCTTCAGTTGATCCCCCTGTCCAGCAATCCAGCAAAAAAAGACCTCGGGCTGCATGCTTCAGCTCTGAGTTTAAAACCCACCATGGCCACAGCGTTTTTGAGGAGGTCTTGCTGCAGAATGCTCACTGCCAGATTGTGCCTGCGATCAGCTACAACATTGCCACCTGCATGTCTGCTAATGTTAAAAAACATATGCGCATTTATCTGTCCAAGAAATGTCCTCCAAAAATCGAGATGAAATCGTCCATGTTCACCAACTCATGACTCACCCAAAGAGTTTCTGTTGATCCTGTTCTTGCGATATCTTCTCCTCATCCAAAGAGCTTCTGTTGCTTGATCCTTTTCTTTTCCTTAGCGCTCCTCCTCGTTAAAGCTCCTCCTTGCTGTTTGAAGCCACACCCGAAGGATCTAACAGTCACCGCGTCGCGCTCGTTCGGCCGGCGTTGCGTCGTTTCGTCGCATCCGCGGGTGCGGCCTATTGAGCGCGTTGGTCAGCATCTGGTTGGGCATGCCGCTCGCGAAGACCAGGGCACTGGCGTGCTCGAAGCCGAATTGCTCCTCCATCTTCCTGCGCACGCTGCCGCTCGGCCCACGTGGCGATCGCTGATGCATTGCCCGGCATGAGGAGGCCGTGCAGCAGAGGCATTGCAGTCACTAGGGACCGCGAGTAGACGTGGCGATGTCCACGAAGCCAGCGTTTTTGGGTTCGGTCTCTTGACATCTCAAGTTGAGGATCTCCAGCTGCCACTGATGACGAAGGGTGGGGGTGGAGGCGGAACCTAAACCGCCGAGGCGGCAAGAAGGACCTCCAGGTTTCACGGAGGTCGGTTTCAAGAGGACACCCTTGACTGGACGATGTATTTTCCCTACGAGAAGCACCCCGCACCTCTGTGGTGCTGGAGGAGGTGTTTTTCATTTGGAACTCATCCAGCTCCGTTCGTCGTAGTTGCTGGTCCTGGTGCCATGGTGTACAGCTTAGAAGCAGTTGGTGTAGCCCCGGTCGTTCCACTGAGCGTTCCCTGCCGGGTTCGCGCGCGTGCGTCCCCCGCTGTCCTCAGGGCCTCCACAGTGCCACATTGGGTCACGTAGGGCAGCCTGGGCCACAATCGGGATGAGGATGCTTAAGCCAGCGCACGAAGTAAAACGACGCGGCCCCAAAAAAGAGCTCTGAGAAGGATGTGCTGTTTCCCGGAGTTTTCCCTGAAAACATAAACCGAAAAAGCCTGCGTTCAAACATAGCTTGTTTGGCCAGGCGATCCGCTCGCTCTCTGCTGAAACGGCCAGGTGTTTTGTCTGGTGGATGACACTCACAGGTGATGCAAGTTGTGCTTTGGATGGAGACACCAGTCTCACCCTATGAGCTGAGTTGCAAGTGCACGTTGCCAACACAGTAGAGCCTTGTGATGCAGGCTCACGGCGGGCGACTCTCACCAGATTGATGTCGTAGCTTCAACTGGTGAAAAACTCATCGACTCATCGACGGGTGCCATCTGATCTCATAAAGTGAAGGTGGAGTGGAGGGTGTCTGACATCCGCCTCCACTTGGCCTCCAACCCCTGTTTAGCGATTGCCTCCAAAAAGTACGTATAAAATATGTATATGATACTGCAGTATATGTTCAAAAAAAAATCTAGTGCTTCAACTGAGCTCTACACCGGTCTTCTCGCTGATGCTTCCTTCGAACAGCAAATGTTCAGGGGACACAACAAATCAAAAGGGCCCCATCGGCCGCCGTCAACGGCAGCGCACCAGCGCTGACACACCAGGCACTGGCTTCCCAACCTCAAGTGGAAACCTAAGGAGGCGGCCAGACCACCTTCTGATAGCCTAAATGATCATGCCAAACCTCAAAGAGTTGTCAACTAGTCTAGGAACAAGAATGCTACTAGGGGCTCCTGGCATCGCTACTAGGAGCAAGGACGCTACTAGGGGCGCTCATGGCCTAGTCAAATGGAGTCCGTCCTCCACTAGTCAAGGTGAGCCTGTGATTTTGCGAAAGTTTCCTGATATCGCAAAGCGCGCGTCCTCGCATGGAAGAAGCGGCGTAGAAGCAGCTCGATCTCCTAACGAGAAGAAAGGTCGAAGGACTTCCCATCGGAGCTTGGAAAAAAAAAACTGACGAACCAGGCTTAAATCCGAGACAAAAGCACCAAACGCTCCGTCCAGTGAGTTCCGCACCTTTGAAAACACACCCAACACACACCAACCACACCCATCGGCACACCAACTGCACTGCTTCTCCTCCAAGGTGGTGTGGCTGGAGCAGAGGAGAAGCTCCTCCGCCTCCGGAACCCGCTCACGACGCGTGTAGATGGACAAGACCAGCTCGGTCACCTGGCGGAGCCCACTCGCGGCGTTTGGGCATCGGGAGCCCACTCGCGGCGGCGGGCGAGGCGAGGCGGGCGAGGCGGGGATTGGGTAAAAGACCAGGCGTTAACAGTCCTTAGGTTCATAGGCCCCAGATCCAAGAAGGGGGCCTGAGGAGTCCAGGTGATGGACCGTCTGTTCGTGAGTCATTCTAGGATAACAAGAGCAACCGTACCAACAAGAAGATACCAGGCCATAAGCTCTTATCATTGCACCCCTTGTCACAGCTTATGGCCTTGTGGGTTATCGTCATTCTATCTTACACCCTTCATCTCGGTCATCGCGAGTCTTTCTACGTGACAGGAACTAAAGAGGCACAAGGGAAGGGCCAAAAGCAGGGGGCCCCAGATCCAAGAAGGGGCCCAGTCAGACACGGCGGCCACCAATCCTATAAAATTAATAAGACCATGACCAACCAACATTAAATTAAAGGACTAAGACACAAAAGAATAAATAGATGTTGGTTGGTCCCTCATGGATGATTCATCATATTAATTACAAAGATATAGAAAGCAAAAACAAAGATCATTCATTTGTTGGTCATGGGGTTCTGTCAGCCTATAATGTTTATCTTCTATGGATGTATTTTAATCGTGTAGGCTGAACCAATAAGAAGAAACCAACGGGGGAGGCTCTTTTTTTCGGAGGAGGTGTGCACCCTCCAGGTCTGAGGGTTGAGGAGTTGAACCTGACAATCTGAGATTCGGCAGAAAATGCTCGGGTCGTTGAGTGACACTAGCTCGATGATGCTAGATGATGCTAGATGTGTATCCGTTGCTTTCTGGGCGTTGACCGTGTTCACCCTTCCCGATCTGTCCGCCAGGCCTTGCAAGCTTCGTCTGCACAGCACACGAAGATCGGGATGCCCTGCTCCTGACATCGGCAGTGCAATTTTTCCACAATGGGGTTCTGTCCATTTCCCCTGGCTTTCTTGGAAATCAATCATCATCTCACAAAGAAAATCCTCTAAATCCTCAAAAAAATGGAAAAGAACATGGCAACCAAAAAAGAAAAGGCGACACGATCTCATGGCTTCATCTTGTAACCTCTCAGACATGTCACCCTCGCCTTGCACGATGCCTTAAGCCGAGCGTTCCGTTCACCCTGAGGTCGATGACACGGATGCCCCCTATCCCCCTGTCCCCCTCGCGTCACCACTCGGTCCTTGTTCTGCATCGAACGGATCAACAAGTCGCCCTGCAGCTGTTGCTTCACTTCCATCAGCCCCTTGAGGCGAGACGCATCGCGAGGGAGTAAGGTTCACGCCAAGGACCAAGGAGGACACGCCAGCTGACTTACTTCCGCGAGGCGTGGATTTGGGGTGAACGTCCAAAACGACGCGCTCAAAAAGATGATAGCAAATGAAATAACATGAACATCCAGCCACCAAACAATGACAAAAACAACCAAACGGCTCCGTTTCTTTTCCTTTTCGTCTCCCTCCCCACCTTTTCGTCTCCCACCGGACTCATGACTCACCGCGAACGGTTCCATCCGCTGAAAAGCGTTCGCTTCGTCTCTCCGGTTCGTCTCCGGCGCCTCCAGTGGTCGCACCTGAGGCGTCGAATTCTCAAAGAGATCTCCCAACAAGGTCCCCACGTCGTTCAAGAGCTTCACCTCGCGGAACGGTTTCCCGCGGGTGGAAACCGGTTTTCGCGGAACGCGGAACACCCGCGCGTGCGAGTGACACTCCGCCGGCGGGGAAGGCAAACCGTCACCGGTGTCGACCGACCCGTTTCGGCGACGAGACCGACGGGCGGAGTGGGATTGAAAGGGTGGGGTGTGCGGCACCGAAGAGGTGCGAAGTGTTTTGCTACTGGTTTCTGCCGGCAGCTACTGCTGGCTACCCCAAAACTCTCAGAGTCCGGTGAGACTCTGGTGACGTATGAGGCTGGTCACCAAACCTGGGGCTGCCCAATGCAGTGGGCCGTTGCAGTGGACGCGCCACGCGTAGACACCGGAGGGACCTCGCGGTCGGGCTCTCCACTGGAGGTGCGCAGGAGAGCCAAATCGCCTGAAACGGGATGGATGGAAACAACAAAGAGGAGAGAAACGGATGTGAAAGACCTGAAACGTGTCGTCCTTTTTCCATTTGAAATTCAACTGTTATTATTTCATATTATTTCTTCATGATGGCGGACATGAAATCTCAATAGAAAAACATCGATTCTTTCGTCTCTTCGCGGTGCTTTCGTTGGCTCACCACTACTTCCCGAACACGACTTACACCATCCAAACCGGTTGGTCGTTCTCATTCTCGTTCTGCCTTTCAGCTGGGAGAGGATGTTCTTCCTGGTGCGGTTCTCATCGGCAGAGAGGTCCACGCATTGTAGCAGCGGCCAGACTTTACCCCACTCCTCTGCATGCGTCACGCGCCACGCGGCCGCACGCGGTCACAGCCGTCACAGCCACAGCACACAAGCTCAGCACAGCACCCAGTTCACTTTCGGATGGATGGGAAACGACTTGACCATCTTTAAGCAGCTTCTCATGCTGAAGTGGACAGCCATATGAGGCACATGATGGCACATGCAATATTGAGCACTTGCTCCAATTCTCAGTACACCAGGACTTCAGCATGGAGAAGCTTCCCAAAAGACCACGCACGTTGGCACCGTTCGCCATCGCCCGCTTCCACCGCCCGCAGACCGTTCGCTCGTGGTGGACCCATCGCTGGTGTGCGCCTCGTCGTTGTCCACGTTGGGAAGGAGATCGGTCAGGAAGCAGAGCTCGCGCACCGTGTAGTAGTTCCTCGGCCCAATTTCGCACCGGAGATCGATCCGGGGAACGGCCGAGACAAGGGTGCCGGAGAAACAGTCTTTCTAGTAACAAGAAGCTACGTGGAACAAAGGGCATTTCTACTATTATAGGAGCAAGGACGCACGCTGGGAGCGCTCCTGGCCTTACTACTATAGTATAAGAAGAAAAGCCGGAGCCGATCGACGCATGGCGAAGAAACCCACCGCGTGCCCCCACCGCGGGCGCTTCACACTCAAAAAGAACACTGCTCGACCGCTCCAGGTTCCGCCCGTCGTCGTGGCGCTCGACCGGCACCGCGCGGGCGCCGAGGCACAGGAAGTAATGCTTGCTCCGGGCATCGCTCACCGCCTGTTGCCAGTCTTCCAATTGCTGCTGTTGTGCCTGGGAGCGCCATCGGAGCGCAAAGAACCGACGGCCGGCATGTGCAAACGACGGTGGAAACAGAAGGGATTTGTGTGTATACATACATGTGCGTACTGTGTATCAATACAAAAAGGGGTTGATATAGTTTCAGAGAGAACTATATAACTATATGTTAAACCTCCTGGAAGGGCTGAAGCGTGTGAATTTAAACGACTATCCAGTATCCATACTGAGAGTATCACCAAAGCACAACCGACTAGCAGTGACTAGCAGCGTCCATCTCATCTCCCCGCCTCCAAGCGCTTCGCCACGGATTCCACCGTGTCCTCCACTGCGCGCAAAATGAACCAATGGTCGGTTCTCTTTGTTTGGAGATTCCTTCGTTTATATCCAAAGAGCAGCTCTGGCGGCTATGGCCCATGATTTGTTCTTCCCTACGCCGCGATGGCCGCGATGGCCGCGAGCGATTTCGCACGGTTTCGGTTCCTTTCAGTTCCTTCCTTCGCCGTCATCGAGGGAGTCATCTTCATCCTCATCCCCTCGCCGTCACCGTTCGTCGTTGGACAAGAAGACCGACCGACGTGAAACTGAGCGCTCCTCGGGTGGAACCACGAGCACCTCGTCGTTGAGGCGATAGGCAAAGTGACCTGGATGACAGGTCCGCGGACGACTGACGGCATCCGAGGACGGTCCGTTGTCGTGCTCCCGCGGACAGGCCTCCTCGCAGCGGTCTGGCCCATTGTATACCCAACTGATGTCCAGTTCGACGATGCTTTCGACCAACTGAAGTAAAGCATATTCCTAGACTCGGGTCACCTAGTCAGAACATTCTTTTGATAGTCTTTGACTCCCAGGGTATACAGTGTCGAACACATCACCGTACCTGAGAAGGTACTTGGATCCCTACGGACTAGGGAGGTGATCCCTGAAGAAGTGACAGAGCGGCTAGACACAGCAAGTGGAGAAGAACCAATTGCAGGCGATCATCGCTTCCCATGACACACGTGGTCCCAACCAACGAAAACCACACCGAACACCGAACCCTCGACGATGCCTTTAGCCATCGACGACGACGCCTTCGCCGCCCCATTGGCTCCGTTCCTTCCCCCTGTCCCCCGACACCGACATCGCCTAGTCGGAAGAGCTCCATGGTGCAGCGGCCAAAGTCCTCACCGGGACGAGCACCGTTCGACTGCACCGGTCTCCCGGTCGAAACACCGGTCGAAACACAGGTGTCCTTTTTGGGTCTGATCCTGAACCATCCCACCGGATGAAGTAAGTCAGTATATAGATAGATCTGCCAAAGTATTGAACTTACCAACAAAAACCTCTTTGGCTGTGCCAGAAACCTAAAGGAACTTACAAAGAAAACCAGAAATAAAGAACGACGGCCACCGAGCCGGATCGTTTCCATGTGCCTCGACCCGAGGAGGTGTCCTCCAGGAGTTGAAGCTTCGCGACCAAGACATCCAGCATCTTTGGCAAATCTTTCGCTCCGTCCAACTCCTTAGCTGTTTGTTTTGCCATCAAAAGCAGCTGAAAAGAGCTAAAGAGATCTGAAAGCCTCTCAAGAGATGAATCGAGCGCGCTTATTTGAGATGTGAAAGTTCCCAAAGCGGTCTCCAAGTCTCCCAAAAGCAGGTCTCCCCAAAAAGGGACCTCCAAACTTGCCTCGGCCCAAAAGAAAACCTCCCACCCGCGCGTGACCACACGCAGTGGAGTTTGCGCGTCCGTACGTGTCTAAGGGCGTCCAGTCGGGCATTTTCGCGGGGCTGCTCCGAGGCCCTAGAGGCCGCAGGTCAGACAATTTAAGGCCCAAAAGCTGCACTGCCAATCGCAGCCGCCAACGGTTGAGCCAAACCAGGTCATGTGTCTTTGTCCTTTTTGGAAGAAGATTCATATGTTTGACTCCGATGAGACACAAAAGGACAACGACGCTGGTAAATCAATTTGAACTGATTCACACATATGTCAAGCCTCCGCAAACGGAGTCGTAATCAGAGCAACAATCCGAGTGTTCCTTGCAATACTGGTTGCACTGACAACTGTGGCTGTAGTTGAACCTGCCGCAGCCGTAGACCTTACACGAGCCGCCTGGGCCTGCACATGTAGTGCTCCAGTCGGAGCAACAATCCCCATGCGCTTTGCAGTAGTCGTTGCACTGACAGCTGTGCGTGGGGTCATAGCGCCCGCACCCATAGGTCTTGCACGAACCCTTGGTGGGTGGAGGAGGCGAGGGCGCTGTTCCACGCTTCACCGAGAATTGATGAAGGACCTGGCCCTTGTAATCCACAAATTGAGTTTGGAGCTCTTGGAAGTCACTGGAGAACTTGTGGAGAGTGAAGCCTCACATCCGTCGATGTAGCAAATAAAAACAACCAGCGAAAGACGTACAGGATGAGAAAATGGAAGCAAACACAAAAGAAAGAAGAACGACTCATACTCCGGCTCGCTAATTCCCCGTCATCTCCAATTGCGACTAAAATCATCAAAAAATGGGAAACATCACAGCCCATCCTCATCCTCTTGCATCATCCCATCCCACACTGCCTGCCTGCCGCCCCCCCTTCCGAACCGCGCACCGCTCCGCGCTCCGCACCTGCCACCTTTTGCTCCCAGATCGTCTGAACGTCTCCACCGATGAGGTGCTCCTCCTCGGTCGACTGGTCGGGCGTCTTCACCATGGCCCCCGCACCGCTGGTGACATAGGCACCTCGGTCGACGACCGGGGTAGGGTCGGAAAGGAAACCACGACACGACCGGGGTGTCCAATTGGGTGTTCAACACCACCGGACAACCAAGTAACTCAGAGAAAGAAAGAGAGAGAGAGAGAGATAGAAACACGAAAAAAAAAAAAAAGGAGAAACCGGCGGAATAAAAGAAGCAAGTAAGATCCCGTAACATCTACTTGCTCGTTTCCTTTCACATGGATTGTGCCCTTCTTCTCTTTTTTTTGAAGCATGTGTACAAATACCGGCTGCATCACGATCACACGCCGCGTCTGAAAAAGATCCCACCTTTGCCACCAAGGGTGTACTGGTTCAGGAGATGGGTGTGGCCATTCAGGTACAAATCGAAACCATGTTCGGCCATCACGGACACAAAATCCTCCACATCCATCTCATCAGCAGGATGGTGACCCACAATGATGAGCCAGTCCTTTTTGGGAACCTCCAGGGAAGAATAAATCAAACGCGCGGCGACGCGCGGCGACTGAGCAGAAAATGTATCGGCGATATGCCCGTCGTTTTTCATCCTAACCCGACTCATTAAAGGTTGAAAGTTACAATCCATGTTTCTCTTCACAAAACAATAAAATAAAAGAAGTACACACCAAAGCTGCCAGGCTTGTTGCAGAGTGTGCCATCGCACCTGGCTAATTTGTTGCTTGAACCATTGGAATTGGCTGCTGCAGTTCTGAGAGAGGATATTCTCATGGAATTTGCAGGGTCCTTCATCGATGGGATCGCAGGTGGGAAAGTCGGAGCCGCAGGGATCCCACTTGGATTCATCATCGCCACGATAGGCCGAAACACAGGGAGAGGTGTCCAGGAAGATGAAGGAGATGTGAACTTGGCCACTCAAAGCCACGCGCCTGGAGTAATACCTGCTGTCCATGACCCAATTGTGCACACTTTGCGAGAGCTCGCACTGTGCTTCCACATTGTAGCCGTATTCATGGTTCCCTAAGACCGAATACCATGGGACCGACAAGGATTGAGCCTTGTAGACATTGGTGAAGTCGTCTGCCACTTGCTTATCTGCAGTGCTGGTGATGCCACAATAGTAGAAATTGTCACCGGTGTTCACCACAAATGCAGCCTTGTTCTCTTCCGCCGTCTTAGCCATCTGCTCTGCCACAGTGGTGACTGTGGTCTGATGGTCACTACCGAGGTCGTAGCCACCCCAATCACCAATGGTCAGGAACGAAACGGATGCGTCGCAGGCGAACACGAGGCCTGAAAGCCAAGCAACACGTCCAAGCACCATCGTTTAGATCGAGGACCGATATACACAGCGGGACTCCCCAACAAACTTGGAGCCTGAACCAACAGCTGCAAGCCTCACAGAAATATAAACCTCAGAAATAAACCTCAAGCCATCAATCAACCTCATCAGGAGCGATCGGACGCTATCTGGGGCTCCTAGCCTTACGAACGGAGCAATGTTCGCTACTAGGAACGATTCCTCCGGACGCTTCGGCGAAATCCGTTTGTTCCGTTCGGTCGCCGTCCGATCGCTCCGTTCGTAGCCGGCGGCCGCTTCCCGCGTCGTTCCTCCGGAGCGGACAGAACGCGGAACCGTGCCGTGATCTGCCCGACCGCGACGTCACGCCGATCTCCCGACGAATCCGCCACGTTCCAGTCACGCGAAAACCAACTGCGTCCGCGAAGTCGTCCGGACGGAGCTCCGAACATGTCTCGGATGGCACCCACCGGCCATCCGTGGCACAGCGAACCCGCACGGAACCCCGGTCCAGACCTCAGGCCGCCCAGACACGTAAGGCACATCCGTCATGAGAAGCTGCCGTCGCAACTCGGCCAACGCCTGGCGACCGAAGAACCGTCGTCGCGGCCGGTGTTCCACGGCCGACCTTCTCCGAAGAACGAGGTCTGACTCGGAGGTCCGCCTGACGACTGGGTCAGACATGGAACGACCCCCTGTCATAGATAGAAGTTCGTAGATCCCAACGTAGAACATGCTTTGGAAACCGTGCCACTATCTTAGTTGACTTAAAGATCACTTTAGATAGTGGCCACTTTAAAGATTGGATTACACCACCGTAGACCCCAAACAGTTTGTGTTTTCAAAATCAAAACTAGAGCTTGCGACGTCCAGAGGTGGGAGACAAAGGATTGCAAGGCAGAGGCGGCCGCAGCAGCCCAGAGCTGGGAGACAAATGTAAAGGATTGCAAGGCAGAGACGGACACAGCAGTACAGAGCGGGCGGACACATCTTAAGAAAGAATTGAGAAGCCCTAACAGTAAACCTTTTGGGGAATTATTCTTCAAGTGCGAACATGATGCTGGTCATGCTGCTCAATCAGCGGGGAGTTGACCACGTGAGGACAAGAAACAAAAGCATGAGGAGCGAAGGATGTGACATGAAATTGATTTTTGGTGCCTGACGTATGCCCCCCGTCCCAACTGAACAGAGAGATGGCTGCCACGCCGCCGAAATCCAATCCGGTCATTCATCCAACGCTTGCCCGAAAAGGAAAACAAAGCTGAGTGTTACACAGTGTGGCAGGAATGCAATCCCGGAGACAGTCACGCAACAGGTGAACCTGTTCCAGCGGACAGGGCAGAAAACAGCAGTGCATGGACCAAACCTGAAAGACAAAAAGAAAGAAATCACATGGGAGACAAATGAATAGAAATGCTACATGGCCAGCGGAAAAGGGCGGCAGCACCAGTGACAGACCCGGGAAACAAATGAATAGACATGCTGCATGGCCAGCGGAAAAGGGCGGACACCAGCAGTAGACCTGGGAGAAAAATGATAAATTAGAAATGCTACATGGCCAGTGGAAATGGGCGGACACCAGCAGTGACACATCTTAAGAAAGAATTGAGAACCCCTAACAGTAAACTGTTTGGGGCAAAAGTTGGAGACAAATGCAAGGAAGTGGGAGACAAGCCGGCCGGAAACAAGCACCCAGCCTGGGAGACAAATGAAAAGAAGTGGGAAACAAATAAAAGGAAGTGGGAGACAAGCCAGCCGGGAACCCGACCACAAGCACCCAGCCTAAAGGAAGTGGGAGACCGCCGGGAACCCGACTACAAGCACCCAGCCTGGGAGACAATTGAAAAAACTGGGAGACAAATGAAAAGAAGTGGGAGGCAAATGAAAGGAAGTGGGAGACAAGCCAGCTGGGAATCCGACCACAACCACCCAGCCTGGGAGACAAGTGAAAAGAAGTGGGAGACAAATGCAGGAAGTGGGACCCAGCCTGGGAGACAAATGAAAAGAACTGGGAGACAAATGAAAAGAAGTGGGAGACAAATGAAAGGACGTGGGAGACAAATGAAAAGAAGTGGGAAACACATGAAAGGAAGCGGGAGACAAGCCAGCCGGGAACCCGACCACAAGCACCCAGCCTGGGAGACAAATGAAAAGAACTGGGAGACAAATGAAAAGAACTGGGAGACAAATGAAAGGACGTGGGAGGCAAATGAAAAGAAGTGGGAAACAAATGACAGGAAGTGGGAGACAAGCCAGCCGGGAACCCGACCACAAGCACCCGGCTTGGGAGACAAATGAAAAGAAGTGGAAGACAAATCCACAAGCACCCAGCCTGGGAGACAAATGAAAAGAACTGGGAGACAAATGAAAAGAAGTGGGAGACAAATGAAAGGACGTGGGAGACAAATGAAAAGAAGTGGGAAACACATGAAAGGAAGCGGGAGACAAGCCAGCCGGGAACCCGACCACAAGCACCCAGCCTGGGAGACAAATGAAAAGAACTGGGAGACAAATGAAAGGAAGTGGGAGACAAGCCGGCCGGGAACCCGACCAGACCATCCAGCACGAAGGGGACCATTCTTTAAAGCATTGAGAACCCCTAACAGTAAACTGTTTGGGGAAAAACTCGATGTATTGGAAACCGATCACTTTAAAGATGTCTTAAAGATCGTTGAACTCGAAAGGGCCCTTCGGCAGCGAGAAGACGCGAAGCGACGGCGGCTGGTGCCGGCAAGCCACGCCACGGTCTGTCACGGTGTATCAAAGGAGAAGGATGCAACGAAGGGGATCGTAAAGTCATCTAGACATGCTCATCTTAAGAGGGGATCAAAGACTTCATGTTGACTCCCTACCAGGAGGGTTCTATATCTCCATGATCTGGAGCGTTTACTGATCAAGTGAGTGTCAACATGGGCATGGGTGGATATCACTCTTGTCTCGCCGGATATAGTATGGCCCCCTCCAAATCTATTGTCTTCTTTCGGGTTGTTTCCCGGCTTGTGTTTGAGGTTCACCCGAGGACTTCTTTTTGGTATGTCAAAGATGGTCCTCCAAAAAGCTCGCCAGCATTGGCCCAGAACAGCAAGGCTGTACAAAGAATGCCAAGAAGAGTGCTCGATGGCCTCCTTTCTTCAGAATGAAACTCTTCTTTCGTTCATTCCTCATCTTCGACTTTTCTTCAACCACCCTGTCTCCCAATCGAAAAGTTCCAAACGCTCTGGCACCTCATAGTCAAATTCGCTATCCGGCGGCATGCGGCATTTCAGCTGGGCCTTGGTTCAAAAGGGTCTTCCTCTCAGAGATGTTCACTATTATATAACATATATTGATGATACTAATTCCATATCTAATTCTTTACATTTGGGGGAGACATCAGCAGATCTATCCATCGGATGGGACAGGAAGAGCCCGTTCAGCTGATCCCAAAAATGTCTCCGGCTGCATGAAATTCCGGAGTCGGAGCAGACATGTGCGGCAGGTGTGAAAGTGAGCGCATGTCCCCATATCCATACCCCAATCTGGAATCTTGAAGGTGTACGCAGTGTAGGCTTGAACTTCTCTTTCCATGACCCAGCAAACACCATTCCACCATCTTCTCAGGCGAATCACTCGCGTCACCACCCCTTAAAGGTATCTATAGCACTTGTTACTGGTAGATTCTAGCTACTGGTCCTAGCTAGTTGCCCCTGTTACTAGCACTGCTCCTTGCGCTTGGCTCGGCTCCCCGGGCCGTCTCGGTGAGCGCGCAGGTCACGTGGAAGGTGCCCGACAGGGAGATCTTCTTCAGGTCGTAGCACGCCTGGACCGACGCTCCGTCAGGAGCGGTCAGGAGCTTCGGCGCGAAGGGAAGGGGGCCACCTGAGCGAAGAACGCGTCCGGATCCGGGATGTTGGAGTTGTTGGTCTTTTTCTTCGGAGAAGTGAGTTGTTCGGCTTCGAAGAGAGTGAGTGAGTCAAGAGCTCAGAAATCCAAGCTTGATGAAAACGTATCAATGCATATGGTGGTGGGTCCAAATTGGGGGAACCTTGGTTTTTCCCAGCAAAAATGAACAGAACAGACGACCGACCGGGAGGTCCACCTGGTTTGGGGCTGACCCAGAGCCATATCACTATTTCAAGCATCCAATAAGAAACTCATTGGGAGAGCTCACAACACGCTCACAATTCACGCACCTGGACACCAGGCGTTCGAGAGTGCGTTGTCAGGAGGTCCAACATGGGATCGAAGCTGGTCTGCACCGATTCCAAGCATTGCTGCCTCAGTGATGCTTCGTCAAATGAAAAGAGTAACGGGAAAACATCGCCGAAGGAGCTCAAGGAGCTATCAAACCTCTAATCGCCGAATTGCCCTTTTTCCTGGGTGAAGACCAATTGAGCACCAAGCGCATTTGCGGCCACGTGTTCGACGCACACCCGTCACGTCGGAACCTCGAGTACGAGAAGGACTCGGTCCCTTCTCAAAAGCGGGGGAGGGGTTTTTTCACCCGAAAACCAAGAGAATCCAAGAGAATATGAAACTAACGATCTCATCCATTCATCCATTCGATGACAAGAATCAAAAATGAAACAATTAATACGATTATAATACGATTACAAGAGCCTCCAACCCCCCAAAAACCATCGTCCCGCCCTCATCGCCCGCCCGCCCCGCAACGGAGGCGCTCCGCCGCATCCACGTGGAGGCGCGAGAGTTCCTGGGGACGGACCGGACGTTCCACGTGTCGTGCAGGTTGGAAGGCAGGTTGGGAGGACGGATCCGTAAGGACCCGGAAAACCAGGGCTACCGGATAGGTCGAACGTTCGGGTTCTGAAAACGATGCCATACAAGCTAGGCGATGGCCTCCAAGCTATTCTTGCGGCCTCCATCGGAGATGGAAAGGTGTCGAAATTCTGCTGGTGTCATCTCTTCCACACCTTGGAACCTCATCACACGCGGTCCTCAATGAACTTCTTGAGCCCGGCGTAGGGAGGCTTGGTGAACAGCACCTGTGACGTTGCTTCGCGCAGTCGCTGCGACTGCGACTGCGACCGAGGAAGGCAACGAAACCAGTCCTTTGACGTGGGGGTTGTCCGGTGACGGGACCCCGACAGGTGGATTGGACCTCAGGACTGCATGATCAATGGAGATGAATGGCAACACCCATCCTCAATCCCCCCACATCCCCCCCTTTTCCACCCCGCCTCTGCCAGGAAAGTTCGCATCTGCTTCCTCAGTTCGCTTCGGTCATGTTTATAGAAGATGACTTGCATCTGTCCGTCATCGAGTCCAATACGACCTCCAAAATGCCTCAAGAGCAATCAAGGCTGCCCCAAAACCGCCCCACCCGCTGCAAGGCACAGAGAAGCGATCGCTGCCAGAATAATGGGATCATCTGTATTGGGCGTGCAGAGGGAGATGAGGCGATTGAAGTCCTGGGAAAGATGGGCCAGTCATGCTGCGCTTTCGAGTCCAATCAAATAGAAAGTATGTGTTAATTTTATGGTTTTTCTCGGTCAACTTCAAACCCCAACATGAGGAGGCCTCATTCGGGCGAAGACCGGAGAAGAAGCCGATCCCATCACATCTAGGATCCAGCCAGGCAGATCGGCTGATCACCACCGATGAACCAACCGTAACCTCGGACGTCGCGGTCTCCCGTCCTCGGTGGAGCTGTGCTGCAAGAGCCACTCCAAGGATTTGTCATGCTTGGCGGCCGTGATGGTGTAGTCCTGCAAACGAGCTGCCAGGGCCAGTTCACTGGCGCGCCAATTCAAGCGCGCGCTTGCGCTTGCTCGGACATGGGGTCGAAAAAGGGAGCGCGGCGTTTTTGTCAATGGATGGAGCCAAAATAACAGAGGCTTGAGAATAGAACTGTTTCATCAGTTGTTAACAGAGTGGCACACCCCAAAATCGACCGTCCTGCATCGCCTCTGAGAGCGTGTTGATGGTCTCCCGGTAGGGATTCACACCTGGGCCGCCCCCGAAACTCCTCGAATCGGACGGGGCTTCGGCACGACTCGTCCTCGCACAGTCTGGGAGCTCCGGCTTGCGGTCATCTCGCCCAGGGTCTTGGTCCACATGTGCTCATACTCGCAGACCACTTGGTTCAGCTTCTCCACACATTCATCCTGCCCGGTTCCACCACACGGCTTCCGTGCCGCCACCCCATGGGTGACCCGGTCGCGGATCCGGATCCCTTGACCAGCACCCTCCGGCCGTACTTCGTTGACCCGTGTTGAGTCTCAAACCGCTTGACCGGTCGGTCGGGACCTGTCGGGCGGATCGGGCCGACGTGTCAGCTGACTCCTTGGGAGTCTCTTTGAAGAGTTCGGACAAGCTATGGTTCCGGAGGTGAAGCATACCTCGGGCCCACGGCTTCGGCTAGGACGCGGCTTTGACAAAGCTTATGGTGTTTTTGATAAAAGCCTAGATCCTTAATGCATCCCCCAGGCTGTGGCTTCGTCGCTTGTATCCTCACGCCAGGATGCTTGGGGCCCATTCGCGGAGCTTTGCCGCCAGGCGCATCGAGCGGCACAGCTCAACAGCCTGTTGGTGTGAAAGGAAAAGCTTTGGCACGGATTCTGCACATGAGTGAATCGGACGCTTCACAACGACGCTCAATTTCTTGTTGACTGCCTTTCGATTCAAGTTCTTGGCAGCTCTTGAAACATATTCAACATATCACTTGGTTTCAACACCACCGCGCGGGTTGTCTGCCTCTGCCACCCAAGGCTTGGTCTTGGGCGCCGTGGATTCCTCGGCCGAAGCAACTCACCCCACGTCCTTGCTCCATTCGTAGCGATGCCCTTTGTTACCAGTAGCGTTCTTGTTGGTATAGTAGTAAGGCCCGGAGCTACTAGTACCTTCTTGCTACTATAGTAGTAATGACCTTGTGGCGGCGAGGGTGGCCATGTACGTGCAACTGCTGACCCAGTACTTGACTGACTGGGTCTCAATCTGAATCCTATCTTTCGAAAAACCAGACCACCCAGCTGTCATGTGAATACAAACCCACCCACGTCACCCACACCACTCAAGGCCATCTGCCAAGGATGAAAAGGCTGTCAAGGTGCCAAAAGCTTGAGCTCCAAATTCACCTTGTTCCATTGGAACTCCACCACCCAGCGGATATCCTGGCCGCCGGTTACTCCGAACTTCCTCGAACCCAAGGCACGACGTGGTGTTCGGGTACGGTGGGGATCCATCTTAGAAGCGAGCACACGAGCCCAAGAGCCAACGGTAACAACTCAGCGATGTCCGTACTTGGGGAAGAAGAACGTGGCGGCGGTGCCAGATCTCAACAGGTCTCCGAAACGGAGGGTTGGGAAAGGCCCTAAGAGGTTTCAATTGGTGACCTGTACTGTACAGTCGGGTGCTGGTATTGGTTCTACACGTCTCCGGGTATCCGATACCCGCTCTATTGATCAACCAACAAATAGTGACAAGGCCATCTATGGTAACAACAAACCCTTCAGCAAACCACGGGCCGAATATTCGCTTGCCCGCAACATAGGATGGTCCTACTGTGTGAAACCACTGTCTGCAAAATCCTGAAACACACCCACCGCGGAGGGTGCCTGTCGCCCAACAAAAATACAGAATCATTATATAAGAAACAACACAAAACTCCCAAGTATATAGTGAGAGAGAGAGAGAGACAGAGAGAGGGCGCTGGCCTGGCAGGGTCCAACTCCGATTGGCTCTCCTCGTTCTCCCGTCTGCCCGTTTGCCCGTCTCGGCGCAGAACAACCATAAGAACTCAATTCCTATCGGAGGGGACGCCACGTTCACCCGTTTTGGTCGTTCTTCTCGTCGATGAGAAATTCACCCATGTTCGGGACAGAGGTGGCCAGGGCAACTGAGCAAAGGCACTGTTGCGACTGGAGCTGCCTTCAGCCAATAAGGAGCTCTGCGATCCTGTCTCCAAGCCCCTCCTTTTTCTCGTTGTGCTTGCACTTCAAGTCGTGCCTGCTCAGGCAACACTTCACCTCGCCTTTTCTTCCATTTTGTAGATCGATTGCAGGCTCCGCTTGTTTTACAGATGCCTCTCGGAACACCCAATTGCTTCTCGGCATCCAAGCGGATCCGCTTCTCGGCACAGCGCTCGGAAGTTCCGCACCCGGTCACCCATGGAGGTGACTATAGGAGACCCTTCCCTTGCAGGTACTAGCATCCTGGAAGTCCGGAAGACCTCCATTTTGATAGGAAAAAGGATCATGTTTGCTGGTTTGTGGTCCAGGATGGTCCAAATGGTATACCTCTTGTGACTCCAATGTCCTCCCCATCCTCCCCGCAGCAGACCGACCGACCTCGCCCCACCAACCGCGTGCACGGTTTCTTTCTTCCGCTTCCTTCCGCGCGTTCCGCGCGGACGGACCGAGGCAGTTGCGGTCCTTCAGGATGGCCTGCCCTGTCTCAATGCTCTTGGAAAGATCCTGGCGACACTCTCTTGAGAGGTGGGCCCAGCCAACCTCCAGGTGCAGAGCCAGCCGACCAAACAGGCCATGGCCCAAAAACACCCCGAAAACAGCAGCTGCAAGGGTGAATGCTCTTACCCGCTGATGACTGCCAATGCATTTCACATCCATGCCCATCCCAAAATGAGGTCTTGAAAGACCTCTGATGGACCATCATCACCGCGTCCACCGGTCTCCCGCACCCTCTCCCCAGCTGGTGGACGCACGTGTCCTCACCCATGGTCTGTGTAGCTAGAACCCATATATGACCTCGGGCCTTTGAGAGGAGAACAAAACTAACCCTAGGATTCAAACAACCATTGTTTTAATGGTCTTTACCAAAGAACCATTGTTTTACTAAGGATTTTTACACTACACCACCAGCTCAACCGTTCTTTTAATGGTCTTTGAAGGCTAGGGTAACCTTCGGGACTTTGGACTGGCCACTCATGGTCACTCAGGTAGGCTACCACCTTCGGTGAAACCGAAGCTCTTCTTTGGTCCTCACCGGCGGCGGAAATCACGTCGCAGCGCACCGAGGCACTCCGTCCCTCCGTACCGTCCTCCCAGGTCTTCTTCGCTTGTGGGATGATGCCGGTCACCACCTGTGGGCACTGGCGCAGCGGTCAAGAGGCGCAGAGCAGAGGCGCGAACGAGGGCGACACCCGCGGCGACACCGATCCGAATTAGTTCAAGACTGGACGCCTTCCCACGCTGCCCGCGGATACACATCGAACATCCGCTTCACGCGGGACTGCGCCGGGACTGCGCAGCCCGGGCTCCGCTTCTTCCGCCTCCTCCTGGTTGATGATCTGCTCCGAGCTGTCGCCCTCCGGGCGCGCCGTCTGCTTCCAAATGCCCGAGAAGACATCGCTGCCCTTCAGCGAGTTCAACCAAGACCTGGGTTCACCGGTGCCGTGCCGCGTGCACCCGGTGCCGGGGAAGAAGGGGAGCCACAGGTTCTGGGCGCCAATGGGCGAGCTACCCCCCCCCGGAAGAGTCTCTTCATCACTCCAACCGGGGTTTCGCCAAGGTCCGCAAACCCATGTGTCTACCATGTGAGCCGTTCGCAAAAAACACCAAATAAAATAACGAGGAGACCGCCGCGCGGCGACACCCACGTCGCTGTCAAGGCAAGGTGCAAGTGGGGCCTCACCTGCAGGCCGGTGAACTTGCTCGCGGCAATGTTGAGCTCTAAGACGTTGTAGGACTCCAAAATCCTCGAGGTGGTGAGTGTGCGCGCAACTTGCAAGTCGAGCAGCTCCAGATGTGAGCTTCGTGGTCTTAAGTAACTGAAAAATCACACCCTTGAATCAAATTGCTGCATATATGCAGATCACCCGCACAAAGAGGTGAACTAGATCGCTTGAAGACACCACCCAAGTGATCGCTTGAAGATTTGGTGGACTAGATCGAGATCTAGTCACAGAAAGTTCTACCAAATAAAAGCAAACTCATGCAAACTCCCTTTTGCCCCAGCCAAGGCACCCCCCAAAAAGAGACTCGAGGCGGTTCGACCCCCGCGGCACTCCCTCCCCGCCCCACGCGGCGCGGCATCCGAGGCGCCCGTCGATGAGCTTTTGCAGCTCGGCGGCCTCGATGGAGGCACTGGAGCAGAACCTGGGCGAAGAGGTTTTGCGTTGTTGGCCCTAAGACTTCGGGGTACAGGTGGAATGACTTGACTCATATGGTTACCACATCTAAAAGACATTGGTTGCTGTCATCATCTCCTCTCTCAAAGCTTCGATATACCTCTTCTGGCGTTGCTTTCTGGGAGTGAAGATCCATTTCCCAGCTGCTTCCGTCTGCAAATCTGTTTCTGTTATTTCCAAGTCACATCTTCACATAGGCCCTCAAGTGCTCAAACTCGGTGTCGAATTGGCTCAGTTTCTGGTGACCTCACCGACTCACCAATGGCCGCGGACCGCCTTGAACCCTTTCCCTTCGGTTCCCTTCGGTTCCCTTCGGTCCCTTCCTTTCTTTTCTAAAAAAAGAACGCTGCTCAGCGATCTTCACCGGGAATTCCGTGGCCACACCTCTCGCGTTGCGAATAGGCTCCGTCCTGCGTCCCCTGCGGGCGTCCAAGGGGCTATCGGGAATCGCCGTGGGCTTCGTGGCCACCTCACCGGTCCCGTTCGGCCGGGTCCGTTCGTGCCCACTGTCCGGTTCGGAGACCGTCCGGGGGTCGCGCTGTCCGGGGAGGGTAGTGAAATGGCGTTGAATAACATCATGATTAGCCTGGGAGTCAAAGACTATGAAAAGAATGGTCTGACGAACGGTGACCCGAAAAGAAACTTCCTTCACTTCAGTTGGTCAAAGCATAGTCGAACTGGACTTCTAGGGCATATATGGATCATATAGCAACTCCTGGCACGAGTTGAGCTTACTCCTGCTCCACAGTCGAACTTCAAACTCTTCCGTTGGCTCCCAAAAGTCGGCTTATCACTGACAGAGCCAGAACTATCCTCGGAGTAACTGGTGACTGGTGACGACCACCATTCAAAGAGAGGGGTCGTGTCGCGTGTCCAGGGCGACACATCTTCGGGTCCCATGACTCGCTCGCTTCCGTCGCTTTCGCTTCGCGAGAGCGACCCCTCTTCGGCATCGCCGCACCGCCGTTGCACGTTTCACGTCCGCGCCGTGCGGCCGAGCGCCTGGGCCACCAGCGATTCATAGACCTTGCGATGTCGGATGATGGTGTGCAAGGCACTCCTCGGCTCCGCGGCCGTTAAGGTGCTTCTGGTCTCTTGGAGCGGCCGTCGCGTCGCGGTGGGCGGTGGGCGTCGCATGGCGAGGTGACGAAAAAGGACACTCCGAATCCGATTTTTTCACGTGCGAATCCTGCCAGAATGACCTGGATTCACCTGCCAGAATTGGATGTTCAGAATCTTGAGCTTCGAAAAGATTGAAATACGAAGTTCTGTTCCGCAGCCCGATCAACACTGCAACAGTACTGGTGCGAATCCGTATGTCGGCACTCCAAGCTATGCCCGCATTCCAAGGCACAAGTTGATGGTACCCTTGTCCAAATGTGCTGCGGAATCCTTCAGCATGCGCATGCCGCTCTGCTGCGTGTGGTAGAGCTGGAACTCATTGAGGCCTCGCGACCCCGCGCGCGTTTCGTTTCTCGCTCGCTCACCATGGACCGCGGCGAACCCTCGCTCGCTCGGTCATCCGGACCGCGGAACCGGGCCTGAGGCATTCAGCCACTTTCGGTCCAGCAGCCGTGCCCAAATCGGTTCATTCTGCAGGAGCCGCGCAAGATCTGAAGGCAGTGCATCGACGCGGTGTTGCGCGGTGTTGCTCGGATCAAAACGACATCGTGCAGTTCATGGAAAAACGTGCCATTACACTCTACGATCTGTTCAGAGCAGCTGTAGAATAAGAAAACTAATAGATATGGCCTTCAACCTAAAAATGTCACCATGTATCCCAAGACATGCAGCCCCCCCTCAGAGGGCCACAAGCGCCTGCAGCCGCTTGGCGGAACGAGATAAAGGCTTCGATGATAATGTATCGAAGCCTTCACATGTGGCCACACAAAGCCGCTACAGCGGCCGGCAGACGCCCAATTGACCAACAATGCCATCTGACGGGCGTCACCGATCTACCTACACCAGCGGGGGTCAAATGCTTCAAGATCGCTGATCTTCCTGAAAGGTCTTGGATTAACTTAGAACAACAAATCTGAATCAAATTGCAACCCAATTTGCGCGACCCAAAAAAGTGCCCATCACAGCACAAGTCCGTCCACCTGGTTGGTTGGTCGAAAAGCAGCTGCAGCAGGTTAGCATCATGCTCCGTCTCCTTAGAGTTGGGCACCACTGAGAGGAGAGACCACCCAGGCTGCCAGGTATCATCTATCACCCAGGTCATTTGTGGCTGCAGAATCAATCAAATAACCAAAAATGTTGCATATGACAGGTAATATGATGTTGAATTCTCAAATACTTGCTTGGCATGTGTAATATCACATGCTTGACAAGCTGGTATGTAAAACTGCTTCAAGTGGCCGAGGCGTCTTGAGCATCACGAACGCTCTTGATGGCGATTCGTTGGATTTCCACCTGCGGATGTCCAAGCGAGCGCCAATTCGGCGTTTTGAGACAACGCGGAGAAAAAAGGAGGTTCATATGACATATGGGTCATAAAGTAAAACAGTCCATTGAGTCCTGAGATGTCCCTTATTTCCCTCTTCTGCCAAGCCACATGACCCGTCGCATGCGTTGAAAAGCAAGAAACGAAACACTGGAATCACGGTCGGTTCCGCGGCAGAAGGCCTCTAGTTGCCAGACCTTCATGTTCTGCGCTTCCTTCTCCAGATCCAGGATGCAGTCCAGTACTAACCTCACTCAAAAACCGAGACCGCACCGCGGCCAACCAAAAAAGAACACCAGCCGCGGTGGCCGCGCGCTGAGATGTCAGCCATCTTCCGCCCACTTCCACCACATGGGACATGTCCCCTTCTTCAACTTGAGAGAGGAGGGGGTGAACGAAAGGTAGCAGGCAATCACAAGTAACCCTGGTAGAAGTCCACGACGGCGTGAACCGGCGCAGGGGGGATTTGATCCAGGGGGGGGGGCCGACGAACAGAATCAACTCTTACAGGACCAAATTCAATGCACAATCCCAACTCCTGATTGTAATACATTTTTGCTAAAGCAAGGAGAACTCAGGTAGCTCAAGCTACCTTTCGTGACAATTTGAGGATGTGTCGAGCTTGAGCTTTTTCACTCAGCACACTCGTCCAAGGCACAGGGGGTCCTGATCCTTGAAGAAGTAGGATTGCGACATCTCAAAGAGCAAGTTTCGAACCGTCTCCTGCGCAAACCCCTCACTCAGACGTACCACGCTTCGGCGGAAGCTCACATCTCTAGCGGCTAGCGGATGCAAACCGTGAAAAACAAGGAAGAGGTGGCCTCCACCCCACTAGCGATGGCCCTAACATAAATCTTGGAGAGGAGACTTGAGCCCTTGACGGGCCAACGGAGTGCGGAGCGCCATTGATCCTTTTCATGCGCTCGGGCCTCCTCCGCCTTGAAACAGGGGAGATCCAAGATGAGTTGCCAGCCGCTGATCGCATTCCTCATGGCTTCTCGAATGTCCTTCTTCATCACCTGGTTCAGGTGAAGAACTGCTGAAGAAGCCAAGCAGGTCAGTCGTTCGACTCTGAAGCCGCCGCTTCGGATTTGAGAAAGAAATACCTCCCGCCTGATAGTCGCTACGAGACATCTCACTCACGGCCATCTTGTCCTCCTGCAAAACATCTGAAGACACAGGAATCAAATGTTCAGTGTTGCAATGTTCGCCGCGAACGGCGCAGGCCAGGGCACCGCGCCTCGAACGGAACGTTCGGACGCGAACCGCTCCTGGCCGTATACTACAGGCAACAGGGTCCTTTTCAACAGCAGGGGCTCGTGCTCAACCCCTGCCAACCCTCGTCCACCGCCCCAGGGCTCGGTCCTTCCGCTCCATGGGCCGATCCACTGGGCGGCCATAGTAGCCTCGGTCCACGGCATTCTCCGGGGCAGGTCGGAGCCGTCGGTCCCTGTGAAGGCAGAGGGATGGATGGATCCAACATGGATGGGGGGGAGAGACCTTCCAAAGATCCTGGTCTTTTGGAGAGGAAAAGAGGCCCAGAAAAAAGCCATTGGGCCAGGAAAAAACCCACGGTAAACTCTTCCTGGTTCCAAAAAAACACAAATGGTGTTTTGGAAGATCCTCCATCTTCGCTCCGAAGCGAACACGTTCACAACCCCAAAACCACCCAAAAACGCCGTCACCGAGGGTCATCGGCCTTTCCCCGGTCTCCACCCCCCCGCAGCTCCCGGTGGCGCTCCGCCGTGGCACGCACCAGCCAGCGGCGGGCGGCGTTCTGCAGCTGTGGACCGGCCGGTCTGACACCTCCGTCGGCGCTCCGGAAGTCCCGGGTCCCGGTGGGGTCGGGGGTCGGCGCTGGTGATGGAGCGAGAGGGGCCAACACCGCGGTTCGGGTCGGGTCGGGTGCACGGAGCTCATCCGTTGGTTCGGTTCGGTTTCTCTCCCAGGAAGGTGCCCCGGTCTACCAGTCATAGCAGAACGAAGGGGTGACGGTGAACATACCTTGCCTTCGGTCGGGGAGGTCGGTCCGGTCACCCGGAACTCCGACTCCGTGGGGCGGAAGCACTGACTGGAGCGTTGTTCCAGTTCCGGAACTTCGTCCAAAGCCGGTGAAGTTGCCAGGGAGGAAACAAAAGGAATGCATACTTAAAATCGAACATTTCCTCAGGTTTAACATCACCCCAAAACGACAACTACCCACACCTACGAGGGGGAATGGAGTTGAATCATGTTGAATCCAGTCCCACCTGCCGTGGCGCTTCCTCTCCAACCGGCCGTCCCCACGCCACGCCGCGGCTCGGCTCGGCGTTCGACGGCCGGGCCGGTTTGGCACCGAGGCTCCCCCGGGGCTTTGGGTCACACGCTGAATGAATTCCACGATCTCCTCAGTCCAAACATGCTCAAAAACTGGGCATTCCTGAAGTACCAATTGGTGCGGATCAGAAGTCTTTGATCTTTCCCACAGATCCCCACCAAAAAAAATCCACTGTCCAAGCTGAAGAGCAGCACAAAGTGCCACACCGCTGGTGTGGCCAAGAAACGTTCCAATGTGCTGCCAGGCAGCTTTCTCTCGAAAGGCTTCGTTCGGGTGGTTCTGATTCTGAAGCAGTGCGATGGCGGTCTCATCACAATGCCTCAACGGGGCGATACCCGGCGAAGCGCTCGATGTTTTCCCCAGGCTCCGAGACAGAACTTGGACCCAGCTCGGTTGTTTCGAACCGGGGGTGGTCGCGCAGAGCGGCTTGAGGAGGACGTCGGTTCGTCCAGAGTCTTTCAGTAAAAGCGTTCCGGTCGGCTGGCTTGCTTGAACCGTGGGTTTTTTTGGTGTGACCAGCTCCAGTATTTCAGTCATTGGTGTTAAGTGCATTGATGTTAAGTGTCAAGGTATTCTGCTAGGCCACATGAATGGGATGTCCTTGATCATCTCGACCAAACTGCTTTTATCTTCCTGGCGGCGGACTGGGATGGTCTCTGAGTGATCTCGACCAAGACAGGTGGACTTTTGCTGCCCTGTCTGCCATGACACCCAAAAGAAACTGGACGCGTATTGTCCGGCAACCCACATTTGCCCGGCGCCTTTTTCGTGAACAACTTCGTACATCGCGGAACAAAAAGAAGAATCGAACGGAAGGAACACGGGCCGCGAAACACCTTGGAGGCATGAGACAACGAACGGGCCGCGAACAACGAAGACGAGAACAGGTGCCGTCTTTTTGTAGGATAAGTCTCTTCGGACACCGTGGCCGCCCCGGTTGGTCCGGTATGGTCCGGTCCTTGCCAAAGTGGATGCTGCGAAAACGACTGAAGATCATTGGGATCATCACCTCTACGAGGGGCTCCCAGGCTCTCCTTGCCGGACGAAGGAGAGGGCGTGGGCGATGGTCGCCGAGGTTGCGAGAGACGGACGGACGGACGGACGGGGGGGGGAGACGAGAGCCTTGGTGACTCTTTTTGAAGCAATCGGATTTTCTGAAGTGGACTGACTTCATGTCCTCAATGGTATTCGAATGGTCCTCGACTCTGGATGATATGTGGGTCTGGGTAGCGAAATGCAACCACAGCGGCGACAAATATATGGCGCTTCTCGTCTTGATGCAAAGCGTCCAAACGAGTCATCCAAATGTCCACAGTCCTTCTGCACACCTACTAGCAATAGGAACCCAAGAGCGATGGTCTCCAACCTACTAGCGATGGTCTCCAACCTAAGTCCTTCTGCACCTGCGTTTCTGAACCGTTTCGTTTCGTTTCCCCGTCCTAAGCTCGATCACCAGCGTCTTCATGCACTCCACGGAGGGGCAAAAACTGCACAGCCCGCGCAGGAAGAGCTCCATTCGGCCTTGCATCTCCTGAAAAAAAAAGAACGCGGAAACCAAAGAAATGCGGGTTTTTGGCACTAGAACCCCAGACGCGCGCCACCCGGTGGGCGAAAGGAAACAGGTTGGGAAGAGGCGAGAGTAAGCGACCCCAACGGGTGGTTGGACGTCTTCGAGTTTGTTGGACGTCCCAAGAGTTCGTGGCAGGACTGCCATCTCCTCCCATGCCAGACACCCCAAGACGCGCGCCACCCACAGACACCGGTTTCGCCCTCGCGGTCACCTGCTCGGCCTTCTGCCGTTCCTTGGCATCGCCTGGAGGATTCAGTTCGAACCTGAGGGCGACCCACGAGCCGCAAACCGTGACACCGTGACTCGGGACCTGCGGTGAAAACGGTCCATCCCGGGCGTTACGCGCGTCCCGGTTCCTTCCGGTTCCGTCGTCACAAAAGGAGCAAAGAATGATGGAACTGGATCAAAGGAAAGAGTATAAAGATCTGAGTTGACCTCCAACGCCAAAGATCTCGTTTGACTCGAAGGGAGAAGCGGGACGATCCCGTCCACGCCGCGGTCCCGTCCCACGCCGCGACCTGCAACTGCTTCCCAAGGAGCTGGTCCTTTGACCTTTGAAAGTCCTCAAAGACCTGGCAGAAAGCAGAAGGAGCGGCCGGTTTCGCGCTGCCAGGGGCCCCGCTTCGGGGCGGGCCGAAGCTCGCTCGCTCGCTCGGGCGACGTTCGGTTCGGTCTCGGTCTCGGTCTTAGCGCCGGACGTAGCCCATGGAACGCAGGAAGGAGTCTGTGAGCCGTCTCGCCTGTCAGGCAAGGTCGGAAAAGACCCCAAAATATGGGGTGGTTGGTCCAAAACAGAGGTCAATCAGGGGATATCTTTGTATCATGTCGAGAGAGTCAAAATCTGCAGGATTGGCCTTTCCACAGACCAGATCCCATGCCTTTCGCACCGCTTCCAAAAAGAAAGGGAGAGAGAGAGAGAGAGCAGAGGTCTGGGGGAGGAACAAGATCTCATGCCTTCGCGCCTCCTCTTTGCTACACTGGGAAGCGTTCACAGGCTGTGGCAACGAATGCTCCGGCAAGAAGTTCAACAGCCTCGACCGCCGACGCGTTCGGCCCCCATCCAGGCCGTCGAGGGCGACGCTCGGTGCGGAGCACGAAGAAAGCGTCCGGGATTCGAGGGCCAAAGAGGTTCTGAAAGAAAGAAGAGGAGAGAAACAACGCGAGGCACGTTCTCCCCCCCAAAACGAGGGAAGGCAAGTGCCCGTTCTCCCCCCCCGTTGATCACGTCCAAGACCTCTCACCGTCCAATTCCTCATCGCCCGGCGAGAAATCACGGTCGAGCAGCTTCAACCAGTCAAAGGTCTGTTCCTGGCGGCTCGGACGGATGTGAAGTGATTCAAGAGACACGTTCACCCCAAGCCGAGGACGCCCACCGGCTCAAAGGTGCGAAGCTTCATCGAACCACCCTCATTCTTGAATCAACAGCTGTGAAAACGTCTAATATCAACGGGGACAGAGTCGATGGTTTTACGGATTCTTTTGTTCCACTCTTCAAACCAGATCGTTTCCGTGGATGACACATTGCTCGTGGATGAGAGGACCAGTCCGGGTCACGAAGCACACAGCGGGTCACCGGTCTGACCGGTCTGACCGGTCTTCCGGTCTGACCGGTTTCGTTAGGTCCAGCAAGTCTGGACATGTGGATGTCAAGTCATGCGAGTCTGACATGTCACAGAGGTTCCGTTGGTGTTTGTACTGGTCGTCTTTTTTCGAAGCTTGCCAGTGGTGGAGTAGCATATTCCGAAGGATCCGAAGGCTATTGCAGTGGAGTGAAAATCCCCGCTCCAAGAAGAAGAAGAAGAAGAAGTAGAAGTAGAAGTAGTAGAAGTAGAAGTAGAAGTAGAAGTAGAAGTAGAAGTAGAAGTAGAAGTAGTAGTAGTAGTAGTAGTAGTAGTAGTAGTAGTGCATGTTCACCGCTGCCAAGAAAAAATGTACCAATGGAGCTGGTGGGTGAAATATGGTGAAGTGGGCGAGCAGTGAGATGGCGTGATGTTTTTTCCAGGCACGCCACGCACCCCCCCATCTGACACGATGGGCTCTTCTCTCTCGTCTACATGTCATGGGCTCTTCTCATCGAAGCGAAGAAGTTCTGATTCACAGCAGGTGAGTGGTACGTTTCCGGTGTGAGTGTTTCCGGGGAGCTTTCACAGCTGGCAGCTGTACTAGTGACTGCTGACTGCTGACTACTGACTACTGACAGAAGTGCCACTGACTACTGACTAGTGAAAACCTAGCACAGGTGGTGACACACTGGCTCTTCACAGCTGATGAAATGTTGTGACAAAGTAGACGCTTCCCCCGCGGTGCAGTGATCTTCGCTGAAGGATAGTTCTTGGTTTCTCCACAGTTGATGAAAGGATGCAGTTGGGCCATCTGATTCTTCACCACACTCACCAGCAGGACCGCGCGCGGCACCGCGAAGAACGCGACGAGCCTCCTTATAGAGTAGATAGCGATGCAGTACTTTGCTATGGTCATAGCTTCTTGCTAGTAGAAATGGCCTCCAACCTAATTGCTTCTTGCAACTAGGCATGCACTTCGTCCCCCCGAGACGATGCCCGCCGCCTCCTTATAGAGCGTCTCCGCCGCCAAGCGAACGCCCGCGGTGGTGGCCATGGACCGCGACTCGCGGCCGCGCTCGCGCTCACCGCGCTGCTCCTCCTGAAGTGACCCGAGCTCGAGCGGTGGTGGCCCCCCCCCGCGCGGAGAAACAAAAGGGAAGTTCTCCAGAAAAGGAAGCTGTATCAGCTTGCTGAAAGCCAAACACAGCATCTGAAAATCTTGAAACGAGTTTTCATCCTCTTTGGGATCTTCTTTCGCAAACACTCTGGCTAGCCGCTGTGTGGGGAGAATCTGGAATCTGAGATCAATCTACACTGATACCTGCGTTCAGCTGCTCCAGGGAAGCTATTGAGGAATTCGGGTTTGCTGAGCTTGTACACCATGAAGTCTTGTCCTCCACATCTGCTCGAGAAGGGCAGTGCTTCCTAAGATCACAAGAGTTTGATCTTCCAACAATGTCCATTCCGAACTCCATCCGAGGTCCACCGAGGTCCACACATGAAACACATCGGTACTACCAAGGCACACGATCCATCTGCACACGGTCAGAGATGGAGGCTCCTGCGGTTTTGTTGGCCGACGTTTAAGCTGCTCAGTGTCTTCGCACCACGCTGGCAGCTTAGCAGTGCAGGGCAGCAGGGCTGTGCGTCTTCGTGTGGGGTGCCCCTGGATCCCACCACCGCTCGAGGCGAGCGACCACCAGGCCTCCCCCCCCCGGGGTCCGGACCTCCTTCTCCTTCTCCTTCTCTTTGCTGCCCATGGCGGAGCTGAAGGCATAGTCATTGTCGAAGGTGTCGAAACCATACATGGTGACACCTCGCAAGCTCTCGAGCTCACCGACTCAAGTGACGAACGACCAGCCTAACGTCTCAAACGACGGCCCGCCGGCTAAAACGCCAAGTTAGAAGGGATCACTTGCAAGAGCTGCCTCCTGTTCTGCCTCCTGTTCTGCCTCTTTTCCACTTCTTGGCTGAATGTCTCTTGCAGCAAGTCAGGAAATTTCTCCCCCGGACTCTCTAGCACCTGGCAATGTGTGCCTTTTCATGGTCCCCAGGGCTGCAGCTGCCGCCAAAACGACCTTGCGAAGGCTCTCTGCAAGAAATCCTCATGATCTTCTTCTGTTCAAGAAATGAAGAAGTTGCAGTTTCACTCTCCACTTTCTGCGGCTTCTGGTTCCAGTTGGGTCTCCCCGCTTCTGTTTCACCGCAAAGCAAAAAAAGAACCGAAAAGCTCCGACGGTCTAAATTCCTTCAAGAGATTCTGAAAGAACTTAGAGCCACAACACTTGTGTCTGTTGCGGACATCCCGTTTTCTTCCCTGTTTTGCGGAACAAGCCGCCTGTGCGGGCGCTGGAGTATCCATGCCCCAGTGGGCAATGAGCTCCTGCGCTCCGCTGCGCTCGGAGCGGGTCCCCAAGCAGCGAACTGTACCCGTCGTGAGAAGCATCCAAGCGGAAGAAAGGAAAACCTAACCCTGGGAGTCAAAGACCATAAAAAGAATGGTCTTCAGGTGACCCGAAAAGGAATGTCCTTTACTTTATTCGGTAAAAATATAGTCTCTGGACTTCTAATAGGGCTAAGCTACTAGTAACAAAGGGCATCGCGTTGAGTAGCTCCGGGCATCGCTACTAGCTTGGTAGACATGGGCATCACGACTTACTTGTAACAAGGGCATCACTGACCCTCACTGACTTGAACCGGATTCGCTGCCACTGCAAGGGTTCAGCAATCAAAAAGCCTTGGATTTAAAAAGAAAATAAAACCAGAAAGGCTCGTCTCTACTGCGTCCAATGGACGCATCTCGAAAACAACAAAACGCGGCCTCCGTCCCAGTGCTCCTCCAGGGCCTTGTCTAACAAGGAGCGTTTCTTGTTAAAGTTCGAAGCTGCTAAGGCCACCATGTGCCGATGGAAGTCCCTGATGGGTCGATCGTCGTGTGAACAAGGGCCACTGCAAAATATCATCAGCTACGTCTAAAATCACTATACAAATTATAGAATAAGTTGTATGTATACTATCTTGATCTATATATCAAAATCTTCATCTAGCGTCTGACTCATGCACCCGAACTCGACTCGACCCATTTTTCTCACACCGAACACGTATTCTCACCTGGCCTCGCGGAAATCTGGCCGGACTGGAGCTGAAAGATCTCGTCCTGGAGCCGAAAAATCGGATCTTACTCAACCCTGCTTGCCAGGAGTCACAAGTACGGGGTGGTGTTTAGTCCCCAAGTGAGTGGATAATGGGCACCCCGACTTCCTCCATTAAGCACCCCTTTGTGACTGCTGGTGGAGGTTTCTTCGTGAACCAATTGGTTTCGGTCGAACAACATGTCCGACCCCACATGAAACCAATGCGAACCAATGCGAGGCCCTGGGAGGCTCGGCCACCAAGCGGCGCAGAAAACGGCGCGTGATTGGCCTGATGTCCAACGTTCCCCGGCTCTTCGAACATTGCCAGGAACGTTGCCCTTCTTGGGTGAGGACCCACGTGGTCTCCGGTCTCGCCGTTCCCGCCGGTCGGTCGGGTGTCCGCCGTTCACAGCGTTTCCGCAGGTCTCCAGTCAGCGCGTCGTTCTTGGTCCCGAAAGCGCTTCTTCATGTATTTCTCGACCCCCAAATAGGTAGAAAAGAGGAATGTCTTGGAAACCGTGCCA
This sequence comes from Durusdinium trenchii, assembly GCA_963970005.1. Lineage (NCBI taxonomy): Eukaryota > Dinophyceae > Suessiales > Symbiodiniaceae > Durusdinium > Durusdinium trenchii. Next base: position 601,980 of record CAXAMN010014780.1, on the reverse strand, counting down.
CTATCTATTGGGATCACTATTAGTGTAACAGTTGTGTTGTGATCTGCTCGAATGGACCGAAGAAGATCTCGGTTCCGTCGCCAAGCCACATGGATGAAGAGCTTGAAGCCTTCATCTTGGAGACTCTCATGCCCACCGAAGTTCGCCTCAAGACGCAGGCAAGGTAAGCAAGTTAAGCAAGTCGAAGATATGTTTAGAAAATAGACTTTAAAAGAAAAGAACAGTAAGAAAAGAACTAAAGAAAACAAATATAAACAAACATATCATATAGGTGGTTACTAAAGGCCCTCTCGTCTCTCTCGAAGGATCGGGTGCCGGACTTTGTGGTAGTAGAGCTGCTTCAGCTCACCTGTCGGGTCCGTTCTCACGTCTCGACGACGAGTCGAAACGGTCGAGGAGGCAGCGAGAAAGCGATGAGAAGCGAGAGTCTGCGAGAACTAGAACGAAAACGGAACTGAAGCACTGAAAGCGTCCCTCGTTTCTTGCCACGCACAAATCTGAGGATGTCAGCCAGCTACATTTGGACAGCAAAAGAACCCATGTGTCCTTCCTGTTCGATGTAGTTCTATGATTTCTATGAGGGGGGTTAGCTGGGTTAGCTCGTAGATCCAAGTACACGTCCCTCGTTCCGGGTTTATCATGGTTTGTTCATTGATCTCTCCGTGCTTCTTCTCTTTCTCTCTTTTCCACCTTATGGACAACTCACGACTCACAACACACACCACTCCTGAACCAGTCGTGCACACAGCAGCACACAGCACACCTGGTTCCTTCGGCCAACCCTCCGACTGTCTCCTTCCTTCGGCACCACTCCCGCCTGTCTCCCCGCTGCGAGTGCCTTCTTCACTACGCACGGTCGCTCCGGCACTATTCTGCACGGTGTAACCTCGAATGCCACGAACCACGGTGTCGAACGACGCCGGTCACCGCGACAGGGTCGAAGGAAGGGATGAAGGGACGGTGCCGTTGTGGTGCTCTGGCGGTGACAAGGCTGGTGAACACTATGGTTTACCGTCTGCCTGGTTCCTGAAAATCCTGTTCTGTATCAATTCTGAACCAATTGAGTCCGACATGAACACTTCTTTTTGGAGCGAAAACAGGGAAGAGTTCGACAAGGCTTCTTTCTGGCCCTCAGATCTGCCGACCACTGACCACTCTGGCCCTCGCTCCTCCCAACCCCTTGGCTTCGAACTATATTCAAAGGTTGGCGCGGCTGCAGTGCCCCGGCTGCTGCCAAGGACTGCGGCCAAGGTGAATGGCGAGTCGATGGAGAAGGCGGATGTTGCATGTGACATGGAACGACGAAACTCTCTCAGGCTTCAAGCTAGTGCTTCAGAAGGGAGCCAAGAGGGGAGAAAGCAAAAGATCAACAAAGGGACCTTCTTATTTTTCTCTCTCTCTCTCTCTCTCTCTCTCTCTCTCTCTTCGTCTTTGGATTAATTCTTCCAAAATAAAGTGAGAGAACTGGTGGCTCCCAGTCACCCTTCCCTCTCCTGAGCCGGCCATCATCAAGCCGATCATGGCGGCGGGCGCCTGTTGCGCCGGCGGCGGCACCTGACGTGGGGAGAGCCCAAAGCCCATTGGCTGGGGAGCCCAACGTTCTGCCAAGAAAAGGTTCGGAATCGGTCAGGGGCGGAGAGAAGAACAGCGTCCGTGGATTTCATTGAGCGTCCAAACCAACTTTCAAAGTGGTCAAGCATCAGTCCTGAAGCCTTTTCAAGGCAGAAACAGATCTGTTTTAGGACCATCCGGAATCCGGATTAACCGAAAAGAACGACGCCGAGGTCCCGGCGGGGACACCCCCGACCCGACAGAGGAGGTGTTTCAGAAGGGAGAGGTCTCTGGGAAGATGAGGGGGCTTTGAATGTTTTGAGCTGTATGCAACCTCCAATGGATCTCCCCCCCATCATCATCTCCAACATCTCCCAAATGAAAAGAAGATGAGACCATCTCAGTTGGCAGTTCATCTGCGGATGGTGAACATTCACCCTTTCAAGCCCACCTCATCAGCTCTCTCAGTCCGGAGCTTACCTCCAGCTTAGACTCAGTTAGCACTGCTATCCTCCCTACTCCAGCACAGCTTTGTTCCGTTCGTAGCGATGCCAGCCCCATACTCGTCGCGTCCCGTTCGGGCTCCGTGACTAAGGCCAGGGAGCCCCGTTGCTCGTCGTGTCCTCGCTTACTAAGACTTCCCCGGGTCCACTCATCTCGGCGCTTGACACCCCTCCCTTTCTGCGGCGTCTTGGCTCCCGTCGGACCGTCACCCCTGCGTGAACGGCAGCGACCCAGCGGCAGCTGGAACACATCCGTTCAAGACAAAAGAAACACCTGACTGGTTTGGTGTCTCCCCTCCCTCAAAAATGGCTGCCGAAGCGATGCAGCGAGACAAACCACACGGAACGCACCGGACCGCCCCAGAGGTTGCGAGACCACCGGCGGTCTAGGGATCTCCCGTGCTCCGTCCGAGACACTATGCTGGCTGCATTGATCTGCACCGTGAGATGCCATAGTCTCCGATCGCCCGTTTGATTCGGCTGCATCGGAAGGGGAGCGGTCAGTTCCTGAGAGACGCATGTTGCTTAGCATTTTGCTGTCAGAAATCAGAGGGTTCCCAGTCAGAAATCGCGGAATGGCCATGATTTGGTGCCTCTCCAGTTTCCACAAAAAAAAAGAAAGTGATTGATGGACCTGCAACCCTTGCACAGTAGCTCAAACACACCAAAGTAGCTGAGAGTAGCTCAAGTCTCGACTTGAAAGTTTCAAGGTCAAAAACCACATACGACCTTCCTAGGACTTTCTCCGAATATATTTTAGACTACCACACTCGGACTGGCCATCTAAAACGGCCATAACTGGGGCACCCCGAAACAGCTCTGACCGAGACGTCTCAAACAGCTCGGCCCAGCAGCGGCGATGGTGCCAGCTAAGCAAACGACTTCCCCTGAGGAGGTCAGAAGATGGAGCCAAAGTGAAGCTATGCGGAGCTGAGTAGCGATGGCCTCCAACCTAATGGCGATGGCCTCCAACCTAATAGCAATGGCCTCCAACCTAATAGCGATGGCCTCCAACCTAATGGCGATGG
>CAXAMN010014780.1:527025-550632 GCA_963970005.1 Durusdinium trenchii | reverse complement strand
CAAAACCATGACAGAAATTCCGAGACCGGTTGATGGGCCCGTGCAGTAACACCTCGTCTGCCACCGCTTTGCTCTTTGGTGAGCGGTCGCGATTTCGCTTTGGGTCTCGTCGGTGGTGTCGATGGCGGTTTTGGTCCCGGAACCGATGGAGTTTTCGGCTCCGGAATTCCCGTCTGGGCCATCACTGCCAACATTTTCTCCGGATCGACGCTTACGGACTCTGGCTCCTTCGGCTTGGCAACTGCCGGACCTGCCGTCTCCTCCGGTCTGTCGCCCACTGGATCCTGCCACCCCAGGGGTGGACCGGGTGGGGGTTGTGGTCCCACCGTCTGACCTTCGCCTTCATTGGCAGCAAGGATGGGGTTTGCCTCGGAGTCCTTCTGGCTGTTTCGTGAGCCGTAAATTCTCTTCGGTCAAGGTCAGGACTGGATCGGCTGCTTCCGATCCAGAAATGGATGCAGCCTCTACCGATACCGCGGCGTTGCTCGAAGAACGCCAGATCGCTCGGATCTGAGACGTGTATTTCACGTTCCCCGGCTCCTCGGGCTTTCTCTTCATGTAATACGCGGTTCCAGGCTTTATGCCTGTCGTCGCGCCGACACTCCCCCTTGCGCATCCGCGTGGATACGCACTATTGTTTCGGACGTGATCCGCTCGTGGCCGGTTAAACCAGACGAAACGCTCTTTGGACCTTTGGTCGGTGTCGGAGCGCTCTCTGGAAGAGCTTTTCCATCCAAGGGAAAAGGAAAAGGCAAGAGCAAAAGCAAGGGCAAGGGCAAAGGAAAGAAAGGAGGCAAGTTGAGAGAGCTTGAGGACGAAGATGAAGGGGCGAATGGGAGTTTGAAGACCCCGAGGAAGGCTTGGTTGGGGATGAAGACCAAGTGGCAATAGTAGTGACTTCGAAAAGTTCGAGCACTGAAGGGGGAGCAGCTTCCAATTCTGAGCCGGTAGTTCACAGTGTCACTCATCCTCTCGAATACTTGTTGAGTACTCAGGGCTTGGGAAAGGATCTCAAGACCCATTGGCTTGTCGATTCAGGTGCCACTTGTCACATTGTTGCTGAGGAATGGTTGAAGCTTCACAAGGTGAAGTACTGGTAGCCAGGTTCAGCTCCAATCCTGAGAGGTGCAGGGGATCATATTCTTCCCACTGCAGGGATGGTAGACCTCGAGTTCAAGGAGGTAGGACCCCTGTAGTCATGCAGCGAGTGGTGGTAGTTGAATGTGATCAGCTGCTATGCCCTGTCAGAGACAGGATGGTTGACTCGCCTTGGAGGAGCACGAGAGAGTGTCCCCGAGAATGGTCAGGGCGCCAACTTTCCTTTGAGGATCTGTGAACGTGCTTGGTGGTTGAAGGTTAATCTGATTTCAAAGCCTAGTCAGGCTAGACGCGGAGGCAAAGCGACCAAAGGCCCTGCTCCAATGGAGGTTGATGAGGTGAAAGGCCCCTCATCAAACCCAGAAGGTGAGATCAGAGAGACCCAGACCCAAGAAGCACGAAGCACTGAGAGTATAGTCACACCACATACACAGTACAGAAACGACAGAAACGACAGTGAAACGCAAAACGATGCAGTGACTGAACAGGCACGACCAGTTTCTAAGACAGGGAAGTCCAGAACTAAGGGTCGAGAAGTGATGTGCGCGCAGCCTGGTTCTTTACAGTCGTTTTCGTATGTGTGTCGTATGTTTCGTTTTTGTGGTGATGAGCCTGTTTCTTTTCCAACTTTGTCTTTTGATGATGAGCCCGATACGCTTGAGAAGGGGAAGGAGGAGGATGAGGGTGGTCCAAGCGTCACAGCTGGACTCGTTGGAGTCACATTCTCCATGGCTCACAAAAAGGCTCAGAGAAAACCCTACAAACAGTTCTCCTTTCTCTCAAAAGCGTCTGCCCCTCACCCTTAGGATCCTCGGGGCTCCGCTACAAAACACGGAAGCGAGTGCGACCCTTTTGCGAATCCCGCTCTTGAGCTAAACATAACAGTCGGTTTGACTGCATGTCTGTTCGTCCACTCTTCTCTGAAGAGGTCTGACTGATCACAGTCGTCCAAAACATACTCAAAGTACAAGAAAGCATCTCCAAATCAAGCAAAGCTAGGCTATACACAGCTCATCTCAAGCACTACAGCTCTATACTTAGGGCTTCTCTAGACTTGCTCCTAGCCACTTCTGGTCACATTCCACTTAGTCCTGCTAAGGTGGTCAAAGAGAACACACTCCAAGGAGGAAGATCCCTACTCAGCTCCAACCCCAAGGACAGAAAACGAAAAAGTTCCACCAGACAGAGGTACCAGGTGATCCACACACTGTACTTGCGCGCTACACACACTTTTCACAGATACTAATGAGATTCGAGCCGAGCGCCAGAGAAAAGCCCAAACCAACCAAAAAATGTGTCGGATTTGCTGTGATTGCTGACCTGACATCACTTTCTGATGTCCTCCCACTCCTTCGTCATATTTGGAGGATTTAGCACTGTGACCCCACGGACGACCTCGTACTCCACCAACAGGACATCCCGGTTTCTTCAACTTCGTCACTCACCCTGGCATGATCTCCACAGTCGAGTTCCTGATCACTCGATATGCTTCCCTCCAAGGCTTGGACCTTCGAGACGACCCTGTGCTCAGTGTCGCTCAGCATCAGCAAGAACGCCTACAACGCATCTGGCCGATGGCGCCAAGCCTCTCGCTCCTGCCCATACACCTTCGTGACCCACCGGATTTGGTCGCTCACCTCCTGGACTCTTCCTACTTCACCGTGGGATTCACAGTCTTTCGGCAATGTCAAGAAGCTTCCATGGGCTCACCCTTGGCCCCTGCGTTATGCAGTGCCGTTGCATTATTCAGAGAACATTGTTTCCTACGTTCTTTTCCTGCTTCTTCGTGGCGCTATGCCACCGGGTTGCCACTTCGGGCACGTCCAAGAACACGAATTTGCCGACAATAGTATCAGGTTGTTCCAAGTTGGCTCTTTCAAGATGGCACATACTGGCATCTGCATGTAGTTGCATTGCTTCTTCCAAGTTTCGGGTGCTTGCGTTGCGACGAGCAGGGCAGCGACAGCGGATAATCATCTTTGTCTCCAACTCACTGTGATAAAAACCCAAGGAATATTTGCGGAGAGCAGTTGGTTGAGCGTAGTCAACCATGCACCGAGAGCTTGCCTTTGAGAAAATGGGTACTGAAGGCAATCGGGCACCAAGCTTACGAAAGCCCCAACTTTTGCCACTGCTTCAACTTTGCCGCCGTTTCCATCTACCTCGACAACCACTTCACGCCCAATGTCGGTTTCTCACTTCCTAATGCCTTTGCCATTTGCCCAGCCATGAGATGGCCGCCGTGGCTGCATATGATTCCTGACACAGGTTGTGTGTCTGGATTAGCGTAAGGCACACTTCTCTCGCTTTGCGAGAGTCAGGCTCCGAACAGCAGATTGAGTCGTCATCCTCGCCCTCATCGAGGCTAATCTCGAGTGTGGCAGTGGAAGGCATCGCAACGAGAAGGCTGCTAATGAAGTGCTGATTTCCTCCCGCGAGGAGGCGCAACATCCACCCACTGTCTCCCTCTCGATAACTTAAGAGGTTGCAGCAGGTGTTCACTCTTCCATCAGATAGTGAGCACTGCGGTCACTATCTGCCAACATGCATGGCCCATGTGAAACAGGTGAAACAGAGACCTATCCTTGCATGGTACTTATGCCATCTTTGTTCAAGAATGGCTCTGTCTTTCGTAAGTGCAATCAGTAGGATGGATTGTGCCACGGAGAGGGAATTTTCCACGGCTTGCCACGCTTCGCAACTGATGACTCTGTGGCACTTGTCATCTGCCAACGGCTGACTCTGCCCTCGTTACCTTGTTTGATGCCACCAGGTTTCGAGTGCCCACCCATGAACGGCTTGGATGACTTCCTCCTTGCCAACGGTGTGCCACCTTTGATTGGCCGAAAAGAGCAATCGCCTGCATTCAGAACATGTCGCTTTTCGTAGGGAATTCAGGCCCGTAGATATCTTGCAGTTTGTCATTTTCACCCGTCTCACTTTAGTAGAGAGGAAACACTGCCTACATTGGCTTGGGGTTGGTGTGGTGTTTTCTGTTTGGTTTTGTGTTGGTTTTTTTTTAGTTGGGTTTTTGTTTGCTGTTTCTGGTTCTGTTTTGGTCCTTTCTCCCCTTCAATATGCAGTGTTTCCTATCCTTCTACGATGACCTGGGCACACCGCCCACATGGCGTCTGCACTCGTGGAAAAAAACATGACCACTCGGCTGCAGAAGTCCTCGCGCAAAGGTTTCAAAGGACTCTGTCTGCTGCGAGTGTGCTGAATTGCCTTTTCTTGTGAGATCACATAATGACGCAAAGATGACGTACTGAGGGCAAGGCTGAATTCATCGCCTCCCGTCTCATCTTTCTCAACTGGTTGACATAGCCGACTCGAGTTACGAACCTGACCGTGGGTTTGTTCTGGTGTTTGGTTTTGTTGTTTTGGTGCTGTGTTGATTGGCTATTTGGTTCGTAACTCTCTCTTTACTGGCCTAAGGTGACTTGTGCATCCTCTGCACACATAGCGCCCCGACCCGTGCAAAAAACGGTGTTCTCCATGTCAAGCGAAAGGGAAACGTCACAAGGGAAACGGAAGGCGTGTTTCTGAACCGAGAGGCTGCGGAAGGAAGAATTCAGAAAGGAAAAACTGAGTACATGGGGAAAAGGAAAAGGAAAAACCGAAGTGCGAAACTAGCTGCGGTCATGCTCATTTTCCAAACGGGAAGGATGAAACCAACGTGAATTGTTGAATTAAGGCTTGGCCTCAGGGAGTCGAAAAGGTAACGATGGGCGGGGAATGAGAAAAGGGACTTCCTCTGTTGAGCTTGACAAGTAGTCCCACCAAAGGACGAGGGGGAGTCGAAGTGGATGTGCTCGAAGTCGGCACACTTGTACAAGAAGAGGTTGTGGGAGAAGTCGAGCTGTACGGAGAGGTAAACGTCATCCGCAGTGAAATAGGAGGTTGTGCCGGACGAGCTTTCTCGGGAAAGTGGTGGAAATGAGGAAGGGTTCATCAGATCAGGGTCCCGAAGAGGAGAGGCCATGGAAGGGCGAGGTCGAGTGTTTGTAATGGATGACGTAGGCATAGAGCTCGTCAAAAGGTTCGAATGGAGGACGGTGAAACCGAAGTTTGAGCCAAGAAGCTGGCGCACGAAACGATGAAGAAAAGTTAGGGTGTAGCCGGAAATGCAAGGAAAACTCATGAGGGAAGCGTAAGAAAAAGTGTAAAAACGGACAAAGGTTGGCGATATCTTTTGACACGTAAAGAGAGCAGGTGGGTCCGTCAAACAGTAGGAGGTAATAGAGGTTCATCACGAGGTAGCGAGTCGTTGTAGTTCAAGAAGTTCAGCCCAACGAGCACGTATCTGGGACTGAGGGAGGGAGGAAGGGGTGGCAGAAGGAGGTGGAGAAGGTGGACCCCGTTTTCGGGTGCGAGAAGGAAGGGGAACCAGGGGTGCAGAGGAGACAAGGGAGCCGGAAGGAGAGGGAGAACGGGGTGGAGCACAGGTTTGCAATCGCGTGCAACGCTCACAGGCGGCAGGTTCTATCCACGTGAAGTCCGCTGGCAGATGCCTCCAAGAAACAGCGCTCAGGAACGTGTCAAGTTTGCAGGGTCATATTCAGTTTTCTCAAAGCTGGTTTGCCGCAGCGCACTGCATTTCTCAAGGCCCGTCGGACGAACTTGTGCCTGAGGAGCAATTGACTAGCTGAATCACCTTGAGCTCCTACCTGCACCAGGGAGCAGCATTCCTTGAACACACGAATTCCAAAAATACCTGCACCCTGGGGCAAGGACGGTTGTGAGTGCATAGCTTCTTTGAAATACACCATCTTGCAGGCAGACTACCGTGCTCGGCAGTTGAACCACTTGGAGTCGCAGACAACTTTGCCAGGCAGCCTCACCTATGGTGTGAAACCTGCTCAACTTGCACATGCCTGACATCTGAGATATGTGAAAATGCATGTGGCAAAACTCGGTCAATGCCATTGGACGGGACTCTATAATTGCTTTTGACCCTGCTCTTCAACTGTCCTTTGTGCTCCGCCTGGGCAAAACACTGGCGAACGATCAGGTTAAAGCAACTGTTTTCTCGTAGAGTGTCCCAAATAGGGTCAGCTAAGATTTTCCGGGTGTCCTTATGTGCAAAGTCAAGCTCGCGTCCGAAGGTGCTGCACCCTCCAATGTGCGGGAGATTTTACAGGACTGCGTTCTCGAATTCATTGAGTCTATCAAACTCCTGCAGTTCTGTTGACAGCTGGATTTCCTCACCAGCAAAAGTGGTCAGGATCAGATGCAAGACTAGTGATCGTTCTTCACTCACCAGCGAGCTGCCTTGAGACGATCTCCAATCATCGCGAGAGGGCACAGTCCTGTTGTCTACTTGAGCAACAGACCAGGGAGTGGCTATGTGACAGCGACAATCATGAGGACGACTAGGGACGGTCACATGGGTAACCGCCCTGGTCAGTCTCCTACTGCTCACCTGTCATCTTGGGTTCCTGGGCGCCAGGAATCGGTAGCGCATGTAAACATAACAGGCTGGGCTCACTGTCTGCTAAGGCAAAACACTTCAGCCAGGACAGCATCTAGGGGTGCTGCCTGTCGCAGACGAGGACTTCAAATCATCGAAAGCACGAGACAGAGGAGCCGGAACGTGCAGTGTTGTTGCAAGTTGTGAGCACGCACACTTCCGACAGGGCCAAATCCCCGAAAGGGGGGAGACGGCAACTATGCTCTTCGAGTTTGCGGCGATGACTCCAAAAACAGCTTTGCCACGGGAGTCACAGAAAGGCAAGACTTTCAAAGAGATCATAGGGAGCCAGCAACGGGATGTTGAGCATCGATTGACGCCTTGCAGGTATGCCGTGAGTTTGTGAGTTCTTGAAACATGCAGCCCCTTACTGGGTGAGACAGGGTGAAACTACGTCGCATTTGCTTTGCAGGCCTGTACTCTTTGTACTCATCCAGGACCGACGCTGGGGTGGCAGCCTGGGGACTGTCTAGCCAGTCTGTGCTGCTGTACAGCGGCACACTCGTGTCGGTGGCAGGACCTTTTTTTTGCGCGAGTACGGACGCCATGTGCGCGGTGTGCACAGGTCATCATAAGAAGTATGGAGACTCTGCATATTGGTAAGAGGAGCAAAACCAAAACAGAAGCAGCGCAACAGAAACAGCCAAACCAAAACCAAAAAACACCCCCAAAACAAGCGCAAAGAGACCCCAAAACCAATGTGGGCAGAGTTTCGCACTGTTCCTAAGGTGAGACAGGTGAGACATGAAAAGATCGTTGAACTGACTAGTCGGGCCCTGAATTCACGAAGTTTGCCACACGATGCAATGGGACATTGGTCTGCTGCGCCTGAAGGCCAATCACCAGTGGCCTTCCAGAACGGACAAGGGACAACAGCGCTTGCCAGGTTCGGTTGCACTTCAGCCATTTTCGAACGCGCGACAGTTTCAGCTGGTGCGAACAGTTTGCAGCAATTCAGATCTGTTCAGATCTCTTATAATCTTTCACGATCATCCGCAGTTGCAATGCAATTCAGGCCTTGGAAAACAGCCGTCCTAAGCGCACAGCTATCACACACGCGGCGCAAGCAGAGGCGACTGAGGCCGGTGGCGGCCAAAAGGGATGGTGGACATTGCAATATGCGTTGCTGCAGGCAACCTACAAACCTCCCTCATCCCGGAGGTAACCCACACCCTCCCAAATTCTTTTTTTTGCACGGGTCGAGGCGCTGTGGCTCTTGGGCATCCAATATCCAATGCTCTGTAGCCATCGTCAAGGCCAATGGCACATCGGCGCCACCTCTATTCGAGTGAGAGTGAGTTGCGACGGCCTCTTGGGCATCTTGGGCATCTATCCGTCTTGATACGGAGGACAGTGACGGCGCAGAGAGACCCGCTTTGGACCATGTTTGGACGGTTGCTGAACCAAAGCGAAAAAGAACAAACACCGCGAACAACGCGCCGCTCAACATGCCGTTGCCGGTGGCTTGTTCACTGGAAGACCCAGCTGTCCACTCCCACCACCCATCACCTCCAACCTAATAGTGATGGCCTCTAGGTTACTAGAAGCGATGCCCTTGTGAATACAGTAGCTTCTATAGCTACTATAGCTATAGTAGTCGTATGTAGTAGTGCCCCTTGTTACTTGTAGCGATGCCCTTGTTTTACTACCAGTGGCCTCCAACCTACTCAGGTGCAGCGAAGCGGCTGCGGGGATCTTGTACATGCGAGAGAAGACCTCCACCACACGTCCCATCCCAGTCTGCGTGACGCCTCGGCCGCCCAGCGCCTGCGTGCAGCCGGCTTTCGTTCACACACGGCTCCGCGTCCCCATTCCGGGTCCGGACGTCATCCAGTCATCCAACAGCAAAGCCTCATTATGAGGTCCAAATCGCCATGAGGCATCCCCCTTGGCCTCGTCGCTAAAGCAAGGCTTGATCCTCCAGCTATAAGGTTCTATCTAATCCCGAGTACCTATTAAAAAACGGACCCCAATTAAAAAAAAGTCATGCCGGATCCCCTAAATTTGGTTTATATTTGGTTTTAAATTGCCGCCCTTTCAAACCGCTACTAAACTACCAACATGGTCGATTTTGGGGGTAGTTTTTTTTATTAGGTTCCCCAAAACTCCACCATGACACGCCGCGCTTACACCAGCAGGCTTTCCTTCCCTCAATGGCACGGACTCACGCAAACGCACTTGCCACCGAGGTCACGCAACACCGCATGGCACAGCGACATCACCTTTCGAAAGCTTTAGCTGTTAGTCTACTGAAGAATCACTATTCTAATGAAGGTTTTTGTAGGGGAAAAGGAAGACCCTTCGATCTGGCGGTTTTTTGCATTTTTGATATGAGTTTAATAAAGGATTTTATATAAAAATTTCCTGGATTACTTTTTGGTTTTGAAACTCTTTCCAGGTGACCCTATTTTGGACACCCCGATTTCAGGGACCCCCTATTAAAAAAAATGCGACCGAGGTTTCCTTATTAGGGGGGGGGCCCGTGTTTATTATCAGGGGGACGGGATTATATGACAAACAGTTTACATTTGTACATAAGGAGCGTTGAGGTTGGCTCTGCCATATTCACTTGGAGGGAAAAGTGATTGATGCTGAGCCGTCAGCCCCAATCTCTCAAAGAGTGGCTCTTTGGTCGAATCGTTTGCTTTCGCTCCAAAAGTGCTTTCGCTCCAAAATACGGTTACCGTTTTCCACACTGCTGTCGCTTCTCCCAAGTTCGGTCCCCGCGCAGTCGCTCGCGCGGTCGCTTCGGTCGAAGCAACACCATCGACGCCGCGCGAGGTGTTGGATCCCCACCAGGTGGTTCACGCGGGAGTGTTGAACATTTGATTCCATCCCATGGTTCACTACTACCATAGGCCCTTTTTACCATCAAGCTAGACTAGAAAAGTGGGCGCCGCGCTCAGCTGCCAGTTCAACTTGGTAGCGGAGCCAAGATCCCCATTCCATTGCGGTCTGGGGGGAGCTCCAAGGGGCCAGAAACCATAGCCCCGGTGGACAGGACCCAATCCACCGTAGGTAGCTAGGAATAGCTGGAGCCATAGAGTTTTGACTGTGCCTGCGTCGAGCTGGGAGTGTCGTGTGAGCCTTTTCGCTTCCTTCCGTGTTTTTGCTGTGGAACCATTGTGAGAATATTTTGATTTTTGCAAAATGGCTGGAGGTGGTTCAGACCTGCCAACTTTTCAGGCATATGTTGGAGATGAAAAGGAGTTAGGAGCTGCAGGGTTCAATGCTGGTCAAGTGTTCCAGATGTTTCAGCAGTTGACTCAAAACTCACAAGCCGCAACCTCGGCAGGAGCACAGGCCGTCCAACACATGCAGAACTTTCTTGCGTCGTCGCCCGGTGTAGGTTCAGGAGGTTCTCGCCCAGAAGATGTCACAAAGGTTTTGAAGCAACCTGCAATTTTTGACCGTGAACGTAGAGATGATCAAACGAAACATTGGCCTGAGTGGGCATTTCAATTGGGACTTTGGCTTGGGTATTTAGATCCTCTCTACGTGACAGATTTGACAGATGTTGAGTCGCACCCGGATAGCATTCCTGATTTTGGCTAGCATGGATGCCCCAATGCGGTTGAGGGCAACAAATGCTGTATGCCATCCTGGCAACATATGTCCACGGCCCAACATTGAAAATCATTCGTTCAGTTGAGCTTCACAATGGTCTTGCGTGTTGGGGTGCGTTGATTTCTCATTTGGAGCCCAGGAGTAGACAGAGGGCTCTTGCACTTCTTGAGGGACTCACTAGTTTGCACTTTGGCAAACGCACAATCACAGAGGGAATCTATGAGTTTGAGCGTTTAGTTCAAGAGTATGAACTTGCTGCTGGAAGTGGGACTCGTTTCAATGAAGAGCTCAAGATTGCAACGCTCTTGAGGAATGCGCCCAACAGTGTTAAGTCACAGTTGCAGCTTGCATTGGGACCAGGAACAACCTATACCGGACTCCACAATACATTGATTTCCTTCCACAAAGCTTCAATGATTTGGGTGAACAACACCTTGGGCCCTTCAACGGACACCGTAGGACCCATGGAGATTGATCGAGTTGAGAAAGGCAAGGGCAAAGGAAAAGAGAAGGGCAAAGGCAAGGGCCAGGGGAAAGGTTCTCCAATGCCCAAAGGTGCAAAAGGAAAAGGAAAGTCAGAAGGCAAGAAAGGTTCTGGCAAAGGTGCAGCAGAAGTTGCAATTTGTTGGAACTGTGGAAAGAAAGGACATCTGTCGAAAGATTGTTGGTCAAAGAGCAAACAACAACAAAGTGCGGCAGGTGGAGCAGTGTCAAAGCAATGTGCAGAGCAGTTCACAAGGCAGTGCGCAAACTACAGCAACAACCACCGTGCAGCAGACAGCAACAAGTCAACAGACAGCAGTTCGTAGAATTGTTGCAGTGGACTTCGCAACAGGTTCACAGTCAAGTGATGGACTTGTTCGTGTGCGCAGTGAGGTCTTTGACCATGCTGGAAACATGTCTTATGGTGTCATCCATTTTGACCTTTCCTCTCGAGACAATGAGGGGGACTGGACATGTTTTGATGAGAATCTGAACGAAACCGTGGATTTGTTGCCTCCCGAGTTCTTTGCACGTCCGGTGAGCTTTGAAGGAAAACAAGTTGGCGAAAGTCATCAGCTGTCCTATCAAGGTGACCCAGTCGAGGTCATTTTGGACTCTGGCGCAGACCTTTCCTTAGTTCCTCATGAGTATGCATCCTAAGGCAGCCCAAGCATTCAGACTTCTCATTGTGTTCGTGATGCACAAGGCAATTCGATTTCAGTGGCACGCAAGAAAGTGCTGACCCTGGATCTTTTAGGACCCGCTGGGGAGGTTGTGGAAGTCAAGGAGCGTTTCCTGCTAGGGCCAGTTCAACAGCCCATCCTATGTTTGGGCAAGTTCATGCAGCAAGGTTGGGCGTTGGGGCCTTCTCCAAGTTCAGGGATTGCACTGTCAAAGGATGCAGCGTCCATTGATGTTCAGTTCAAACACAACTCGTTGAAAGCTTTGGCATATGTGCGTGTTATTGGTGCGAGTGACATTGTTGTGGAGCTTTCTCCAGAGTTGTCTCGAATCACCCATCGAGAAGGCTGGCATGCAATTCAGACAGAAGATTTTTGGATTCCTGCGCATTATCAAAAAGACGGTGTTCGATTCCAAACTGGTATGCCAACATACATTCCAGAGCAGTGGCCATATCGAACGACTGTTTTGAGAGTTGACGGCAAGTGGATCCTGGTAGAGTGCAACATGTTTTACTTGGACGAGGTCATGGAAGGCATGGCAGGAAAGGGTGCAACATGATTAGCGTTTTGCATCAGCATGAGCTTCCCTGGAACTTGTTTTTCAGAGATCCTACTTCCTGTCCTGAAAGGTTCAGCTTTTTTTTCAACAGGTCGAAGCGTGCCCGAGTTGAACGTGAACCCATGGCATTTGAAGAGGAACCTCATGTTCAATCAAGTGAGCAGGAGAGCCCAATAGCAGACGCTCCAGAAATTGAACAATCAGAGCATGTTCCAGCTGATGTTTCAGTGCAAGCAAAGCCAGACATCGAAGCAGTGCCGCATGAGTTGTCATCACTGCAAGATCCACCTTCAAAGATTCGTGTGGGTGGTGTAGAGCTTACAGCAGACAGTACCTTGAAGCAGTTGCGTGATGGATGCACCTTTCTCAGCATTGGCAAAACTGGTTCAAAAGCAAAGTGCTGGCAGAGATTGAGTGCTGGCAGAGATTGTTGAAACACCTTCAAGAATTTGAGGGTAAGCTTGCGTCAGACGTGAGCAGGGAGATGTTTCAGCTTGATCGCAGAGTGAAGAGTCAGTTGCGTTGCATGAACTCACTCACCTTCCAACAGAACCTTGGTGTGAAACTTGCATGGCAACAAAAGGAAAGGAAGACCGTGCATTCAGTCGTCCCTACGTTGGTGAAGAGATGAGGACGATGCCAACATTTTCCTTTGACGATGCAATCGCCAAGTGCACAGATGTTTCCAGTGAGGAAGTTCCTGTTTTGGACGCCCCTCTAGTGACAACCTTTGTTGGAGTGGACAATTGGACTCGTTCATGCATTGCTGTTCCAGTTGTTGAGAAAGGAACAAAGTCGTTGAAGCAGTTGACCCAGGCCGTGTGTAAGTTTTTGAGCAGACTTGGCTATGATGAGGTATGCCGCAGACAGCTTCAGGAATCAAGCATTGCTACAAGAGCCAATCTGGGGCTCAGGACACTTTCTGCCTATGCGCCAGCTGGACCAGGGCATGCAGCTGGCAATGCAAGGGTGGAGAGAATGATTCAGACCATTCGTAGGCAAGCCATGTGTCTTAGATTGGATGTGGAAAAGATGTACAAAGTGAGGCTGGGCAATCATGCTTACATTTGGACCTGGTGTTTCGACCACGCTGCCTTTCTTGTTCAGAGGTTTCAGGTTCAGAAGCAAGTTGGAATGACCGCGCATGAACAAGTCACAGGAGCAATCTACCAAGGCAAGTTGTGTCGATTTTGTGAGCCGGTGCTTTACAAAACACAAGCTCGAAAGAAAGGAGCCATTGCTTGGTACAGAGGAATCTGGCTTGGCAAGAATGAGGACTCAGACCGGCGCATCATTGGCACAGCAACAGGCATCTGTGAATCCGGAACCGTAAAAAGGATCCCCGGTGAATGGAATGTGATGCTCTTGTACACTATGCGAGGTTTGCCGTGGGACCCGAGAGCTCTTGTGGCAGACGATGCGCTGAAAGAACTTCGACAACAGCAAACGATAGTAGTTGAGGATGCATTGCAAGGTGGAAACAGCAGTGATGATGAACCAGTTGTTCCCCCAGTAGAAGCAGTGAATGCAATGATACCTCATGAACCTCGTCGACTTCCACCACCGCCGTCCGCAGTGCTTGGAGGCATTCCGCCAGAAGTTCTTGTTCAGCAGCCTGTTACTCCGCCCGTGCTTCCACGTCAGCGCTCAGAAGATCCTGCCCAGGTCACAGGTGGGGAGAAAACACTGCAACTCCCTGAGGCAAAGGCGGATCTTTCGAGTGCAGGCGCAGGTGGGGCTACAACAGTTGCAAAAGGTGAAAGACGTCCACCAGAGGACTTTCTTTCAAGATGAAGCAGATATGCAAGAGCACAGGCGTTACATGCTTGAGTCCTTGCCACCAGCTCCAAGTTCCCCGTCAGACTTCGCAGTTGAAGACTCGAGATCACAAGTGCGGAGGCTAATCACTGTCGAGGGAGTGACAGATGGTGATGAGCTGCGAGACGGCATGGAGTATTACGTGCCCGGTGACGATGAACCCAACCTTCATGGTCTTTATGATTTTGGAGGGGAGAACCCACCAGAGCTCAGTTCTGAAGACATGGAGGCATTGGAGCTACAGGGTGACTATGAGGAGATCCAGAACCTCATGAACAGCAATGTGCTCACCCCTGTTCCCGAGTTAGAGACAGTCGGACAACCCTTCATGTCCACCAGACACGTGCGAGATTGGCGCTGGAGGAACGGTTGTTGGAAACGGAGATCCCGCATTTTTTCAAGGGAGTTCAAATGGCTTGAACCATGGCGTGATGAGTTCTACAGTCCAGCATCCAGTGTTGCTTGCACCAAGATGCTCAGTAGCGTTTGTTTGGAAAAGCAGTGGAGCATGTGGGCAATTGATGTGAAGAATGCATATCTCTGGGTTCCTCAGCCTTCGTTGGTGTACGTTGAACCGCCGAAGATTTGGAGTCAGGAGAATCCAGGAATGAAATGGCGTCTGGATCGACTTCTACCAGGCCAACGTGTTGCAGCTCAGGAGTGGTGGAAATATGCAGTGAACATTTTTCAGAAGCATGGCTTTGAGACCTGTCCTGCATGTCCATGCTTGCTCAGGCATGAGCATGGATTGTTGTCCATGCATGTGGACGACCTACAGTTTGTTGGACCACATGAGCAAGGGAAGCAACTCATTAAGGCTTTGCAAGAAGAGTTACACTGTGGAGGTGCAAGGACCTTACTCGCAGCCTGGTGACGTGTGTCAGTTTTTGAAGAAGTCATTTCAATTCAATGAGTCAGGCATTGCAGTACAACCAAACGAGAAGCATTTTCTTGCATTGGAGAAGTTGTTAAAGCTGACCCCATATGGGAAGAAGCTGAAGGCACCAGTTCACCCAGATCTTTGTAAGGAAGACACAACAGAGTGCCTTGATCCAAGCCGTTCCGAGATCTTTCGAAAAGCAGTGGGCGTCATCCTTTACATCAGCAGTGACCGTCCAGACATTCAGTTCGGTGCAAAGCTGTTGTCTTCGTATATGAGCAAACCTACTGTTTTGGCTTGGAAGGGATTGGTCAGGTGCAGTCAGTGCTTGATTCAAACAAGTGGCTATGCCGTACAGCTCTGTCCATGCAAAAGTGGAACCACATGGTTGAGTTTGAAGAACGGGTCAGAGGAGTTGGAGGAATTTCCAATCATTGAGATCTACACAGATGCTGATTGGGCTGGACAAGTGCATCGAAAGAGCGCAAGCGCTCCCGTTGTCATGTTCAATGGCAACATGATTTAGTCCTATTCCCGGACTCAAAGAACTCCAGCCTTGAGTTCAGGAGAGAGCGAGTTTATGGCAACAGTGACAGGTGCTGGCGAGGCTCTTTTCGTGCGAGCGTGCCTTTCCTTCCTTTTGAGGAACCATGTTGACATTTATCTCCGCAGTGACTCTGTGGCAGGGCGAGGAATAGCTCGAAGACAAGGCTTAGGCCGTGTGAGACACCTCGATGTGCAGTACTTGTGGATTCAGCAAAAGCTTGCAGAAAAACAGTTCAAGCTTGGACCAGTTTCTACATTCATCAACCCAAGTGATTTGGGTACCAAAGCATTGCAGATCAATAGGCTGCAGTTTCTTTTGGGCTTGTTGGGAGTGGTAGATAGCCATCGTGAACACGAGTTGGTTGGAAAAGACGAAATGTCGAAAGAGTTCCACAACCAGCAATTTCGAGAGAAGCTGAAAGAAGCGTTGAAGGTTTTGCGGTGCAATGAGCATTTTGGCTTGAGTCATCATTCAAAGGCGCATCGCAGTCTCGCCTGCATTTCGCGCATTCGACGCGCGCGATCTCCGCAGAGGGTTGCGCGCGCGCGCCCGGCAAATCGCACTCTCGCCTGCATTTCGCGCACTCGACGCGCGCGATCTCCGCAGAGGGTTGCGCGGGCAGCCGGCGCATCGCAGTCTCGCCTGCATTTCGCGCGTTCGACACGCACGATCTCCGCAGAGGGTTGCGCGCGCGCCCGGCACATCGCACTCTCGCCTGCATTTCGCGCATTCGACACGCACGATCTCCGCAAAGGGTTGCGCGCGCACCCGGCAAATTGCACTCTCGCCTGCACTTCGCGCACTCGACACGCACGATCTCCGCAGAGGGTTGTGTGCGCAGGTTGCAAATCGCACTCTCGCCTGCACTTCGCGCACTCGACACGCACGATCTCCGCAGAGGGTTCCATTTTCGGTTGACGCTGTTCGTCCCACCCTCCGCCTTTAAGAGAGAATTTATAAAGCGGGGAAATGTTTTTTCATTAGGACATCTCCCGTGCTAGTTTTCCATGCTCACACTTGCCTACTCACTGCATGCTTGCATACTCATTGCGTGCTTGCATACTCATCATTGCACTTGCATCATTACACTTGCATACTTACATTCACATACTTACATACTTACACTTGCATACGTTGACACTTGCATACTTTGCACTTGGATGCTTTCGCTCTTCCACTTTCACTGGGGTACGTGTACCGTTCATGTTGTAGTGCAAGTGTGGTGGAAGTGTCAGTGTGTGAGTGTAAGTGTCGAAGTGTCAGTGTTCAAGGGATTTTCCGGAAGAACCCTTCGCAGTGCTTTCGGGAATGAAACTTGGGGCGCAAAGGCCAAGCAAGGACCCTAGTTTGGATCGCATTCACCGACAAGGCTTTGTAGTGGATCAAACAAGTTTCCACTACAGTTTTCATCTCTAAAAGGTCACTGGGAGACAGCTGAACTCCAGAGCGCTCGATACTTTCATAAAGGGTAGTGAGGCACTGGAAAACCCTTGTTCTGTGTGCGTTCAAAACATTGGCAGGTCCATGCCGTTGAAGCAAAACAGCCATCACTGGCACCAAACATCTGGTTTCAGCAGCTGAGGCTGAGAGCTCTGCAATTTTTTTTTCAAGAACATGGATAAACGCAAATTGTTCAGCCGATGCGCAGTTCCAAGTTCAGTGTACGACTCCCGAATATCTCCCCACCGACCTCCGTAAAATTGAGAGGAACACACCATATCACGCATAGCTGAGCCAACTGCAAATGCTGACACTCCGAGGCAAACAGTATGCATTGTGTCAATGCACAAATTGAATCGAGAAATCCCAGGAATTGAGAAAAGGTCATTGTCGGACACTTTCTCAATATCAACCAATGTAGCACGCCAGTCAGCAGCAGAAGAAAAATCAGTCCAAGGACGTGTACTTGTATTGCAAGAGCAAAGCCAGCACGGGTCATTTGACCCGTAATGTCTTTCCACATGAAGGTAATTGCAAAACCAGTCCAGGTCGCCAACCAAAAGCCAGAGAACAGCCCTCTTTTGAACAAAGAACGGTTTTCCTGCGAGGGTGTCTGCTTCACTGCCATCCTCCCACGCTAGACCTGCGTGATTCAACAAAGGGTGAACCATTTCAAGCATTGATGTGATATCTGCAGCAATGGCAGAACAAAGAACTTCCAAAGTTCCAGGCACACCATCCTCCATTTTGACTATCGCACTCTTTGGAATTGCAGCGATCAAGAAAATGGAATCCCAAGTTCCAGCCCTTTGCAGAAGACTGGACCAGCTGAAAACAACTATGGATTCCCCACCACGAGTGAAAGTTCCAGCATCCCCATGCAGCGATATTGGCATTGTGTTTTCTTGCCATCCCTCACCCCACTCCCAAAAGGGATGGTTGTAACTCTTTGGGTCATTTTCTGACAGTGAATGCCAAAACTCTGAGGCATTCTCCATCATGTCTTCAAACGAAGCAGGATAATTTGTAGCAATGCATTGAAACAAATGAGACGGCAACAGAACAGGCCATTGACCAGCAACTGTTGACTTGTCCTTCGAAACTGCGAGGGGGCAATTGACTAATGTAGGAGATGGAAGGCTCAGCTTTGGCTGCAAGCGCCGAGTGAGATCTTGATGGCAATTCCCTTCATGCTGTCCCCAGGATCCCAGGCTGGCAAGGTGGGAAATACTTCCCACTCCATCACTGTGAGCCCCTTCAGCTAGTCATTGGACCATTGGGGCGCTCAGTAGGCCCCATCCCCACGCTTCCTCAAGCCGTTCAGCTAAGCATGAGTCTGGTGTTTTGGGAGCATGAACTGACAAGCTGCCTTGACCCCCCAGTCCGCTTCAGGACTTTGCTAACAGCATCATCCATGAGAACTACTCAACCTTTGAACCTGCAAACGCCAAACACGGGTTAAAAGTTACCAGTGTCAAAGGACTGACTCCCTGTGTCTAAAAATGATAGTTCGAAAGAATGCGATTTGAGAAGAAGAACATAATGTTTTCTCTTTGCTTGGCCAAAGCAACACATACCCTTCATACTGGAGCCTAAGATTGGGCAACTGCATCAGCGAAACTTCAAAAAACTGTGCAAGAAATGACCATTTCTGCGACAAATGACTCAGTACATTCATTGTCTGTTGATTGATTCAACAGCAAACTGCAGTCTCCCAGAGGCAAAATGGAAGAAACCAGAACTACCGCTCACAAAAAGCGCTTGCCATTCTTGATGTGCTCGATCTGTGTCTCCATGGTCGCCACAGCAGATTGAGGGGTCGCTTTCTTCACCTCCGAGGGGTCAGGACGGGTCGCAGAGATGCGCTACACAGGATCCGCGCAAACGAGCCTTCGTTGCAGCGATGGTGCGGACTTCTTCAAGTCATTCAAAACAGCTGGCATGGCATACTTGTTGCCATTGAGTTGGTTAGAGAGAGTCATGGATGCCGTAGAGAGCTCCTGCAGCTTTCCAAGCGCCTCTTGCGCACGATCCTTTGCAAGGATGAC
This sequence comes from Durusdinium trenchii, assembly GCA_963970005.1. Taxonomy (NCBI): domain Eukaryota; class Dinophyceae; order Suessiales; family Symbiodiniaceae; genus Durusdinium; species Durusdinium trenchii. The sequence continues at coordinate 532,039 of CAXAMN010014780.1, read as the reverse complement.
AGCCTGACAGGGGCAATCATGGGGATTCAAAAAGATCTGAAATGAGACATCCAAAAAAACATGAAACAGATATGTTTTGGAACCTAGGGCCTTCTTGTCACCAGAACTGCCAACGCCAGCTGATCCCTTAGTCCCACCCCAATTGGAAGTCCAAGCCAAGTCGATGCTGGTCTTGTACTGCTCGAACTTTTCCTCCAAAGATTTGCACTCATCTTGACCCACAGATTTCGCAAGACCCATTGACTCCTTGGTGAGTTTGCTGATCCCCACACTCTTGGTGAAGCCCACCTTGAGAAAGTGCGGCACACCCTTCACCATGACCTGTTCGAAGAACCCCTTATTGATCAGCTCATCTGGTTGAGCTCACCTCGAGTCTTGGGGCTCTCTGTCGCAGTGTTGGACTCAGACTTCACCACCGTTTGCGCATAGTTGACGGTCCGATTGGCCCAGTCATCTGGGTATTTCAAAGACAGCCACAACACATTGCGCTTTTTCAGCCCCTTTCCCTCACGAGTTGAGAGAGCATTGATTTGGCCCCAAGCAGACTTGGCATCCACAGAGCCCTGAGTCTGGATCTTGTTGTGCAACCGGTTCCACAAAGCCGACATCTGGTTGGTGTTGAAGTATTTCTTCCAAGGAAGCTTCTGCAAATCAACATCCCCTGACTTTGAGGCTTGGACAGCTGCTGCCTCCTTCAGGAAGCCCTCGATTTGATTGTCCAAGTCCTTTTGGTCAGCCTTGGCTGACTTCATAGCCTTCATAGGCTTTTTCACTTTCATAGCTTTCATGGGCTTGGTTGCCTTCATAGCTTTCTTGCCCATGGCTAGATGGGCAAATGACACACGATGAGCGACAGCTTGGCACAGAAAAGTCTAAGGAAACAGGATCAGCAATCTAGCAACCCTTCAAATGTGCAACAAATGACACTGTGCACATCTGACAAATGATTGTCTGTGACTGAGAGACTCTTGATGAAACGTGAGCCCTTCAAAAAAAACACTGTGGAGGGAAATGTCCTTCAGACAATGCAATCTTATAAGTATAAAACATTTACAAATATTTGTATTATAACTGTCTTACAAATGTATTTTTTACAGTTATAAGTTATAAGACACTTGTAAGACAAATATTTGTGAATGGTTTACAGTTATAAGATAGTACTTTTGGGACGTCTAATGCTCTTCCCTTTTTTTTGAACTGTTCAGGGCTGTGCAAAATGTCCAGCCAACAAAGGTCTGCCAGACTCTCTGCCAGGAAGCACACGCTTAGAATCACAGCGGTGGTCCGATTGACCCACAAGAGAGTTCACACAGTCCTCATGTTGGGATGATATCGAATTGGGGTGCCTGCACTGATCGAACTGATGGGTGGCTGAAAATTCACATGATTTCAACATACACATTTGGATCCTTTCGATTACACCCTGAGGATTTGATGTTGCAGAATTGCACCAAAACTTGGAGACAGAGAAACAACAAGCCCTACACCAAAGGGTTATCCAGCATATGACCCAACCACATGACGACATCGCATTAGTAAGGTGGGTGGCCAGTGAAGGGTGTCCACAAACATCCCATCAACAAATGAACCAAACATCTCATCCCAAATCTGTGTCCCAAAACTTGGAGGCATCAAAACCTTGGAGGAAACCGCAACAATAGCCCATCAACAGCTTTCACTTCACCTACCCCTTGGAAAAGCCACCATCGTTCTGCTCTATGGCAATGCCCTAGAAGAAAGAACTGGACTGCCTACGGGTCAACTGCCAAGCATTGCTTGCACTGGAAACGCGCCAAGAGCAGGACCGCTTAAAATTGAAGGGGGTGTCCTGAGGCTTCTTGACCGACTTGGTCTTTTTGACTGACTTCATGACTTTTGGCTTTTTCTTGTCCTGTACAGGCATCAGCTTCTCTAAGCTCTTGCCATCCTTCTTGAGCTTCAAGCTTTTGGCAAAAGCCTGGCCAAAAGCTTTGGTGTAGGCCGCAGATCGAGTCAGGTCACCTCGAAGACCAGTCACAGACTTGCCCTTTCGCCGAGCCAAAGGTTTGCAGCCGAGTGGCTTCTTGCGCTTCATGGTTTGGATGCCATTCCAGCTGGACCACAGCTGCAATGGCTTGCAGTGTTCCGAACCAAATGCCCCCATGTAGGTTCTGGTAGTTGATGAACCCGTCCATGCCATCAAGCGATCCAAAGGCTTGAACTTGTGGATCACGGTTGAGCTAGGGTTTTCTACCACCCAGTCACATCCACGAAGCCAGGCAAGAGCTGCCAACACACAAAAGTTCTCCACTTGGAGATTGGCTTGAGCCACTCTTTCCACAGAAGCTTTTCCAGCAGGTCTGGAAGCAGTCCTGCCAGTGCCATTCCGAGCAATCCAAATCCATGTCTTGCAGGGTGGGCCCCACAAAACACCACCAGGGCGAAGCTGCAGCACCTTTGAGGCCAAGTATTCCAAGCCATCTGGAGTCTCAATGTTGTGGAGCAAGGGCTTGCTCAGGATGTCGCAGGCTTGGACACTTGTTGCCCATTTTCTTGAGAAATCCTTTGAGCCGTGGAAACAAATCCTTGATCACTTTTGGAGCTGTCTGGTACTTCTTCTTGTCGAAGAGGACCATGAAACCAGCTAAGGTGGCTAAGACAGGGCGGCATCAACTCAACCTCACACAACGCTATCCTCAAGGCAATCCAGAAACATGATCTTGAAATGTTTGAGTTGACTGATTCAATGAACTGCCTCTTCAAAAACATTGATGCACATGTTGCACAACAGTACACACAGCACAGTGAATAAATGAACTGCTCCAAACAGTACAGGCTCGAAACTGCCCACAAAAAATGCAAAAACAGCGGTGTTTCGACAGGATCAGTTTATCTTGCACCTTGTGAAACACTTGCGAAATCAGTATGGAGGTTCTCCATCCTTCAAAAAGGGATCCCTAAAACCCACAGCATTGGGTTTGTCCAACGCATGGGTGACACAAGCTTCCAAGACCACATCAATCACATTCTTGTAATCCATGCCAGCTTTGCTGGCTGCGTCGGCTGAGACAGCGACTAGAAGCTTTTTGCTGCCACCCTCATTGTACTGAATGTAGGCCTGTTTGGAAGCCTTGGTCACAAAGAGCTTGCCAAGCTTGGGGTGCACATGCTCAGACTTGTCCGACTTGCCCTTCTCAGCCACAGCGCCAGAAGGTTTTTTCATTAAGGTCTCTTCCTTTTGACCTCCTTTCTTGGCAGAGACAGGGCGTGAGGCCAACTTCTTTGCATTTTCTTCAGCCTTTGCCATGAGTGCCCCAGAAACCACCGAAGGCTTTTTCAAAGGAGTAGGAGGCAGCTTGGCCGCAGGCCGCTTGGCCGCAGGCCGCTTGGACACAACTGGGTCTTCTTCAATCTGGAGTTTGCCGAAGTCCACACTTACCTCTTCATCATTTGTGCGGGTTTCTTCTTCACCTCTTTCTTGAGCAGAGGCAGTATGGCCTTCGCTGACATGAGGCACCTGCAAGACCTCGAGATCTGGCGAAGCCTCACTCTCCAAGCTCTTTCTCTCTCTCAGGCAGCGAGCCTTGCGCTTGTGACTGGCAGGCTTTCGAACTGCAGCCTTCATGACAGTCTCAGTGTCCCCAACTACATTGCGAAAAAGCCCGCGCAGTTGCTTCCCATCTTTGCGACATTGCGGTGCAGCTACGTTCACACAATTTTGAAACTTGACATCATTTTGAACAATGCGCCTGAGATGGCACATGATCACTACCAGCTGCTTTCCCACATATCTGGCATACTCAGCATCACTGTACACTTTGTTTCTCTTGGCATCAGGTTTCCTTTCCAAAAAAGCAAGCACTACAGACCGCCATTCTGTGGGCTTTACTCCTTCCACCCCGACTCCACACAAAGCGTGGCCAATTTCTGTGAGGAGCTTCACAGCCTGCTCCCGACGAAGGTTGTCATACACCCCAAATTGGAACACCTGATTTGCTCCCCACTAACAGAACACAGCTTGGTCCAAAGCTTTCGAGAGGGTGATCACTTCCTCTCTATTGTTTTGCAGCAGCCCGCTCCAAGATTCTGAAGGCGAGGTGAAAAAACACATGATCCACTGGGTGGCAACAGGTCTTCTCCAAAAGAATCTTCAGCAATGCGTAAAGCGAGCAAACGAACGCGCAAGGCTAACATTAACCTTCAGAACAAAGAACACAGCGCCTAGGTTTGTTCCAAACTAGTTTTGTTTATGCTTTGTTAATTTGTTTGCTCCTGCTTTTGTTTTTGTCTTTGTCTTTGGCTGATTGTGCTGTTTGCATTTTGCTTTTGCCTTGTGTGGTTGCTTAGTTGGGTGAGCCTGGAATTGGTGAGCCTCTGGCTTTGTTCTTTTCTTTGGTTGATTGCTGACACGCTGTGTTGTTGTAAGGTGCTTACGCTAGTGCAACCCCAGATAAAGTTTAGGTCCTGAGTCAGAGTCCCAATTAACATCTTAAGTTGACAGTGCAAAACCAAAACCGACAGCATGCACACCACCCCAAACATATATTCATACATAATTATATATATATATATTTAGTATATATAGTATATGTCTGTATTTATGTATACAGACATGTCTTTTTGCTTGAGCCCATGCCAAGACTAGCATCTAGGATAAGCTGCCCACCTATATACAAAAGCTAACCCCTGCAGAGCTGCAGTACAATTTGCTAAAAGTGAGCACATGCAAAAAGTGAGCGCATGCAAAAGTGAGTGCATGCAAAAGTGAGCGCATGCAAAAAGTGAGCGTGCAAAAAGTGAGCGCTCGCAAAAGTGAGCGCATGCTATGCAAATATCAAGCGCCCTGCAAAATACCAGATTTTGCATGCAAAAGCCCAGCTCTTGCCAAAAGATCATATTTGGCAAGTAAAATCCAAGAGTTTGCTGTTAAAAGCAAGCGGGCTCGCAAAAAGCAATCGGGATCTGCTTTTTTCAAGCGTTGGATGCTCATGCACTTGTTACTAGTAGCTTCTTGTTACTACTAGCTTCTTGTTAC
>CAXAMN010014780.1:514430-527015 GCA_963970005.1 Durusdinium trenchii | reverse complement strand
TTGTTACTACTAGTAAGGCCCTTGTTACTAGAAGGGATGCACTTGTTACTAGTATCTTCTTGTTACTACTAGCTTCTTGTTACTACTAGTAAAGCCCTTGTTACTAGAAGCGATGCATTTGTTACTAGTAGCTTCTTGTTACTACTAGCTTCTTGTGACTACTAGTAAGGCCCTCGTTACTAGAAGCGATGCACTTGTTACTAGTAGCTTTTTGTTACTACTAGCTTCTTGTTACTACTAGTAACAGCCCTTGTTACTAGAAGCGATGCACTTGTTACTACTAGCTTCTTGTTACTACTAGTGAGGCCCTTGTTACTAGAAGCGATGCACTTGTTACTAGTAGCTTCTTGTTACTACTAGCTTCTGGTCCCTACTAGTAAGGCCCTTGTTACTAGAAGGGATGCACTTGTTACTAGTAGCTTCTTGTTACTACTAGCTTCTTGTTACTACTAGTAAGGCCCTTGTTACTAGAAGCGATGCACTTGTTACTAGTAGCTTCTTGTTGCTACTAGCTTCTTGTTACTACTAGTAAGGCCCTTGTAGTAGAAGCGATGCGATTGTTACTACTAGCTTCTTGTTACTACTAGTAAGGCACTTGTTACTAGAAGCGATGCACTTGTTACTAGCAGCTTCTTGTTACTACTAGCTTCTTGTTACTACTAGTAAGGCCCTTGTTACTAGAAGCGATGCACTTGTTACTAGCTTCTTGCCCCTAGTAGTAAGGCCAGGAGCCCCTAGTAGCGTCCTTGCTCCTAGTAGTATGGCCAGGAGCCCGTGCGATGCTAGGAGCCCCTGGTAGCGAACCTTGGTTCTTATTGTTCTTAATCAATTTGTGGAGAAATGGGACCTTCTCAGATCACATCCAACCCACCAAACCTCCAGGAGGCTCTTCTCCTGCGGTGAAACTCTGGAAGAAGCCTTGGAGTGCGAAGCCAAATCCACTGCACCAAGCAAGGAGCCACTTGTAAAAGTAAACTAAGTTTGGCTGCTTCCCTGCTAATCAAGCTTCGTTGTTTGCAGGACATGCGGAAGCGCATGGGTGAGCTGGGACTGATTGCCATGGTGCAGGGACCTGGAGCTCACTTGAAAATCCCGCCAAAGGGCCTTTGTGGCGGTGTGGTGAAGCCCGAAGAGATCCTTGGCCTTTTGTGTGGGAGACGGAGAGGGGGGGACACGGTTGAGACGGTTTTTGGGGCCAGAAAGGACAGAATAGAACACAGAACAAGACACCAAAGATGAGAAAGCAGATGGAAGGAAGGGAAAAGCAAGAGATCAAAACAAGAAACACAACAACAGATCAGGCAGCTTTCATCGCAGAGTTGGAATTTGTTTTTGGGGTGAATCCGAAGCCCAGAGAAATCCTGCCCAGACTGCTCAGCGACTGCTCCGAGTTTCACCTACTTCCACGAGATGGTGATGCAAGAGGAGCGTTGCCGTACCATGTACCGCTCCTTGTCCACTGCAGCCCCCAGGAGCATTTGAACTTTAAGGTGAGCATGTTCGAGAAGAACGACATGGACCATGTGGGAGGTGAGCTTGGAGCTGTCCCTGATGCCAACAAGTCGTTGCACTTGAGCTTCTTGTCGGCCAAGCTTGGTTCCATGGTCACAAAGATGGACACGGAGTTTGAGGCTCGTCCGGAAAAATCAAGGCGAATTGATGGGCGATTTGTGTTGGATTGCGTTGGACTCATGCTCCCTCATGTTTCTACATGTTCCTCTTGTTCAAAGATGTTCGCGACGTGTGTGGGCGACGTGTTCTTCTTCACCTGCCGATCGATGGATTCAGCCCCGAGCACGGCGGAGGTTCCAGGAACCTGGCTGATGTTGGGTGGGAGTGAAGCGGCAGCAGCGTATTTGACGTCCAAAACCGTAGATGAGGGCATCGGAGCTTCCCTCCTCAGTACCAGCTGCAGTGATGTCCAGGAGCAAGAGGCAGACACCTAGTTTTGCTCAGCATTCATTTCCCTCTTTCTTATAGTCTTAGTTGTTCTTTTGATGTATCGTGGTGTGTTTGCGTAGTTGTGCTTTGAACGTAATTCGAAGCAGCACCTGGCCTCGTGATGGAGGCCTCATGTGTGCGGGCCAACGATTACTCTTTCATACCCTTTCCCTCAACAAACTAAGGAGAAGATTTGTGCCAAGCACCTCCAAAAGGAGGGCCATCACGCAGAGATCTTCACAGACTGTGTCTTTGATGTTTGCCATGGAGGAGGAGAACAAGATGCCCAGAGTGCGGCCGCATTTATCTCAGCCTAGGTCTCCCCTAGGTCTCGCCAGATGTCAATTTTTCCAATTGAAAAACGCCTGATCGGCCTCTTGCAGATGTCACGAAAGCGATCTCCGAAGGAGGTCAGCTGAAGCTCTAGTTTACGATTAGATGGGTCAAAATCGAAGGGATCTGTGAGCGACAAAACAAAAGCCCCGTGCGTCAGTCACGCACCATTTCTTGAGCCAAAACGCGAGTGGTCATTTGACCGGTTGACACCTTTCATGGTGACTGCACATCGAAAATCACATGTCCCACACTCCCCCTACTGGCGTTGCCAGTACACATAGGAGGTTCATCAGTAGGTTTTTTCTTCTACTGCTGCTCAGGGACAAGTTCGAAACTCCCAGATGAACGGGAATCCGAATCACTCACATTCAACCGCTCACTTCGTTCAGCAGACTTCTCAATGCTCATCCACATGGGCAAGGAGTCTGCCTCAGGTGGCAGATGATTCTCCAAAGCCAGAGGTGCATCGCCAGCTCGCTCGTTATTCTGCATTTCACCCCTTTGAATGCAGCCATCCAAGCGCGCCGCATAGCCACTGCCACCCTCATACTCCACAATGTCTCGTGCACTGACTTCCACTGGACCAGGCAAACCCGGCGGAAGACCAAAGCCATCTTTTCTGGCCATCGCCGCAGCTCCACGTTCCACAGCTGTGGACTGCAGAGGATCAGCACCTCCATAGCCCGCTCGATCCCTCTGGATGGAAATGCCTGGAGTCACAGGCCGCTGCTCCACCTCTTCTCGAAGCCCTTGCCCATCACCGGAGACGAAGCGAACATAGAAGAAGCTGTATCCAACCCATTCATACACATTCTCCACATCGCAGTTCCGGGATGCAGTCCAGTCATCGGTTACCACATGACGAGACCACTGCTGACGGGTGCTCTCTCTGCTGAAGATGACAGACACCCTTATAGTTGACATTCTCGCAATCATGAAGGGGGTCCCCCGATGCAGGGGATGAAAAGCCCTCACTCTTTTCTTCTTCAAAACTCTCACCCACCATTCTCCAGCTCCATTGCCCGAGCCCAAGCACTCCCAGCGATCGGCGCCCGTTGGTGGAGTAGAAAACCTGTCCAACTCCCGTGGAGTGTCGGTTTCCAGCCCTCGGTGAGTAGTCGGTGCCCTCATTGCGCTCAGGCGCACTCCACTGCTGTTCCATGGCAGACGAGACGCGGATGCGCAGGTGCCAATTTGGCAAGTGTCGAGACGACGATCGACGATCGAACCTACCTGCCCGATGTCCGACTCCTGTTCACGGACTTGTCTAGTAGGGTCGGGTTCATCTTCCCTCGACCATCTTCTTTCTTCTTTTGACTGGGATGCGTTAGACCTCTTTTTTGACCGGCCCTTGGCCGTCTCAAAAAATCCACATGCAGTCGATGCTGCCAATGCTGCCAGACCGACCAATGAAGCCACTCTGGCTGTACAATCTACACCCGGAAGTGCAGCAAGAAGTCCTAGTGAAGCCATCACTGCATAAGCAATCTTCTTGACAGACGGGACCACAGGTTCCTCAGCTCCACTCACTGTCATCCGAAGACCTACGGCTCGCCGAAAGGACTCCCACGAGGACTGCTGGGTGATCGACTTTGTCAACAAGTCCGCGCAGAGCTCCACTCGAGGGACATGTTCCACATCCTTCTCAACCTCAAGTGTCTTGTACGCCACGGACCGGATGGAGCCTGTAGCAACTGCAGACCAGACATGTTGTCTCCCCGTAAGGTGTTGGATCCTTCACGATCCAGCACTCTCTCCCATGGTGAGGCCATCGACGTAGCCCAACAGTTCACTCTCGGTGGTGCTTAAGGTAGCAAAGGCTTGAGATTTGGATTCCCATGCAACCAGGCAGCCACCCCGCATCGCCATGAGGCCTTGATGTCCCTTTCCACCTGCCGGCGCAAACGACGAGTCGGTGAGGATGTCGAGCCTTCCCATGCTCTGCGCCCTGCCGTACTGATCTGCCACTTCTGAACACGGGCCATTCTCCAAAGCGAGGTCCACAGTGCCCGCCAAGTAGCCCAAAACATGTTTCGACAACTCCAAAACACCCTTTGGAGCCCTGTCACCTTAGCCCCCAACCAGGAGACTGCAAAGCTGAGGTCTGGCCTGGTTCTCGTCGCCAGCCACAACAACTCACCAATTACAGTTTGACACTGCCTCACGTCCTCAGAACAGATCACCTCCTCCATCTCCAGGTCGATGACCCGGGGCAACGGTGAGGACCTCAGAGTGAGGTTCTTGTGCCGACTCACAATCTCCCTGGCATAGTCCGGTTGACCTACCAGCAAAGTTGTGCCTTCCCATCTCATCTCAACACCACAGAACTTTCTCCATTCTGTATCCACCACCCATGTAGGAGAGGCACACTTCCACGTTGAAGCCAATTTGGCAAGGAAGGCATTTGCTACCTGTTTCTGACCCATCACAATGAAGTCATCCACGTACGACAGTGCAAAGCCTCTCGTGCACCCCTCATCCATTACATTGACATAGTCATCCTCTCGGCCCTGAGCCGACATGAGTCTCCACACATTTGGCTCCGGAGTGGCGTTGATCCAGTAGTGAGTTCCATTTTCCCACCACCTCATGCCCCGAAGAACATCATCGCGATAGGCTTGCCAATCAGCAGGAGAGCTGTCCAGGCCATAAACTGCCGCCTCCACCACCCATCGGGTGTCCTTGGACATGAGACCAGCTTCCACTAAGATAGACGGAGGTTTGGTGACCATAAGGCGCGACGACTTTCGAGGTGCCAGGAGGAACGCTGAGGACACGTCAGTGATGCCAATCGCCCACTGTTCCTGCATCTCAGCGAGCTTCCATCAATCCCACTGGCATAGTGCTCGAAGGATCTTCCTGACTGTCTCGAGCCACAATCACCTTTCTCCGTCTGCGGATCAGCATCCTGAGTCCGAGACTTCACTGAGGTATCCTCCACCAAATTCCCGCAGAGGACAATTCGAGATCTTTTCTTTCCATCAGGTGCCTTCACCGTCGGGACAAGCTTCGATGGGACCACAAGCATCTCGTTGTAGCCAGGCTCATTCTTCAAGTCCTGAACCTGAACCGGTCTCACGGCTCGAGTTGTCTTCTCCAGTGAGTTCACCTCATACTCCAAGGACGGTGTTCAATCCTTCAGCTCCTTCCGAACCTGGGCCAACGGTACCGTGTACGTTTGCAGCACCGCGCGAACTCCTGATCAGGCGGATCGGATTGCACCTCTTCCTTCGCCACCATCATTGCAGCTACCCTATAAGTCAGGTTCTCATCCGCAATCTCGGTCAGCATATATCCTCCAAGGCCACTACATTCTTTTCCATGTAGTCCAAAGTAGAACCGTGCAACCGACCTTCTTCGTCCCCCACGGTCACCTCCTTTGAGAGATCACACCAGAGCCTTTTCCACCTCCAGTGTTCCTCCTCCAGGTGCTGTGCGAGATCCAAGGCGTCCTTGAGGTCACATGGCATCGTTCCATCAACCACTCCTTTCTGCACCTTCTCCATGGGTGTTTCACAGAAATCACACTGGTTGCATGGACCCAATTTTCTCATTGACTGCTTTGGCATTTGGAGACCACACTCCTTACACACCCTTTCATCGCCTGTGGACCCTTCTCCAACCCCAACCGATGTTGTAGGCGACGAAGAAGATAACATAGACTCCCCCCCAGTCCAAACATCCGTGAGGACTGGTCCATCTCCCCCGGAACCATCATTCAGCGAGCGTAGTCCAGGGTCTGGTGATCTACGTGGTGGAGGAAGTCGAGGAAGTGCAGGTTCCATAGGCTGCTTGCCAGTCAAACGCCTGATTGGCTGTTCTGGATCAGGCACCACTTGCAACTCCAAGACCGCCCTTTCAGCTTGAGGGTCTGTTGACACTGCCACTCGTGCATGTTGAACTTGACCATCTTCAAACAGCACATAGCCCTGTGTCATGAACGGCGAGGGTCCCATCAAGGTCATAGTTCGAAATGGCGGGGTAAGTGGACCAAAACCTGCTCGATGCCAACGCTTTGACTTCATCTTCACCCTGCGGCATTGGTCCCAGGATGTCGTAGGACAAACAGTGTGCTGCCTTATCACCCAAGCCACGCCGGTGTGGAGCATCGATTCCCATCATCTCCATGCATCGCCGACAGTCTCGACGGTATGGTCGATGCTGATTTCGAACATGTTCTTTCCAACTCTCAATGTCCAGTTTGGACACCTTTGATTCAGCTTCACGCTCATGCGATTCACCAAGTTCATGTGCATCCAACTTCCGCAAGTACCTGATGAGGCTCTCCTGAATCGCCGCCACCAGGCCTGGTGCCCATGCCAACCACTCTCGAGACTGCAGCAATCTTCCGTGAAGAGATTTGGCGGTTTCTTGACCGGTCCCTTCTCCTGAGATGCCCTGCAGCTCCTCCATGTCCGACATGTTGGCCACCAACAAGGTTGTAGGTTTTCTCTTCGCATGACCAACAGCTCCTTGATCAAGATGGACATACGTCGCTTTCATCCAGGCGGCCATATCCTTCACCTCCCGGAAATTCCAAAAGGACGGAAAGTCCTGCGCCACCGACTCCTCCTCCATATAGTCCGCTGCATCCCTCGGAGATTCCATCAGGAAGGCAGGCGGAAGAGGTCGGCGACTGCTGAGTAAGGGCAGGAGCCCCTAATAGCTTCCTTGCTCCTAGTAGTAAGGCCAGGAGCCGGAGCCCCTAGTAGCCAGCAAGCTTCCCACGCCATGAGCCACAGTCCACACTGTTTCAACAGCAAGGCCAAGTCTCCCACGACGAGCTCCTTCTCGGACACAGTCAAATCACTGAGGCCGAACCGTCGATCATCTCTTCCTCTCACTGGCCTAGGACCTGGTGCACGGTGCCGCAATCTCGAGACACTTCTGCAGGGTGGCCCACCCAGAATGGCAACCACTCGTCCACTCCTGGCCAAGTGAGCCAGGTAGCTCCAGGTACCCACGGAGTGCATATCATACTGTGCCCCCATGGTGATGTCCACGTTGATGATCTCATAGCCCAGCCAATTCTTTGAAGACCAAATGCCTGTGTCCTTGCCACTGTACAGGTTCAAGATGATCCCCTTCGACCGCTGATGCCTCCTCCGTTGATGCCTGTTCCAAGGACACAGACATGGGTCATAGGCCATCTGTCCGCGCATATCTGGGAACTTCGATGCCCACCAGGCACGAATCTCACCATCCATCATCAGCTCCCCCCGATCCGCCTTCTCCATGACTTCCAACAGGCTGAGAGCTTCTCTTTCAGGTAGTGTGCGTTCAATCTTCCCATACTCAGGGTGTGTTATGCTCACCCCTGCCGAGGACCAGTTCAGCCGATAGCCCAAAGCAACCAGACGATGCAACGGGACAATGACCTCCACCGGCTCCTTGGACAGTAAAGTTCGATGTTCACTCACCTTGCACAGAGTAGTCGAACCCGATGCCAGTTCCACTCACAGGTTCCAAGCGGGGAATTTCACGAGGTAGTGCTTCACGTAACCCATTCGTTGCACCGCCATCCAACAATCCCACTGCCCCACCTCGAGTGTCCACCTTGTGCTTGAGCTCCTTCATACGTAGCACCTTCACGCTACGCAAGGTCTTCAAGAGCGACGTTGCCTCAGTCAACAGCTCGGCCGCAGCTTCTGTTCCTGACTGGCAAGGAGGAGACTCTCGATATGAAGACGCAGACGTTGTAGGTGGTGACCCCAGTTCCTTGGCAGACTCTTCGCCTCCCGTAGTGTCCTTCACACCCTTCTCCCCCTGCTCAGGCTTCTCCTGCTCCTTAGCCGCCTTGACCTTTGAGACCTTCTTCACGTCCCCCTTCTCCGACTTCAGACCATGAGGACAATGCTTCTTCAAGTGATGACCTCCACATCCAAAGCATCGGCCCCTCATTTCCGACGTGTCGTGAGCATAGGTACATGCAGCTCCTCTTCTGCATCCATCCTCACTCTTCCAAAACCTGCAAGCTGGCTTCATTCCAGCTCGGTCATCATTCTCCCTTCCCCCATAGGTCGCCGCCATCGCCTTCAAGGACGAAGAGGCCGGTTGTGGGGTAGGCGTAGACACCTGGGCTGCTCCAGTAAGCTTCACCACCATGGTCAGCGACATGTCCTCAATCTCCGCCTGGACATACTCGGCCAACTCACGAACCGATGGAAGTGTTGCCGCATGGTCAACCTTCGGCTCCTGTCTTGCATTGGCCAGCCTGAACGACAGCTGCGGCCCACCAATCTTCGTAGCTGCATCTATCATCCGCTGAACTGCCACCATCAACACTATCGGATCCGGCAGCGACAATCCCAGCTCCTCAGCCCGCCCCAGCCACCTCCTCCACAGTCGCACGTGAGTGAGAAGGTCTGTGATGCTCGCAGTGAACTTTGCCTCAACCAAACTCTTCAGCAACTGAGTCTTCTCTGCTCCACCTCCTGGCTGGTAGGCGATGTGCAATCGATAGAGGATGTGCACCACCGACAGCTGCCGGCCTGAGATCAAATCCCTCCGAATGCCGTCAGGCAACGCTCCAAGCAGCGTAGCAATCCCACGCTGCTCGATCCTCTGGAATGCAGGCGCCACCACAACCTCAGGTCGTTTCCTGATCCTCTCCAGGGGCGTGAGTGTGAGCCACTGAGTGTAGTGCTCCTGTGCAACTCCCAAGGATTCCTCCCACCAACCCTTCGCCGAGTTGGAGATGTCCGACATGAAGGGAAAGCCATCGTCAACCAATCTCCAGACAAAATCGAAGCTCCCTCAACATTGGGCGCAGGCAGCGTAGGCAGTTCCAGGTTCCTCAGTGCCTCAGTTGTCGAAGCCACTGAAACACCTTCCCCAATCTTGATGGGAGAGGTCAGATTTCCTCCATTCTCTTCATCCCTATACCCACGGGCATGATGAGATAATCCAGGGGGCCGTTGAGGAAGACCATGTAGAGGAAGTTCCCCATCTAGCGGTCCTTGTGTGCCACTCGAAACCGTCTTGTACGAATTGGTGTCCCCCGGTTCCCTCCTGGTCGACAACCTCTTGAGCTCCTTCTCAAACCTCATCTCCGCCTCCCTGAGGATACGCATCCGCAGCGCCTCAGCCTCATCCATTGCCGGAGACTGTGTTCCCCTTTCTCCCAACGGAGGTCCTGCGGCCCCCGACAAACGCTGTGCCCTGACGACCAGCGACAAAGAGCTGCCTCCATTTGCCAGTGGTTTCACACCATCTTGCCCCGCAAGACTCCAGAAAGGATTCATCGGAGCTTGTTGTTGCCGATCCGGTGTAGTCGTAGTTCCACCGGTGTAGTCCAGTGGACGCGGCACCATCGCACTTCTTGCATCAGCCAGTCCTTCATTGGTCCAAGGCACACCCAGAAAACCTCCAAAAGGTCCAGGTCCGGCGCCAAGAGATAGAGGACCAAGTAGTCCTTGACTTTCAACTGGTACTTGAGATGGTTGACCATGTCCCTGAAGCGGCCCTGTCAAAGCCTGCTGCAAGGCCTGATAGGTGCGCTGCATCGCATCGTGCAGACCAGCCATACCTCCATCAACTCCGGAATCATCACTTGCACCTTGAGGATGATGTTGAGGCACCGAAGGTCTCACCGATCTCAAAGCCCTTTCTTCATGATTCCCCGCATCCCGATCGTTTTCCATAGGACGCGGTGGGCGAAACGAGACTGGATCTCCTCTCGGACCTTCCAAAGGCGGGGTGGACGATGATCTTCGCGGACCAGGGTCCAGAGACCTCGCACTCTGCTCTTCCTCAATCAATGCATCAAGTCTTCGATCTGCTTCTCCCACCTCCAAGGGTCCTGCAGCACCTTTTGGCTCTGCCTTTGCTTGTCTTCGCCGCCGCGCAAGCGCAGAATTCGATGCCATGGGAGCCAGCGACCTCTCCTGAGGGTGGTCTTAACAGCAACTTGGGCTCATAACCTGTGAGCGACAAACCAAAAGCCCCGTGCGTCAGTCACGCACCATTTCTTGAGCCAAAACGGGAGTGGTCCTTTTGACCGGTTGACACCTTTCATGGTGACTGCACATCGAAAATCACATGTCCCACAGGATCAATTGAAAAATCGCTATAAACGGCCCCCCCCCACCCTCCCCACCCCCACTTCGTGTGGAGTGAATCAATAGATCCCCACCCTCCCCCCCCCTTAACGAATTGAAGCGGTATTGATTAGGGGGGGGCCCCGTAAGAGGGAAGAATATACCCTATGTGCCGCGCAGTCTGCCTTGAGATAATTTAAGCTAACATAAAAATATATATATATATATTAATAGTTATATACTATATCAAAAATACAGTATATTTAAAAAATATTACAATGTATTTTTTAAATTTTTCGGAGCCTTGAAACATTTAAAAAATTAAAAAATATAAAAGATTTCGATGTATATTTTTTAAATTCTTTAAATCTTAATTTTAAAAATTTTCGGAGCCTCCGAAAAATTGAAAAAATTAAAAATTTTAAATCGTAGGACTGTTCTCAGACATCTCCAGATTTCCAGATGATTTTAAAATTTAAGAAATTTTAAAAAAATACAAATTAAACAATATAAAAGATTGCGATTTAAATTTTTTAAATTATTTAAATTTTGCGGAGCCTTGAAAAATTTGAAAAACTTCAAAAATATAAAGATTTCGATTTATATGTTTTAAATTTTTAAAATTTTTCGGAGCCTATAAAAGATTTCGATTTATATTTTTTAAATTTTTAAATTTTTGAAATTTTTAAATCATCTGGAAATCTGGTGATCTCTGAGAACAGTCCGATTTAAATTTCTTAAATTTTCGGAGGCTCCAAAAAATTTAAAAAATTTAAAAAAATATAGAAGATTGCGATTTAAATTTTAAACTGTTTAAATTTTTCGGAGCCTTGAAAAAATTCAAAAATTCAAAAAATATATATAAGATTTCGATTTATATTTAAATTTTTCGGAGCCTCCGAAAATTTAAAAAATTTAAGAAATTTAAATCGTAGGACTGTTCTCAGACATCTCCAGATTTCCAGATGATTTTAAAATTTAAGAAATTTAGAAGTTTAAAAAATATAAAGATTGCGATTTAAATTTTTCAAATGTTTTAAGTTTTTCTGAGCCTTGAAAAATTTATAAATTTAAAAACATACAAAAGATTTCGATTTATATTTTTTAAATTCTTTAAATTTTGTAAACTTAAAAAATTTTTAAATCATCTGGAAATCTGGTGATCTCTGAGAACAGTCCGATTTAAATTTTTTAAATTTTAAATTTTCGGAGGCTCCGAAAAATTTATAAAATATAAAAGATTGCGATTTAATTTTTTTTTTAAATTCTTTAAATTTTTCGGAGCCTTGAAAAATTTTTTAAAGATTTAAAAAATTTAAAAGATTTCGATTTATATTTTTAAATTTTTTATATTTTTCGGAGCCTCCGAGAATTTAAAAATTTAAAAAATTTAAATCGTAGGACTGTTCTCAGACATCTCCAGATTTCCAGATGATTTCAAAATTTATAAAATTTATAGAAGATTGCGATTTAAATTTTTTAATTTTTTCGGAGCCTTGAAAAATTTAGAAAATTTAGAAAATATAAAAGATTTCGATTTATATTTTTTAAATTTTCTAAATTTTTAAATTTATCAATTTTTAAATCATCTGGAAATCTGGAGATGTCTGAGAACAGTCCGATTTAAATTTTTAAATTTTTTAAATTTTCGGAGGCTCCGAAAAATTTAAAAAATTCTAAATATATAAATCGAAATCTTTTAAATTTTTCAAATTTATAAATTTTTCGGAGCCTTGAACATTTCAAAAATTCAAAATTTATTTTTTTTGTATTTTTCGGAGCCTTTAAAAATTAAAAAATTTTTTAAAAATATAAAAGATTTCGATTTAATTTTTTAGATTTTTAAATTCAAATTTTTGGATTTTTTAAATTTTTCGGAGCCTCCGAAAATTTTAAAAATGTCAAAAATATAAAAGATTTCGATTTATATTTTGAAAATTTTAAAAATTTTTCGGAGCCTCCGAAAGTTTAAAAAATTTCAATCGTAGGACTGTTCTCAGACATCTCCAGATTTCCAGATGATTTAAAAATTTCAAAAATTTCAAAAATTATCAAAATTTCAATAAATATAAAAGATTGCGATCTAAATTTTTAAATTTTTTAAATTTTTCGGAGCCTTGAAAAATTTAAAAAATTTTAAAAATATATAAGATTTCGATTTATATTTTTAAAATTTTTAAAATTTTTCGCAGCCTCCGAAAATTTAAAAAAATCAAAAAATTTAAATCGTAGGACTGTTCTCAGACATCTCCAGATTTCCAGATGATTT
>CAXAMN010014780.1:478770-514330 GCA_963970005.1 Durusdinium trenchii | reverse complement strand
TCAAAAATATAAAAGATTGCGATTTAATTTTTTTAAGTTTTTTAAATTTTTCGGAGCCTTGAACAATTTAAAAACTCAAAATATAAAAGATTTCGATTTATATTTTTTAAATTTTTAAATTTCAAATTCTTTACATTTTTTAAATCATCTGGAAATCTGGTGATCTCTGAGAACAGTCCGATTTAATTTTTTAGTTTTTTAAATTTTCGGAGGCTCCGAAAAATTTCAATAATTTCAAAAATATAAAAGATTGCGATTTAAATTTTTCAATTTTTTGAAATTTTTCGGAGCCTTGAAAAATTTCAAAAAATTAAAAAATATAAAAGATTTCGATTTATATTTTTTAAATTTTTTAGATTTTTAAATCATCTGGAAATCTGGTGATCTCTGAGAACAGTCCGATTTAAAATTTTTAAATTTTCGGAGGCTCCGAAAAATTTAGAAAATTTAACAAATCTAAATCGCAATCTTTATTTTTTTTAAAAATTTTTTGAATTTTTCGGAGCCTCCGAAAATTTACAAAATTTAAATCGGACTGTTCTCAGAGATCACCAGATTTCCAGATGATTTAAAAACTTAAAAAATTCAAAAATTTAAAAAATATAAATCGAAATCTTTTATATTTTTTAAATTTATATATTTTTTCAAGGCTCCGAAAAATTTAAAAAATCTAAAAAAATTCAATCGCAATCTTTTATATTTTTTGAGTTTTTTAAACTTTTCAAGGCTCCGAAAAGTTTAAAAAATTTAAAGAAATTAAATCGCAATCTTTTATATTTTTAATTTTTTTAAAATATTTTAAATTTTTAAATCACCTGGAAATCTGGTGATCTCTGAGAACAGTCCGATTTAAATTTTCTAAATTTTTTACATTTTCGGAGGCTCCGAAAAATTTAAAAAATGTAAAAAATATAAATCGAAATATTATATATTTTTTTTAATTTTCTAAATTGTT
The DNA here is from genome assembly GCA_963970005.1 of Durusdinium trenchii. Lineage (NCBI taxonomy): Eukaryota > Dinophyceae > Suessiales > Symbiodiniaceae > Durusdinium > Durusdinium trenchii. Next base: position 513,375 of record CAXAMN010014780.1, on the reverse strand, counting down.
CAAGGCTCCGAAAAATTTAGAAAATTTCAACAAGTTAAATCGCAATCTTTTATGTTTTAATTTTTTTAAACAGTCTTTGCTCACCAACTCTGTTCTCTGCCACTCATGTATTGTTACATTGCCGCTTTTTGATGTCCCCTGTCACAATATGCATATTTAAAATGCTTGTCTGCCACTTTCTCACTTATAACTCTCATATCTTCTTCATCCTTAACGTCCTGTATCTTTATCATTCCACCCTTCACTTCTAAAATCTTCCACCTGATATTCACATTAAACTTTCCTTCCTTTTCATGTCTGTAAAGTCTGCGTATCAAAATCTCACCTGCGTCATATTTATCTTTCTTGCCTAGTCTCTTTCTGACTTCATTTGCCAGAGCTTGGCACCTGATGTTGGTATAAGCTATGTTGTTTTCACTCACCATAATATCAGTTGTAAACTTAAAATGCTTAGCTACCCAATCTGAAATCTTCATGTCTTTAATCCAAAGGTCATCATATATCTCATCTAATTTCTTCCTGTTCCTCTCACCTGCTTCAGTGTCTTTGCCCCCTACTCTCTTACATATCTTCAAAAATATATTATGTTTAAATATTTTGTCAATACAATTATCAACATAATCTTCAACATTCTGACAGTTAGTATAAGGCTCTAGGCTTGGAAGTTGTTTGACATCACCTGCTCCAATGATAATTTTATTAGGAATCTTCAGGGTAAACTGCCTTATCTTGTTCAATATGAAAGGTGAAGACATATAGATTTCATCAAAGACTATTGCATCAAACCCTGAATAATCATACTTTGGTAGGCTGTTTGTTTTATCAATGCCAATGCCAAAGAACACATTCAATGTCACCGCTTCACATTCAATATCCTGTTTCAACATATTCTGAGGAACTATAAATAGAGTATTGCAGCCCATCTTCTCCAGATGTTTGCCTATATAACTCTTGCCACTTTCTGCATATTTGGCTCTAATCATCACCCTCTTCTTTCTGATTATGTGTTCACATATCTCTTATGTGTTCCATTCCTCCTCTACTTCAATACTTTCATTTTTGTACGTAGGCATTTTTATCAACTCATTATGTTTCCATGCATACCAGCCAGAAGAAGATTTTACCCTCATCTTTTCAACTCTCCAGTTGCCAATCTCCCTTCCAAACTCTAGTATCTTCCTAGCCTTCTTTAAGTCTGTCTTGGCTATGTGTAGTGCATCAGTTTTTATAGCATATACTTTGATGCCCTTTTCTTTCAGCCTCTCCATTGCATCATACATACTGTAGTTATGATTTTGCAACAGCAGTTATTTAATATACCGAAACCCGTTCATTAATTGCTTCTGTCCTGAAATTAGTAATGTTTGGTTGTTCTGTTTCTTTCTTTGGGGTCACCCCGCCCATCCACCTCTTCATATTCAACATCATCTAAGGTATAGATTTTGCCCCCATACTTGTTCTGATAGTAGAGCGCCTCCTTAAGACTATCAAAAATCTTGCTCTTATTAAATTTGTTGTAGCCCTTTTCTAGTAGACCAAAGGTAATGTTTGCAATGGTCTTCTTAATCACATTGTTTTAATTTTCATCTTCACTGATTTTGGCATTATATAATTATTCAATGGCTTTCTTATACTTCACCTTGTGTACATGAGAAGGCGTCTTATAGTATAATATGTTCATAACTACTTCTCTCTTGGCTAACTTCTTCAGATGCAAACCATAAACTAAGTTAAACTTTTTGTTAAAGAATATGTTTCCATGACATGCCTGAACTAAATACAGTGTATAATCACCCAGATTCCAAGAATCACATTCCAAATCATAGGGCTTCCAAATATCAAACTCCCCGAAGACAGGAATGTTTGAAATCTCACTGGCTGAATGAGTGCATGCTTTCTCTTGTCAATACTGCATGTCTCACTATCTCTTATACTATACGGTCATGATATAGGTAGCCATTCTTTATTGTCATCAATTTGAATTGACCATTTGCTACTATTGTCCTTCTCTCATCCAATATTTTTACATCGGTTTCATTGTAGTCTGATTTATGATTTTCAGAAATATTTTTTAAAATGAAACTTGAACATCTCATCACTAACTCTGTTATATTTCTCCTCTGTATTTACTGCTATGTCTTCATCAATCTTGTCTGTGTTTAAGTCTTGACTCACTATAGTGTAATCAACTTTTTTTCTGCTTCTTACCTATCTTAAATGTCAGGTTCATTTTGACATTCACCACTTTGCTTGCCCCGTATCTAATCAATGGTTCATACCCAGCCTGCGTTAAATCAAACATAAACCTATCAAAATCATTATCCTTCAATATCATGTTATATTCATCTTCTTCATTCATTTTAAGCAGGTCATCTATAGATTCTATCATCCTATACTTCATTGCTTCCTTTTTGTTGTTGATAAAGTAGTTGTTGCAAATTTTCAGGTTGTTGGGGTTCCCATCTTTAGTTTTTAGCCTTCAGGCGTTCTAAACTATGATTTAGTGTGTATACCTGACTGTTTTTGACTAAAGCATTGAAGGTTGCAATTCTACAGCTGTTAAAGTCTTTGGTCATGTTTGTAAATCTGTTTGCCATCAATGTCATATAATGTAGCCTTAATATTGAATTCTTTGAAGACCTTATGCATGTTAGATATTGATGCCCCTCTCGTTTTAAACTCTTCATCACCCTTCCTAATTAATTTTAGTATGGCTTCTCTGGTCAGGTTCTTAGCCAGCTTCCCCCTTTTATGTCTCATCAGGCTATCCGCATAATGGTCTAGCAATGTATTTATCCAACATGCATTTTCAATATGGTCTTTTTTCTTGATAGCATCCTTGAACCTTAAACAGTCTGGGTTCACTTCAATTTGAATGTATTGATTGAACATGCTCACATTTGTTTTTTGAGTTGGTGAGTTCATCAGCGAAGATGTCATAGGTGGCATCATCTTCATCAATCAGCTCAGCACTCTCAATCCTAATAAATCTACATAATGATAAAACTCTCCCTCCATCAATTCTTCAAACGATTTATCAGTCCTCATTATAGCCATCATTCTTTTGAACCTTGCTCTGTCTGAAAACCTGTCCACCTTTACCTTGACCATACTCTCTATGAACTTCTGAGCTTTGACATTTCCTGTCCTTACAGTGTTTGGTACCACTATTGGATAGTATCTGCGCCCATCAATTAAAAAACTGTTTTGCTGTGCACCTGACCTATTCTCAGTTGAAAAAAGCATTTATTTGACAACATACAGCTTTCTGTTGGCTAACACTTTTTCTCTGAAGGTTTTGGTGAGCGTGTCTGAGAACTTTTTGAGTGCCTCTGGACTAATTTTTTGTCTAATTCTCCTGTTTACTACTGCCCTCGTTCTTCCTGCTACCGCCTGTTCTGTTGCCTTTTTACTTTCTCTCTTTCACCTATTACCTATTGGTACCCCATCTTCATATTTTTTCTTGCTTTGTCAAAGGCTTTCACTCCCTTCTTTAGGTTCTTGTCATTGGTTGCAGTGACACCTTTTATCAATTTTTCAGCAGAGCCATGTTGGACAATCTTCCTGTCCTCATAAAGGTCAATAGCAGTATTGATTTTTTGCAGTGTAGCAGTCTCAACCCTGCCTCTTTTCCTGTCTCTTACGTTCCTTAAACTGGTAATATGTTTTTCTATAGATATTTTTTGTCATATAATACTTTATATTAAGATATAATAAGTTTAAAGCTTTAAAACAAAAACCATGTAACGTTATAAACTATATATCATTTAGTATCGTTTAAATAGAATATATATAGAGACATATTAACTATATATATTAAGATATAATGACTACTCAATTAAACATTGAAGACCGGACCTAACACTGGATGAAATTAAAGTGCAGATGTCAATCTTTCAGGCGCTTTACCAAAAGAAAAGGAGAAGAGAAGACCCTGAATATGCACAAAAGTTGAGGGACAGAGACCGCCTCAGACAACAAAAGAAGAGAGAAGAACTGGGTGTTCCAAAAAGGATACCTGTCACTAACAGTGAAACGATGCAAATACTGATGGTGGTTCCAAAATGATTTTACTATTAAAAAATATTAACTTATTTGTTATTTTTATTTGTTGGATATGCTGAACCAGAAGCAGCAGCGCCACTACTTCTTCTACTTGATGAGCTTGATGATGTAGGTATTGGTAAATCTGTTGGATGTGCCACCATGGGTGGATTGTGTGATGAACTGCTTGATGAAACATTTACTACTGAATGTGGTGGAGAACTATGGACACTCACTGCAGGTGAAGAATGCACGCTTATAACTTCCTCTTCATTATCATTGTCATTTTCACCTGCTTGTGTCAAATAATCAATCGCTGACAATAAAGCACTGCCACCCATCATAGCTGTATTTCCTGCTACTTCTGCCAATCTAAAACCCATCTTTAACTTCCCTCTATGTCTTTTGAAACATGACCTATTGCCTTCACTGTCACTGCTACTACTGCTAGGGTTTTCAATCATTTTTGTAAAAGCTTCTACCATCTTATCACTTCTTGATGGCTCTAAACTTTTGAAGTTCTTTGAACTCATCTTCACAATATAGTTTCCTATTATCCGGTTTAATTCATCTCCTGTTTCAGTCTCTTTGTCAAACGTAATTTTCTTCTCGGTTTGCGTTTGTTTGTTCTCTATCTCTGGGAATTGTGTTGCCTCATCTTCATATTCTATCTCATTACTTCGTTCTCTTCTTTCTGTTGGCTTATTTAAAAATAATGTAGGTATTCATCATCATCCATTATATGTGTTTCTTCAGTCTATTCTTTACTAAAATCATGATTAATAATAATTAGATTCTATTCTTAATTATGCCATTTCACTTCCCCTTGCGCTGTGTTTGTTTCTGTATTCTTTAATTTTGCTTTTCAATAGTTCTGATTCAATTCTTCTTTCCCATACACCGGTTTGTATCTGTTGACAGAAGACACTTCATGCGGCATGTCGAATGCTGCAGCCCTTTTGAGCAAGCGAGCTCAATGAGCTCACAGCGGTCACCCAAGACCGAAGCACATCAGCAGAAAAAGAAAAGCTGTTTGTGTCCGAGTGAAGGGAAAGGTTTTGAAGTGTTGGGTGAGGAACATGCCCAATCAAGGTCAGGTGAAACCCCTGCATGAACAGGTTATGAGCCCAACGCAAGGGGATTCATCTAGCTCCCGCGCTCCGGAGATGGCCATGCTGCGACGACGGCGCTCATCCAGAGCTGGAGCTGATGATGAAGAGCTTCATCAAGAAGATCTTCAGTTGGTCGGCCAAGAGTTGGTGCCGGCCTTCCAGCAGCCTGTCGCCCCTGGAAGGGATGGGTTGGAAGTGGAGGTGAAGGGGTTAGAGAAGACCCTCAGTACTCCAACAAGAAGCACCACTGGACGCCCAGACACCGGAACCGGTCCGACAGAGCTGGAAGTGTTTAGAAGTGGTGTGTCAAAGATAAGCCCGAAAGAAGCCCTCGAAGGCCCCAAGGGCAAACCTCGTGTTTTGGCGCCGCTTGCACTGCCATCAGGACAGCCACCGTTGTTCACTGAGGATCAACTCAGGTCAGCCCGAGCTCAGGCAAGGCAAGCGCCGATGCTCTATGGTACCTTGGTGCCTCCAGTCTCCTCAGGTGATGATCCCCCAGGCCCAGTGAAGCGCCCGGACTTCATGAAGGAGGAGGAGAAGAGGTATGAGGTGAAAGAAGAAAGAAAAGGAAGCGGTCCTTTTGATGAAGGCCATGAAGAAGAAGGCGGCTCCTACGAAGGGCACCAAAAGGGTCATGGGCCTGAAGTGTTTGACCTAGATCAACAAGACCACCTACGTGAACAGGAAGAAGAAGTCATGTGGAGGTGGCAGATCTCACAAGAAGTTCGTATGTTGACGGAATTGTGCCATCAACAAAAGTTAGAAAACACCCTGCTTCAACAAGAACTTCATGAAAGAAGGTTGTGAAGGAAGACCAAGAAGAAAAAGGGGGTCAGAAGGAGAAAGAAGATCATGAAGCTGGTCGGCCACCTTCTACGTTTGGGACCCCTGAAGAACATGTTCCTGAACCTCCAAGGTCAAGAGCCACGGGTATGGGTGAAAAGGAAGCCGGTCAAGATCAAAAGATGAAGGTCGGTCCAAAAGTCCACCGGTTGTCAAGGGCACCACCGAAGGAAAAGGACCTCGAAAAGCATCCATGGCCTCGTACATGTTGGGGGGAGCTCGACCATCTCCTGAAGTTCAACAAATGGAGGTAATGTCCCTGTTGGTTGAAAGCATGAAGTCCCTCCAACGCCAGATCTCAGAAGGTCAAGACTCGCAGGGGACGGTCAAAGGAGTTGAGGTTGTTCGCCAAGTAGCAGAGCTCCCTGTTCTTGGTGCACTTCAAGGATCCACGTCACAGCTGCAACTTGGCGACTGGTTGTTGTTGGTACAGCCTGTGGTGGCTGATCTCACCTCGACCTCCGATGTTTGGTGGGAAAAGATGATGAATGAAGTTGAAAGGTGGTATCAAGACCATCAAGCCATGGCACCGTTGGACAGGGTACGACATGAACCTGTTGCCCCTGTAAGCGCGCCAAAGTGGGCGAAGCTAGAAAGAAGGTACGCTCCTTCTCAAAGCAGTCCCCGAAGTTCAGAAGGATGAGTTGGTGGCCACAAAGCGGCTTTCGGTGTTCGCTATCTTGGCCCACCTTCATGTGACCTACTGCCCAGGTGGCATCAGCGAGAAGCAAATGCTCCTTCGCAACCTCGAAGAACCAGCCGAGCCGTCCAACTTGCGTGATACAGTGGTTGGCCTTCGTCGGTGGCTTCGTTGGCGAGCTCGAGCGCAAGAAATCGGAGCAACAGAGCTTGATCCTTCGATCTTGGTCAAGGGGCTCAATCGTCTGACGAGGCGGACTCTGGAAGGCAATGAAGGCCTTCGATTTCGGGTGTCACTGGCTCGAAATGCCTTGCAGGTTGACACCAACCCCAATGCCCTGTCGGTCAGTCAGTTTGCCACACACCTCATCGCCGAGATCGACCAGCTTTCCCTGGCTGAGAAGCGAAGTGGAGGAGGTGGGAAAAAGGAAGAAGGAAAGGTCAAGAAGCTGGAAGATGGCTCCGCGACCAAAAAGACAAAAGGAAATGAAGCAAAGATCAAGGAGATGGAAATGAAGTCTCCATGCAAGTTCTACCTGTCGGAGCACGGGTGTCGTCGTGGCCGTGATTGCAAGTGGAGCCATGATCAAAAGGATGAACAAAAGAGGTGCTACACCTGTGGTTCTACAAAGCACTTGGCGCCTTCACGCCCTACCAAAGAGTCACCTACCACCAGCGCTCCAAACTCTCCGCCTAAGGTGAAGAAGGAAAAGGAGGAAGAGAAAGTGGTGAAGGGTGAAGACGGTGAGAAGGGAAGTGGAGGTCAAGAAGATGACAAGATGGATGAGCTTTTGGCCGAAGCCAATCGTATGCTCAAAGTCATGAAGGACAAAGAAGCCTCGGAAGCGAAGTTGAGTCGCCTCCACCAACAGTTGGACGAAATCAAGAAGAGCATCAAGACCCTGAAGCTTACAAAGGTGAGAGAGGCCAAGCTTGGGTCAACTGAAGAAGAATGGGGGCTACTGGACTCAGGGGCTACACATCCTCTGCGACCTTTGGTGGCCACCGATCGAATTGAGGCATTGAAGAAGGTCTCTGTCTCGCTTGCAGATGGCAGAACGACGCCATTGCTGATGACCGATGCTGGAGTCATGGTCACTACGAATCTGGCTGTGGAGCCTGCCGCTCGGAATGTTGGCCGAAGGAGGCTGTCAGATTTCGTGGAAAAAAGGGGGTATGAAGGTCATGCATCCCACCAAGGGAACTTTGCCCATCAGCATTCAAGCTGGATGCCCACAAATTCCAAAGAAGCTTGCCCTGGACCTGATCAAGGAGTTCGAAAACAAAAGCCTCCTGGTCAAGCAAGCACGCATGGCGGTGGAAGTCCATCCCGAGAAGGAGCTCGAATGGTTGCAGTCCTTGGTGGATGGACACCCAACTTTGGCTACTTTGCCTGAACACCTGAAGAAGGCATTGGTGATTGCCCCGGGTGAGTGGAGTGATCTGCCGGCCAATCGGCATCAAAGGAAAAGAATGAAGAAAGCTGGTCCTGTCCTTCTACACTTCTATGCTGGAGAAAAAGAAGGATTCACCCTTCAAAAGGCCATGGAAGAGTATGGTTTGGGGGTCAGGACGTTGGAGGTGGACATAAAAAGGGGGGAGGACCATGATCTCGCCTCGATGGACTCCAAGGCCTACAAAGGGCTTCTCCGACTGGCCCTAGATGGTGACATTGCCGCAGTTCTTGGCGGCCCAAACTGCAGAACTCGCTCAGTTCTTCGGCACTATCCTGGAGGTCCTCGACCAGTGCGAACCTGGAGCGAACCTTGGGGTGTTCGAAGCTACAGCCCTGAAGAAAGAAAGATGTGTGAAGAGGATGACATCCTGATGTGGAGGCAAATCTTTTTGTTCCTCGTGGCGGACATGGCACGAAAGCTCAAGGACTCCACCGCTCCTGACGGAGAAGACGGTGTACATCCAAAAGAAACGTTGTTTTTGCTTGAGCAACCGGCTGATCCCAAGGACTACGCGCCGGAATGCGTCTCGTTTTGGGGAACAAATGAATGGAAGTCCCTTCAGCAAGCGGCGCAACTCAAGCTGCACAATGTCAATCAGGGTGATTTCGAGCCCTGGAAGCCTGACGCCCCGGTGAAGCCTACAGGTTTGGCCACCAATATGGATCTTCAACTACCAGACCAAAGAAATCCCCATGCCAAAGGACGAAGTGCAGGTCAAAAGAAGCCCTCGTCTTCGCTCTCTCGATGGGTTCCTGGCCTATGTCGGGCTATTGCTGAAGCTTGTGCTGCACACTTCAAAGAAGAAGGCCATGTGAAGGTGAAAAAGATGACCTGGGAACAACATTGTCAAAATGGACATGTTCCCTTCCGAAGAGACTGTCGTACATGCCAAGAACAAAGTGCGAAGTCTAAACCTCACAGAAAGGTGATGCACCCACTGGCGGCTACACTTTCACTGGACACTGCTGGTCCATACCCCATCGCGAAGGATGGAAGAGAAATGGCCAAGTACATCCTTGTAGGGACGTACACCTGGTTGCTTCCTCAAGAACAGCATCCACCTGTTCCCGATGATGAATTTGCGGACTCTGATGCTGTGGTCTTTGAAGAGGAGGCTGAAGAAAGTGAAGAAATAATGGAGGAAAAGGAAGATGATGAAGAAGAAGCTATGGAGGAGCCGGAAGAAGCTAAAGAGGCCGAAGAAGAAAGGATGGAAAGCGAAGAAAGGGAAGATCCTAACTTGATCACCTTCCGCTTGGCCATTCCTATGGCTTCGAAGGATCAGAAGACGGTTCTCTCCACCATCCAGCAGATGTACATCCAACTGCGTGTCATGGGATACCACATTTCCCGCCTACACACTGATTTGGGGGGAGAGTTCCGTGGCAGATCGCTGACGCAATGGTGCAGGTCCCGGGACATCCACAGGACGACCACCGCTGGAGTGTCATCTCAGTCCAATGGAAGAGCAGAAAGAGCGATCCAAACCATCAAATCCCACATCCGAAGGGTGCTTGGTATGGCTGGTCTCCCTGCCAATCGATGGCCTCAAGCTTGCCATTATGTCCATGAACGTGAACGTCGAAGGATGGCCGACTTGGACCTTGCTGATGTTCCGCCATTTGGTCATGAATTGCTGGTCAAAAGACGCTTCTGGAAGACCAAGGAACTGGAAGCTACACATGAAAAGGTTCGCTACCTGGCACCACGTCCCGACGCTCATGGACACCTTGTTTTGAGGGAAGATGGAACCACTGCCATCGTGCCCTACTTCATCATGAAGACTAAGGAACCAGAGCCTAGCCAAGCAACATGGCTGGCGATCACAAAGGCAGCGGAAGAAGCCGAAGGTCCCTACGAAGTTCGGAGGAGGATTCGTGGGAAGATGGGCGTAAAAAGCATGAAGATGGAAGAGGAGGATGAGTATGAGAAGGAAGAAAAAGAAAGGGAACGTCGTGTTGAACGGCTCTCAAACATCATCCTGGAGGAGAGCGTCATCATGTTGAAAGATGAAATGAAGGTGATGGACGTAGTCTATGAGGAATTGCGCAAAGTCAAAAGTGCAATGCCGAAAGAAGAAGAACCCGTACTCAGGACTCGGGTGGTGTCTCCGAAAGAACTCCTGAAAGAAGCACCCAAATGGGATGAAGCTATCAAGAAGGAGCTGCATCAGTTGTTCGAAGAAAAACAAGCCCTTCGCCGCATCGATGAAGTGGAGTTCAAGGCCCTACAAGAAAAATGGGGTAGAAGACTTGAAGTTCTGCCATCAAAAGTGGTGATCACCTTGAAACCTGGCCCACGTCGAAAGATCAGGTTGGTGGCTTGTGGAAACTTTGTTGATCCTACAACAACGGATCAGAAGGATCAATGCCTCTACGCTTCTGGCGCAGATGCTGTTTGCTTGCGCTATGTCTTGAAGCGATCAGCTGAAGAGAGCTGGAGGGCATCAGTCTTGGACATCCGCACCGCATTCCTCAATGCTCCGCTGGACATTGAAGCTGAAGGTCAAGAACCTACCATGGTGGTCCTGAAACCTCCATCCTTGCTCCTGAAAACAGGCCATGTTGGGCCGAAGGAGTACTACTTGGCACAAAAGGCCATGTATGGGCTTCGTCAATCACCTCGGTGCTGGGGGCTGGATCAGGTTTTGAGAAACATGAGATCCGCTCAGGGCCATCGCTTTGTTCAAGCAGAAGCCGAGCCGAACCTCTGGAGCATCATGAAAGGTGAAGATGAAGAAAAGGAAAAAGAAGGTGAGGTGGTTGGTTTTTTGCTGGTCTACGTCGACGACTTGATGATCACCAGTGATGAAGCCACCATCAAAGTCATCACCGAAGTTCTCCAAGCTCAATGGGAAACTTCGACCCCTGAAGAAGTTGGCGAAGAGAAAGTGAAGTTCTTGGGCATGGAAATCACCAGGACTCATGAAGGTGGGTTCAGGACATCACAAGAAGACTACATCAAGGATAAGGAGGGGATTTCTGAAGGAAAGGGAGTGAAAGTTCCAATGGTCAAGGAAAGTGCTCCGCTCCCAGAAGAACCTACACCTACGTTGGTCAATGGTGCTCAAAAATTGGTGGGTGAGCTAATGTGGTTGTCAGCACGCTGTTTTTGAGGCAGTTCATTGCCTGGTTGTGCACTCCTCAAGCACCAGGGGGCGATCATGCAGCTGGAATGCCGCAGCCGCCGCCAATCCAAGGACCTCCCGGAAGCACAAGTTCCGAGCCTTCACAGGGCAGCTCAATCACGGTTGATTGGCAAGGCCGTGAAGTCAATCGACCTAGTGCCCGGGCCAAAGGAAAAAGAAAAGGAAAGGGACAGGGGAAAGGTGAAGAACAGCCCGAAGATTTTGATTGGGCCTACGGTCCAGCTCGGCCGATGACACCTGAAGAACGATCTCAGTTCGGTCTCCAGAACCGTGAGTGGCTGCTTCGCTGGTTCGCGTCCCTGTCTCCAGAAGAACGAACTCAAGCAGGGCTTGATCAGCCGCTGTTGAATTTGGGGTCATCCAACCCGACCTCACAATCGGACTCCACGCTGACTGGCATTCAGGAAGAGCCTGAACAGGAAGTACCTGCAGGTGATCCCACTGTTCCTGTGCAGCAAGCGCAACAAGTTGAACCGGAGACCCGTGAGGAAGAAACCCTGCACAATCCCTCGGAGAGGGATTACCGGGACATCATGATGGATGAAGCCTGGGACCCAACTCCGGATCCTTCGAGGCATGGACCTTCGCAGCCGGCACCAAAGGCCGGTCCAAAGGGCTTTCGAGGCAAAGGAGATCCTCCAAATGATGGTGGAAGACGTTTTGATGGCATGGGTTCATCACAAGGTTTGGCCAAAAGTATCATGCCTTTAGCACTTGCCCAACCTTGTCGTCTTCAGTGCTGCGAGAGTCACCTCCCTGCCATCAATGTGGCTTCCAAGAAGACATGGCCAGAATCCGCCGTGGTGAGACGATCTGGTCGAAAGGCTGGGGCGATCCATATCATGCCATCTCAGCTCGGCCTCCATCCTGCGCCACCGGCTCCGAGAAGAAGTATGACCCCTGCATCCACTGCTTGCAAGAGCTGCGTGCAAGGGGATGGAATTTGTGAAGAGTTGATGAAGGAAGAGGGGCATTGGGTGATCCTGGATGCCTCTATGGATTTTGACCTTTTGGGCCATACGGCTCATAACTGGAGTGGCCTACAACTATGGCTGGAGCGGGTGGGATACAATGGGCTGTATGTTTTCCTGCTTTTAGGCCATTTTGGCCGCTGCTGTGAAGTTTTGTGGAATGAAGGTCTCAAGACCTATGGAATGGTTTTGCTGCATTGGGCCTTGAGCGGTCTCACAACAAACGTTGTTCAATGTTGGGACATTGTTTTGCTGCTTGATGGCTGATGTTAGCCAAACTGGAAATGCACCTGGCAGTACGACAATCTGCCGCAGAGAAGGGCTTGAGTCGAAAGGTGAAGTTTTTCGGCACTTGAGCTGGCACCCTGCACACGCTGGAAGAAGGGCTTCGGCCTGGAGTACTCGTGCAGGGTGAACACAGCAGTGCATAGCTTTTGAAATGCCTTCAAGAAAGGCAGGGGGAGTGTTGACAGAAGACACTTCATGCGGCGTGTCGAATGCTGCAGCCCTTTTGAGCAAGCGAGCTCAATGAGCTCACAACGGTCACCCAAGACCGAAGCACATCAGCAGAAAAAGAAAAGCTGTTTGTGTCCGAGTGAAGGGAAAGGTTTTGAAGTGTTGGGTGAGGAACATGCCCAATCAAGGTCAGGTGAAACCCCTTCATGAACAGTATCATATCAACATCTACATAATATTGCTTTGTTGTTTTGCCTCCTCCTTTGCCTTTTGCTCTTGTTGGTAGTTCATTCTCTGGGTCATCTACATCAAAGCCTCTCAAAAACAATTGAAATTTCAATGCTTCTGCGCTCATAGTTCCTACATTTAATCTATAGCTAATGGTTCTTAATACTGCTTGTTTGGGTTCAGGGGCTTCGCGTTCTTCTCTTGCTGTCATCATTTCTACTTCATCTTCTGCTTGTGGGTTGTCTTGTGTGAAATCAATTGCTAATTGTGGCACCGGTTGAGCCATTGGCATTCCTACTCTGCTACTTGTTCTACTCAATCCACCAAATATCATATCAAGAACAGGTGTGGCGCTTCTACTTAATAAACTTTGGTGTGCTTGTCCTTGTTGTTCTCTCTCCTGTGCCATTCTGGCTCTTTCTTGTAGTTGTGCTTGAATGGATGCATTATTAACATTGTCATCTCTTGGCGTCTCTGCTTCTATTGGGGTTGTGTCTCTACTCTGTTGCCTCATCCTTTCAACATGTGTCTCAATAATAGTTATCTCATCTGTCTCTCTTGTATTCTGTTTTGTTGTTCCTTCAATACTTCAAATGCCAGGACTTGCTTTAAAAAATGTAGCCCTTCTGTCTGGAAGGCTTCCAGTTAATTTTTCATTTTCTCCTATCAACCCTGCTATTTCATCATATGTTGGTCGCCTCTTCAATTCATATTTTGAATAAGGATTTATAATTTCCCATGCCATAGTTGCCATATATTAATATTTTAGGTAAACATGTTAATATATTTATGCAAAAAATAGGCCTTTAGGTTGCTTAATGCTGTGTTCTTTTGTGTTGTGCGGTAGGTTGTCTCTTTGGACTTCACCTCTCAACCTGTCCAGTTCATTTTGATAGTTTGACCTAGCATTTGCTTATATCATGTCCTTTCTTAATGCTACCATGCCCTCTCTTGCATTTCTTAACTTAAGTTCCTTGTGTAAATGCTCCAGATAACTTGTATCTCTCATATCAAATGGACTAAAACTTATTAATGATTTGTGAAGATGTGCTTTAGTGCCTGTTTTGTTGTTGTGTTTATGATACTTAAACATTATTAATATATTTTGTTTTAGACAAATATATTAATAATTTAGACTTGTTATTTTAATCGTATACCACAGACCCGCGTTCGCAAATTTCTAACACGCTTGCACTAATAAGGTGGGTAAAAACCTCTTGAATGTCTTCAGCATAAATTGCGTTAGTGCTATCACCGGGTGTAGTGTTTAGAGTTCCTTCAGTAGGGCGGATTTTCATAGTGATTAAACTACCCATTTTTGTGTTAACTCCAGTAAAGTTGACGTCAGCCATTTTTTCAAATGACATACCAATAATAAATGTGTTTTCTCTGTATTGCCTGTAACTGAAACTCAATGCATCTTGGTCCGGGTTCATGTAATGTATGGCTCTTCGCAAATAGTAGAAGGTTTCTGCATGATAATGATTGTGCCTCAAACTCTGGATACGTTTTGTTGCCTAACTGGATTTGCCATTATAAGTTTCTACCATAGTCTTGGAAACCTTTGCCTTGGTCTTGAGGATTTGCTACTGCTGCATTGTCCCAGATGAATGAGTTAATTTGAGAATTGTAAAAGTAGTTCCATCGCTTATGAACATAGTTGTCTGGTAAATAGTTAGCATTGATAGTTCCATTTCTTGGTGTTCTGTATAAAGTAATGAATGCTCCCGTGAGTTTGAATGATGACTTGACAATGTTCATATCCAATTCACCGCCTCCTGTGTTGAAGGTTTGTGTCAGTGTGTGATACATAGGAAAGACCAGTTTTAGTGACTGACCGTCCAACAAATGTTTTACTATGTTGTTATTAACAGTGTTGTCTAAAGTCATTACTTCAGCTTTGATAATAACATTGTTTAATTCCCACTGTGTAGAAGTGTTAGCTGCTTGAAAGTAATACCCCTGTTTGTCAGTTTGAGTGTTCGGGTTTCCTACTGCGCCTCCTTGTGGTTCTACAATAGGTACCAATTCATCATTAACAATTGTGAATTCTAATTCCAAAGGCGCATACCTCAAAGGTAAATAACAGTTTGATTGCATCAACCCGCAAACAGGCTTATGGCTGAATCGGGCTTTACCATTAGCGCCGGGAATTCCTGTCAATGAGTGTCTTGTATACTGTATCTTTTATCTATTCTACCTCATTCATTTTTATCACCGTCAGGGGATACAGTTACTACACCGGGGGTTGGAGTAACACCAGCAGTAGTAGCCTGCAATAATACATCCAAACCATTAGCATAGTCATGAAAGTCAGCGTCCCATCTTGGGTTAGCTGACATCTCTATGTCATCCATGTCTCTAACATACAACTCACAGTGTCTATTGTATTCAACAATATTTCGATCCATTTGACCTCCTACTGTTGCTCTGTATCGTTGAATAAAGGCATGTAAGCCTCCTAATGGACGTAAGAAATGGTGTCTTGTTCGATCGTTATTTTGCAAAGTTGCAAACAACCTTACTGAACTCAAATCCAAATAGGTATTATCCTCTCCTGAAATGTAAAACCTGATGTTTTTCGCCCCCGCATTCGCATTAAATACTTTTGTGGTGCTACTAAAATAGTTTACAAATCGCCTGTTTGTAACATATTCTGAAGTTTCAGGTAATCCAAAGTTCAGGTAATCCAGGTCACCAGCTTAAAAACAGACATCAAACGAAGCGGTATCCATTTAGCAGAAAGGATTTCTATGTCCTTTTCCTTCAGGGAGAGCTCTGGTAAGGATGAGTCTGGTTCTATGTTGTCCTTTTTATCCAGGTTCTTTTACAAAACTTGTGGTTTTTTACTTTAACATTTCAAGGTAAAAAATCACAAGTTTGCGTCTGCATGTACTTTTTGATGATGGTTAAAAAGTATAAAGTATTGTTTTGCTTTGTGTGTGTCATGGTTTCGTGCAAATTACTTTTTTGTTAGGTCGATTTGCTTTGCTGGTCGTTTGTGGGAGTCTTATGGTTTTGCATGAAAAGTATGCTAAGGAGCCCTGGCGGCACATTGGTCTAAAAGTTCCCCACCACGGGGGGGCCCCCCCAAAGGGACACGACATCACAAACATCATCTCAGGGGATTATTGTTAAGGTGTTTTCACGATCGTCGTCGTGTCGTCGTCATCGCTTTCGTTCCCCGCCTCTCAAGTGAGCTATGGTGAAAATAGGTCAAAACATGTCAACACACATCTATGGTCTAGCTGGCTTCATTTGGTTCGCGATAGAAGGATGATTCAAGCTGGGTTCTAA
Source organism: Durusdinium trenchii (assembly GCA_963970005.1). Lineage (NCBI taxonomy): Eukaryota > Dinophyceae > Suessiales > Symbiodiniaceae > Durusdinium > Durusdinium trenchii. Next base: position 497,177 of record CAXAMN010014780.1, on the reverse strand, counting down.
TCTGTTGCTTTTTGGCCATATTCTCATGTCCGGCTTGGACATTGTTTTCGCTTTTCAAGTTCTAAACTAGGCGTCCAAACTGCCTGCACTGCGGCCTGCAGCCTCCTTCCTTCCTGCACTCTGCGAGGCGTAGAATCGCTTGACCTTCCAACAAAGACGTCGGCGCCACGTTGCTGGACACCGGAGACGGCGTGGCGGGCTCCACTCTGGAGCTCTCGGATGCGCGGCATCTTGATTCAAAAGAAACCCTTGAGCATATTGAGCCGTATACTAGTAAAAAGGGCATCGCTACTAGGAACAAGTGCATCGCTACTAGTAGCAAGAAGCTACTTGTAACAAGGACATAGAATGTTCGACAGATGAAGCAACTCCACTTCGTCGTGGGCTCACCACGAAGTGTAGGACTCAATCTGGGCTCGAACAGAGCAATCCACTTTCCTCAATCTGTGCTCACCAGTGAAAGATGAGGAAGTACATAAAAGAAGAGTGTTTGTTCTCTCCTCACCAACACGGATGGCTTGGGAACTTGGGAAGGCGAAGGAAGGCGGATGGCGAAGGTGTTGGTGTTTGTTTTTTGGACTCAGCGACTCGCGCAACCAAAAATCGATGTCAAGACCAGCAAAAGTCAGTAAGTCTGTTCACACCGAAGGGTATTCTTCATCTCCTCCAAATGTCCGGTCCTTTTGTATCTTTGGGGACTTCGTTCGTTTCTTGGTGTGGCCGTCTGGGAGAGTCGGCCAGGGCGTCGGTAGAGGTCAAAACCTGCACCTGGGAATTGGATGAGTGGGGCGTGGTAAAAACTCATGGAAGAAATAGACTTGCCCAGTGTCAGAAGATTGAAGTCAGATAGACCATCGTTTCAGGAAGGTCGTCACCCTAGAACCTTGAGTAGTAGTAGGAACACAAGCGGCTCCTTGCAGCTTTTCCTGGGCTTGGCACCGCACCTATGTACCACCGAGGCTCTTGACCGAAGAGCTTCCGCAAGAGTCTTGCAAGGTGTGGTGAGAGTTGGGAGGCTGTTTCTCAGCGAGGCTGGGTGAGCCCAGTTTTGAGGTCGGTCCCACGTCAGTTTGACCTCTGGTGCACCGCCTCGGCTTCAAATTGATCCCGCAGCTGCTGCGCGGCGTTCTCCCCTGGCTCCTTCGTTGCTTGGTGCTTCGTCGTGGTTGCCTGGTCCCTGCGTGGCTGTGAGTTGCGGGCCCCCCCTTCCGAAAGACTCTTTTTGGGGGACCCTGGAAACTGCCCCCACAAAATCCCAGGTCGGACGAGCTCGTCATGAAAGACACTGAAACTGTTAGGGGGGCTAAAGACGTAGCAGGTTCAGTGCATCATAGTGCAGAAGATCAAGCCAGACACACAGACAGGTCGGTGCGCACAGGTGGTCGGGGTGTGTCAGTTCCTTTTGACGTCGACGTGTGGAAACTTGGCTTGGTGGTTGCCGACTGCTTGTTTATTCCGATGTTTTTCCGTTCGGGGGATTGTCAGATGCTTGAGGTCGGGAGAGCTGCTCATCCACACCGGTGCCATTGTGATGGTATGTGGCGTTTGTGTAAGGAGTCGGTCCCCACTAGCTTGCGTTCACGTGCAGGTGAGGGTATAAACCCAAACAGCATGAAGTTCATTCGACAGTGGCAATGGCTGGGCACCAGAATAAAGACGATCTTCTGACGAAGCTGGGTCAGAAGTTGTCCCACAGACTGTGATGATGATGCTGGAGGATGAAAAAGAACACATGTTTTTGCACAAAACCACAGTCTCGTAGCACTTCGATGTCAAAATCGCAACGATTTTTGAGTTGTTTCCATGTACTACATGCTGCAACAAACCTTTCACATCAATGCAATACACAGTCACACACCGGACATTCGTCATCATTGACCACGTGAAGACTTGACAAATGTCTTCAACCGCACGCGCGGAAACGAGCCCGGCGAAATGTTTTTGACACTCGTTTGGGAAGCGGCCTTGTGGTGCGAGTTATGCAGCCCAAGTTGCCTTGCAGTTTTTGCATGTTGTGTGTCTGGTTCTGTTCCTGGTCAAACCAACAACCACCACCACAACAACACTATATACAACAACCAAAGCAGCAACAGCCACAACAACCACAGCCGCAGCCGCAACCTGTCGTCAAGACCTCCAGTGCACGGTCTGAATACCAAAGCAAGCCCGGAGCGTGGATATGACCCAGTTTTCAGCTTTCAAAGGACAACCACACCATGTAAAAGGTTGAGTCCAAAGACTAAAGGCCAGAAGGCAACTGTGCCATGAGAGACATGATTCATCGAATGGAACCCACGACTTCCTCAAATTACACCACACGTGAATATGTCACTGTCGACGATTTTTACAAATCCTGTGAAGATGTGTGATTCCCTGCGTATTCTCTTGGATTTGGAGGGTGGATCCGGCTCAAATGGGGAGATTGGCAGGGGGTTGTGTCGTTTGGCTCAGAACGCTCCACCAAGGGCATCGATGAAACTTAGTTAAAGCGGAACTACAACGGTTTGATTCCTTTGCAATCTCAGTGTGACAGGCTCTTTACAGTCATTTGTGTTGCCTCCAAGTCCAAGTTGCGAACCATTTTATTGGCCTTTTGATGCCACAACACACAGCAGCACATACAGCAAGAAGACAAAAACGACAGCTTGGTAGATTCCTTCTGAACGCCGGTGTTGTTTCTCGACAGTTCTGCAGGCCAGTGATGTGGTGCAGACGTGATGTGAGTCGAAAGAAGTAGTTTGGAAACTTTCCTTTGAAAACAAAACCTTTTGCCGAAATGAACTCAACTCAACAGCTCAAAAGAACCCTACAATTTGGCTGGTTTCAAGGGATTTTGTTGAACAAGACCCAGAGAACCATCCAAGATTTAGGAGCACCACAGGGTGCCAGCACATTTTCCCATGCCACACTGGCTGGCCCAGCCAGGTCAAAATGATCAGTCGGATGCGAGAAGGCCTAGGCACTTTGAGGACGGCTTTGCGCGCTGTTCTTCGGGCAGTTGATGGCACTTGGTTCAAGATTTAGCTTGAATGTAATGTTTTGATCAAGAGATGTGATCATGTTGTGATCAGGTGAGAAGTTTATGCAAGTTCTTTCTCTTGTTTGGCAGGCAAAGATTTCATGAGACCAGGCAATTCAATTTGGCAATTCAGCTTTGCCTCCGCCAGGAAGAAGGAATCTCCACTCGAGGCTCAACTCAAAGAGGCTGCGGGCTGCCCGGCCTGACCTGGTGTGAAGGATGGTAGGTGGATCCTCGTTCGCTTTCCGCCAGTTTCTTTTTCTTGGAAGCTGCTCCATATGGATTGGGATGATGCCATGGACCCATAGAGTTTGCGAAAGAAAAGGAATCCGAGGTCATTACATCGATGTGGAAACAACACTGACGCTTCGCCGTGCACCGCACATGATCAAAACGGGCAAAACTGGCACCGCACACGTCTCGCACATCAGCCTTCAGAACTGCGTCTCTCGGCGAAACCCATGGCGCGCAGCGGCAGCGCGCTGATGGCCGCCACACCGACACCGGTGCGGAGGCCCAGCACGGTCGCGTCGCTCGGTCGAATTCGATGAACATCGCGGTCCTGGCAGGTGGTGGACCCCGAGGCGTATCCGTTTCGTAACCTCATTTTTCAGGCGCATTCCCGGTGCATGCGGGCATTTTGGTGATGTAGAGAAGAGAGGAAGAAAAGATTGAATTGAAAGTGAAGCAAGTTGCACTGGCACCTTGAGTGTTTATACACACCAAGCTCGGCAGGTAGCTGCTAGATAATGGGAATGGCCTTGGTTGGACCGCGCAGACTTTTGCTCTGGAACGTTTCCTCCCAAAAACGACGGCAATTGTCGTGTTTGGAGGATGTGGATGGAGTTCTGACCAGAGGAGATCAGGCGACCAGGGAAGATGTGGCATACACTGAGAGGTGTTAGATGGTTAGATGGTGTTATGTACTGTGTTAGGCAGTGTTATATGGATATTGAACTTCAAGATGCTTTGGTCTATTGCGAAAGGATTCAAGAAAAACGTCTGTAATACGGAGTGATGTTCGGGTACGGCAGAGTGGACATGCTTCTGGTTGGTGAGAATGAAATTGGTGGCGGATGAGCGAAGATCGTTGTCCCGGTGACGCACGGCAGCTTTGCTTCTCATTTGTTACCAGTGGTGACCATGTGAAGGGGGTGGCGTCCCATGACCTGCTTTGCTTCTCTTGTGGAAAGGTGGACCTGGATCCCACCTTGGTGCGGCGGCTGAGTCAAGTTGCCCAACACTTAGCAGCTTTGGACGATTGGAAGAAAGGGGGAACCACCCCGAAGTGAGGTCCCAAATTGCTCTTTGCGCAGAGGATCTTTTTCTTTCATCTTTCTTGAAGAACTGTAAAATCAATCACTGCTTCGTTTTCTCCGATGCCAGCACCCGTGAAGTTAAACCTACCTTTCATGTTTCGTGTTGATCGGAGCACCAGCCGTTCAACCAGCCCAGTGGAGTGGGACCCACGCACGGGCGACTGGAGAACACCGAGGTCCGGGACCACGATGCTGGAGTGGTCTTGACCACGCAGCGCCGTAAGACCATGCGGGCGCTGAACCATGTGCTCAGAGGCGAGGCGAAGCGAGGCGAAGCGAGGCGAAGCTTGGATGGCGAGAAACGTCGTTTCGCTGTCTTTTTTTGGGAGAAGCTGATGGATGGTGATTGGTTCCAGTGGACTGAGGTGGTGATATATAGATTGGTGACTGATTGGTTGCTTGTATCGAGTGGTGAGTTCATGTGCAGGATTTTTTTTTTGCACATTTGCTGGTTTTGATACCCTTCCAACGCCTTTTTCATTGATTTCTCGTGACATTCACTTCGGCTGTTCTCGGGAAAAAGGTTCAGTCACCGGGACGTGTCCTCTCCCTCTGCTTCCGCCTCTTTCACATCGGAACCTTTTTTGCCACGGACGGCCTCTCTGCGGGGGGGGGCTACCTCAGTTACCTCTCGGCGAGGCCTCTCTGCGGGCAAGCTGGCACCGGGAAGGATTCTGGGAGCTGCTTGGCACCAACTGGTCGGTGGTTCCGTTGGACTCCACCCGGTCGTTCGTGTGGATCGGAAGCTGACACGGCGGCATTGGTTGCGCACCAACTGCTAACACATGCTCTACACTCTACACCAAAGAGAAGGGCTCTAGACCAAAGAGGAACCCTTGTCCTTATGATTATTTGTGTGTTCTTTGTCCCAAGGTTGGGTAGAAGAGAAGGGTGGGCGCCTGTCGCCGATCCACTCCGTGCAAGGTCACGCCCAGTCTTTGTGGCTCCAGTGACTGCCGTGTGGAAGAGATCCGAAGCCATAAGCTTAGCGTTGCGGGGAGCCCCTTCCGGGCAAACCGCCCGGGGCAAACCGCGAGACCCGACGAACAAGGGGAGGTTTTAGGCCATTTTTTGCTTTGTGTACCTGTCTCTTAGGTTGGTTGGCAGCTAACAAAGACTTGGCCCATGCCAACTGGGTGGCGGTTGATGATAAGGCCACACCGAAGTTGGGGAGATTTCCAACTTGAAGTTGTTTGTCTTTTTCCTGGTGATCTCAGACTTCCAACTCGGAGATCAAACCAAGAGACCGGCAACCAGTAGGCTTAGACGTGAGCTCCAAAGACGTGGCCTTCGGCGTCGAACTGAACGGACGATTTCAGGACCTGACAGCGCAAGATCCTGAGTTTCTCCGCACGTGGCCTCAGTGGAGCATGGACCAACGGGTATGGACTGGAGCTTTTGCACATGGCTTTTGGGTGGAAAGTGTAGCTGGAACTGTTCGAACGCCAACTGGACTCCGTTCTGCTGTCCGCCCGGTCATGGGCGAAGTCGGCCGAAACGTCCAGGAACCAAAGGATTCACAGGACGAGTCGGTGGTTTGGCGTCGGAGATCCTGTGCGGTTCAGGGGGCCACTTTCTCCGAACAGACTTCGCGGAGGGGCTCACCCAGGCGAAGGTGGGGGGGCGAAGCTGAGACGATGATCTCGTCTGTTTGGTCTCCGTCTCGGCTGTCCGAAAAAAGCGTCAGTTGGTCCGAAGAGGGCGAGTCACCAGAAGAAGAGTAGGAAGGCACCAGGGCAGAGGACATCAGGGGCGTGTCGAAGGAAGTCACGTATTCTGCATTCTGCTGCACCGAAAGCTCTCGCCAGACCGATGAGCTCTCATCGATGCTGGTGAAGGCGGACCGGACCGGCGCCAAAGAGACTGGTTGGCGTTTCTCCTGGTGATCCGCATGGCTCCGGAGGCTGCGAGGGCCTCGAGCAAAGCAGCCTTTCGGGATTGGCAGCGGAGGCATGCGGCAGCATCTTGGAGAAGAAAGGATTCAGAGATAATTGCATTTTAAAGTTCTGAAAAGAAGGTTGAAGGTCCAAAGAATCTACATGCGGAATCGTACAAAGCTTGAATCTATGGTCCATGGTGTTCGCCTTTGACGATTAAGTTCAGAAGCAAAGCCTGCAAATGTACCTTTCCTCCAGCCTTTCCTGGGGCCTTTCTGTGGCCCTTCTGTAACAACCCGTTTTTGGGGTCCGCAACTCATCAAGTCGATTTTGGAGCCGTTGTGCGCTTAGGTGGTCGCGGCACAAGCTGTAGAGGAGGTGGGGACCAATGTTCAGCGACCCACCACGGTGGGTCCTCCGACCTCCGACCTCACGTTCGCTGAAAACGCATGCGGACCTGACCGCGGACCTTCTCGACCCCAACCCTCCGTGGATCTGGCTCTTTCTGGGAGTCGGCTTCAAATGCGGACGACCCGCTGACGTTGAAAACACCACTCCAAGACCATTCCTCGGATCGATCCCCCACAGTCTCACCTGGGTCCTCCGTGAAACAGGCGGCGCACGAGAGCGCCCGGCCACGTGGCAGCTACCGAGAGGACCGGGGTGGCCGATCACCCCGTGTCCGTCGGAGCTCCGCCAGGGCACTCCCCTTGGGCCCCAGGCTTTGATCTTCGGCACATGGAAATACTCGAGTTCCAACTTCCTTCGGGTGACGAGGACGTGAAGAGCAAGTGTTTTCTCCGAAGACTGGGGCCACTTCAGGAGCTGCAGCGGCAAGCTTGGTCCCACGAGGACCGCGGCAAGCGCAGGAAACCCGAACCTTATTAGGGGTGAAAAACCTCTCATCGTCGTCGATTCAGTTCGGTGGGAAGAGGGAAAAAATCCCAGGGTGTCGCGGAGGGAATGCCCCACAGCCATATATCATATCATATATATATATATATTTGCACACATTATACAATGATATATATATATATATATGAACTTTCTGGAAGGTGTTTAGAAGGACATTAAAGAACTCTTGTTGGTGATGTCATGCAATCGCAGCTTTCCTTCATTGACATAGAATTTGATTCGACAGTGCCAGACCCTCTTCGGGGATCAGGGAAAAAGGAAGGCTTGAGAATCCTCCCTGCGTCCCTATATCCGATGAGTTCACCCCTCTTCCCTTCCCCGAGGCGAGCAAAAGCGCAGACGCAATGTTAACACGGCCCCTGAGATGGATTTCGCAGATTTTCGCATTGGTGTTCACAACTTTGGTCGTTTATTTCTCTTAAAAAGGTGTATTTTGCATAGATCTATATCATATATCCATAGTAGATTTGCAATTCGCAGCCAAAACCTCTCGGAATTTGCAGGAACAAGAACGGTCCATCCGACGAGCACAGGCTGCTGAGGCGACTTGGAGATAAGCGGAGTCGATAGCAACAGCGCGCAGACGACCGCATAGGGCCTGGGATGCCCAGGGCCCTTCAGCCCTTCAGAGAAGGATGGTGTTGGACATCTCATATCTTGTATATGTGGTTTTTGCGGAGTTCCAACCCCGCTGTCAGGCAGTTCCTGACAGGGTTTGAAACACTTTTTGTGGGGATAGGATAGGTCAGGCTGAGGTTGCCTGAGGTGTAAGTGGTTCAGTGTTTTTTCACTTGTCCTCGCAGCTCTCGCACGGTTGTGGTTCGTTCCAAGGAGAGTTCCCAGGAGCCCAGTGAGAGCGTTCAGGCAAGCAAAACATGTCGCAGTGAGTTAGAACATGATGTTTGACGTGATTCTTGATGTGTTTGAGATCACTTGATGTGTTTGATCTTTTTTTGACCATTTCTAAGACCAGTGCTTGGTATTTTGTCGAGATGCAAGGCGCTTCGCGCCCTACAGCGAGGCCGCGAATTTCTTTGACGCCGGGCGCGCAAGGCGAGGCGCCTCTGGTTGGGAAGTGAACGAAGAACTCACGCAGACAGTGAAGCTCGGACAGTCCAGAGGGTATGAAGAAGACTCGAACTCCAAACAATTGAAGAGATGTTCTTATATAATCTTATATGAAGTAAATTAACACAACAATTGCGATATTGTCCAAAACTTGGATCGCCCGTTTGGTTTTGTCCAAACTGGTTCAGCCGTCCGAGGCGACACCTGCTGCGTTGCGGAAAGAGTGGCAGATCGCGCTCGGCTGGGGCGGCGAGGATTGTCCGGTTGGATTCATTTGTGCCATGCCACTTTCCTTTTCTTTCTCAAGCGGAGGAATTCACCAGGAGCGTTTGGGGCGTAACGCAGAGCGATGCCGACTTCGCTCCGGAACCGGCTCCCGAACCCCAAACGCGGTGGAAGCGCACCTCGAACCGCGTCGGGGCGCGCCGCGCCAGGCCACGTCGCGGGAGAATTGGGGTGTTCCGAACACCACCCTGCAGGCATCGCCCATGTGGACCTGCGAGTCCCGTCGTGCTGATATGCCCACAAGAGAGCATGGTTGTTTTCGAAGCGCGTGAGTCCAGAACAGCTATACTACGGGATACTACGGGATACTTGAACAAACAAAAACCTGGACAACTCTGATCAACCGAGTGTAACTGCAGATCCACCCAATCGTCCCATTTCTGTTTGATCAACCCTCGCGGCGCAAGGACGGCACCTTTTTCCGGACGTCCAACCGTGTCGCGCCAGGCGATCGCCCAGTCGACCAACAACATGGCCGGCATCGCCGCGAGTCGCGAGTGGCGGGCGTCGAACGGAGCCGTTGGGGTCTTCGTGTTGCGCCGAAAGCGTCTTGCCTTGTGGCCCGACACAAACTGGAACCCTTCGGAGTTCGAACCCATCCCCATCCCCAAGTGCGGCGATTTGGGGGGCTGCCAGGAATCACCTGACCGCCGCCGCCTTGCTGACCCTTGCTCCGCCAGGAAGATTGCGATCTCATTATGTCTTTCCTTTGGAAGATCCTGCAGGAGATCTCATCATGTGCCGTGGATTTCACCAAGCTGATGGCGTGACATTTTTCAGAAAAATCCATGATGTTCCATTTGTGTTGTTTCTTGCGGCCAACGAAATGCAGGAGAAAAAAGATAAGGAGTGGCGCCGGATAGTCAAAGCACTCTCTTTGATCGAGGCTCACAGCAGTGTTCTTGGACAGAGGCTCTTTGGCCATGCAGGGAGCTTTTGTGTCTCCCAAGATAGCTCCAACAGAAAGAGTCTGGCCGACATGTGGAGTCACCATGTTCTGCACATTTGAACCGCTTTTGTTGGTGCAGTATTTAGAGGTCAAAGGCACATTGGAGCTACTTCGCTACTGTAGCTTGGAGCTACTTAGCTCCCCCAGCTCGACTCGTCCACAGATGATCCTGAAGCACGGCAGCGAGCGGGCGATCCAGGAGTGTGCTCTCGCGAGAGTTCCGTTTTCAGCTTTCGGACGCGTGTTGTCAGGCCACATCCAATTCATGCCTGGTCACGAGCTCCTAATTTTAAACTGAACAAAGACGAAGGTCTCGGTCTCGGTCTGTCCTATTAGCAGTCAGGATAGACCCAAGGTCTCGGTATAGCTGAAGAGTGTTTCTTCATTTGGGTCTCCCGCCGCCTTCTTCACCAGTTCACGCTTCGCCGACCGGCTGGTGCGTTCGACCCCTTCCCCGACCCTCGCACGACCGCGCGGACGGCGCGGAGCTCGGAGCGAGGACGTCAGAAGAGATGCTTGGAGGATCCAGTCGAATCGCCCAGCAAAGCGGCAGCGCGGAACTCGCGGAACTCGCGCGCTGAGAGTGCGCGTTGAGCGGGATGACCTGGGAGCACATTGTGTGCGTGAATTTCACAGAGTGAACAGGCAGTATTTGTTTGGTGGAATCAAGAGGAAACACGGCCAACAAAAAAGGAATTCCAATGTGCGATTCTCGTCGATTTTGGCGATGCAAGGCACGCTCCTTGGCATGAACTTAGATTAGACATGCAAGTGGTTTCCGTAGGCAGTGGAAAGAGTTCCGATACATGGAGGAGGGCAAGGACTGGGTTGTTCCAAGCTGCCCGTAGACTGGACGAACGCGAGACTTGGGGGTTGCAGATCTCTATGGATGTTGTGGCAAGCGTGGGCGAGGATCAAGAAAAAGCCCAAGAAGCAGCCGATTCTCATGAGCTTTCACGTTCACTCTCCTGTTCATGGCTTTACTTGTGGAACAGGATTTCCAAGCGGAAAATGCAACACACACGTTCTGGCTGCCTTCGCTGGCAGGACGTCGGCTCCGGTATCCGCTCCAAGGCGACCGGTCGAGTGCTTCTCGGAGATCTTCGTCGTTTGGCGAACGTACGACTACGACTTCAAACAGTCCCAACCCAGTCCCAATCAGAAAGAAACATCTCTCCCCAGTCCCAGTCCCAGCCATTTCCTATGTAAAGGATCTCAATTGCCACATTGCAACGACCATTTGTTTCTGGTTGGGACTGGGGTTCCAGGAATACACAATGGCCGTCAGTTCTTCGGTTCAGCATTTTTTCATTCTTTTTCCAACATCGAGCCGATGTCAATGAAGCATTGACCTGCAACAATCTTGTGAAATGAACATTGGAATAACAGCTCTTTAAAGGGGTCCTCAGACGGCAAAGACTGTTCAAGAACTGGGAAGCGAGTCAAATCTGGATGTCCAGTGTTCCATGTGAATCCATCGTTCATCTATATATGAATCCATATAAGAATCCATCTGATTCTCTTCCATCAGCTGCTCCGTCGTTGGTTTTTTTTGTTCGCTTTTCCGCCGAACACTCCCTCGCCGGAGCGAACGGCAGTCCAGCGCCATCCTCGAGATGCTGGCAGACGAAGAGCTGCTCACCGAGGCCGACGCGGCGCACGCGGCGCGGGGGCGGGGGCGGGCGGGAGAGGCGCGCGCGCTGGGGGGGGGAGGAGAAGTGAGGTACGGAATGGTGAGTCGAGTTTAGTTGGTTCATCCGAGAGTTGGGAGGGTTTCCGAAATCTGATACCGTTTCATGAAGATGATTCATTGGGTGGATGGATGTGGATGGTTTTTTGGATGTCCTTTCAAACAAGTTGTTTTTGGGTTCATCCTTGAGGCTTGGTTCATGTCTGCGCCGAGCTGGGAGGAGAAGGAAAAGGCAGAGAAGCTGAAGCAGAAAATGACCTCGGCCGGTGTTGGTGGGGGCTCCGAACCAATCTCAAAGGAGCCGGGCCGACCTGATGGGGAGGGCTGACAAAGGATGAAGAGAAAAGGAAGAGTCGAGTCTACTTGTGTGTGAAACTCAGCTACTTGATCTACTTGATTTGATGAAAGAGGATGAAAGTAGACGTTTGTGACGTCTCATTGTTCTGCTTGCTTTCCGGACTTTGCTTCTTGCGCCAGGAGGGTGGTGGGTCAGCCTTCAAGTCACCCTTCGACCGGGACCGGCGCCGCTTCCGGAGAAAGAAGCAGCCCGAGGAAAGTCCGGGTCCCCAGCGGCCCGGAGGGATGCAGGTCCCGGCCGGCCGGTCACGGACGGCAAAGGTTTTTTTTTTTTTTTTCAGAGTGCACTCTGGGAAACAAAAGAAAAGCCTTTCAAGGTCAAGTAAGTAAGTAAGTAAGTAAGTAAGTAAGTGATAGATCTATTTGTATATTCACAATCAGAAGATTCAAGGAGATTCAATCAAGGCTGTGTCAAACGGTCAGCGGGCCTGTAAAGACGTGCCCAACAACATCCTTTCACCCCATAGAAAAACAATTTCAAGGTCGTTTTTACTTGGATGTTTGCAGCATTTTCAGACTCGTGTGAGCATCTTCAGATGGATGAGCTCTTTGTTCAGCTGTAAAGCCACGCTAGGTTTCAGATCCAACTTCGAGGGCACAGAAACTGAGCAAGAAAAGAGGCCACCACTTTGAGTAACAACAGTCTCTTCCAGTTAAACATGTCTTCTGTATTACAACGTGTATGTGCACGCTGCCATCATCTGCCATGCGAGCGCAACAGACATGTCGCACGCGCCCATTAAACGGCAAACGGCAGTCGCGCAGTCGAAACGGAAGGTCATATCCCAGCCCTGCCCCCCATTCACACCCTTTGTTTGCTTTTGCTTTCTACCTATATAGTCACGTACGGTCTCACATTCTATGTACATGACTGATGCCATTGGCACAAGGCTCATGGAAAAGTGATCGCTTGCCAAAGCACGCGTCCTCGCACTTGTTCGCATCCTCGCATTGTCGAATCCTGGACCCCCTCAGCCCCCCGGGTCGCGAGGCGACCGCCTGACACCCTGTATACGCTACCTCCGCACGCCGCGCAGCATGACTTAGCACGGTGTGTTTTTTTTCCCCAAAAAGGGACCAATGAACCGCCACGAACAACGCCCGAGCTCGACGCGCCCGAGCAGCAACGCCCGGCGGCCGTGTCGTTTTCACCGCACGAGCGACGACGCACCACCTGTGTTGCGGTGGCTTCGTGCCCCGACGCCCCGGAGAGGCGAAACCAGTGTTTCGACTGAAGCGGCGCAGGAAAACGAGCCACTCCAAGGGGCTCGTCCGCGGAGCGTGTGTGCGCGGAGCGAGGGTGCGCGACGGGTGCATCTGCGGGCTTCAACCCACTCGCTCGCTCGCTCGCGTGAGCGCGCGAGCGTTGTCACCTTTTTGGTATTGTTCGGTGCGTCTTGAGGCCCACAGTCCAGCCCAGCCTCACCAGGTTTGGACCGAAAAGTTGAGTGTTTCAGCGGATGTTGGGAACAAACTATGATATCAAGATCTCAAAATACTCGCAGAGAAATACCAGGAGATGTTCATTTCATGTGTTGAAGCTGCTTGGAGTGAAAACTGGTGAATCCCACAATCATTTGGCAGCCTTTGGTTCTGAGCAGTGGAACCCGCGCAGGTGGTGCTGATGGCGACACATCACAGATGGTGCAGAGCCCCAGATCGAGGAAAAAAGCATTGGCGAGCGGCGAGATGCTTCGTTTTCCCGTGTTTAACACGGTGAGAAGACCAAAGAGTCATGTGTTTCGTTGAGCGGAAACCGCGCGGAAGTCTGACCGAGAGGAGAGAGCAACTTCTCCGGTTTCGCTCACACACACACATGAATTTTTGATTCCTCCCCGTGTTCATGGTTGATGTTTGAATCCACTTGGTGGGAAGAATTCGTCACGTTGAATGGTTTTTCAATGTGGGCTTCAGATCAAACTTGGAGGTGGCATTGGTTTGAGTTGGGTGTTGGGGTCTCCACCCACCAAGAGCTAGGATTGAGGATTGATTCTCAGCTTAAAGCTTTTAAACCAGGGATATTCCTTCCTCAGTTCCTTTTTTCAATGACTGACAACAAATCCTCAGAGCCTCTGATCCTGACATGCACCCCAGGAGCTGAATCCGAAAACGGAGCGTGTCTTACTACTTTATGTTCTTTTTCCCCCTCATCTGTTGGGAAGACCCAAACAAATGGATCCTCCTCGCCGTTTCGCCGTGCCGTTCCTCGCGGGGTCCGCTGAGATCTCTCAGTTCATGAGCGTCACAAACGCCTCTCGGATCGTGGCAAAGGACGGAAAGGGCTCGCTCGGTGCACCGAAAGCATCAGCTTTCGCACCAGTGAAACATGCGAAATCGCACCAGTGAACACCCTGGAGCAGGGTGTGGTTTTGAATGGTTTTGACTGCCGCTCCATCTCTGAATCCAAGCCGCTTCTGGTCGGATGAGACACAGGAAAGCCTTGAGAGGCACAACTGGGATCTGCACAATGCAGTGATGCAGTGGCAGCCTTAACATCCACTTGAGATCTGAAGTCAGACTCCGGTCGATCAATTGTTGTTTTAGACGGTAGTTCAAACGTCCGAAACCGCCGAGTGAGACTCAAATCAGACACATTATAATTGGTTGGATCAGCTTCAGAAACTAGGGCAGGAAACTGAAGACAGTACTGAAGACAGTAACATGTTTCCAATGCCGTTCTGCTTGCCTTTGCTTTTGGTCTTTGCGTGGCCAAACCACGCCCCGTCCGAACATCCGCCGCAGGTATCTGGCGTCCGAGACGTCGCCAGGGCCGCCGTCGCTCAGCCGTCGGGGATGCCGAGAAGGGAAGGATGGAGGATGGAGGAATGGTGGATGTGCGAATGGCAGACGTAAGCAGCAACTTAGGAGGTCTAGGGATGTCTGTATGGTTTCGGTTCGTTGTCTGACATGTCTTGGTCGTTTGTGTCGCAGTTCTGCTGCACAGGGCCGAATGAGAAGCCTGGCTGGCTGTGTGCTCAGAGGGAAGAATCGTCTCGATGAAATGACAAAGAAGACTATCGCAGAGAAGTGAGCTCAAGTGTGGCTGTGTGGCTGTGATGTATGTCCAGACGTGCCAGTGGAAACTCTTCAGTCTCAGACGGACCCGGAAACCGAGTTTCGTGAACACGACCGGTCCACGAAGAGAGGCGCCGGCGCACCGTACCTCGCCGACCGAGGACGGAGCGCAAGAGCCGAGTGGATCAAGTGGTGTCCATCACCAAGGTGCGGTCAACCGTCATTGGGACGGTTGATGGTCGTCGTTGACGCTTTTTTTTGCCACGTGGGTCGTGGTCAAGTCACCGAAGCTGGTCGTTGGGTCGTGGTCTTTTTTGACCAGAGATGAAGAATCTGAAGAAAGGAACGACCAAAACCCCAGGGCCCCAAAAACAGGAAGATGAAGGAAGATGATCCAGTTGAAGGGGTTTCATTTGGAATGGACCAAAGGACTCTCAGGATGAGGACCGACCTCAACGACCACCAACAGCTGTTAGGTCATCAAGAGATCCAGAATCTCAACAGCCCTACCATTGGACAAAGTGGTCTTAGCAAACCTTCTCCAGCCCAGGCTTTGATTGGAACCCTGGAACCCTGAACTTGATCCCGTTCCAATCCTCCAAATCCCCAGTGCTTTCCGGTTTGGCGGTTTCGCGGCTTGGGTGAGAATCTGCGACGGTCACTGGTCACTGACTGCGCCTTGGTTGCGACAGGTGAGTGAGCGTGTGGCTGAAGAATATTTGGAGCTGGGGCACTGAGATGGTGCCGAGAGCGCCGAGAAAAGTGTGTGCAGCTGATATCGGTGGACTTCAAAAGAGAAGCAATGCAGGGGAGGTTCTTTATCCCAGGATTTGGTTAAAGAGACACACAGGCACACCATTTGAGGTTGAAACTGGTAGAAGTCTTCCTTTGCTTCAATCTTGCAATGAATCTTGCAGCGAGTCGGAAGCTGAGGAAGGCGAATTGGAACGTGGAAGCTGCTCTGGACAAAGTGCTGGAGGAGAACTCCAAGAGCGATGCCCTCGAGTTTTGGCTTCTTCTTCCCCCCCAAAGACTCCAACCTACTAGCGATGGCCTCCACCTTTTGAGCGATGGCTCCCCCCAGGCTGCTAAGCCAGCATCGGCCATGGGGTTTGTTCACATCTCTCTGTTTCACATCTGCCAGGTGCTCCCAAATCTTCGCCGGAGCCATAGTGACATCCTGAGGTCTGCACCCTGTTGGCGGGTTGAAATCGCCTCCTGAGGCCCAGCAAGCCCAGCTCTGCACCCAAGGCTTTCCGAAGCTTTTTCGAATGCAGCTGAGAGTGTTCACGAACTGAGCTGTGCTCATAGGCTCATTGTCGGTGCTCTTGGTAAGTTTTTTGTTTGTGGCTTAATGTATATATTGCTGTATATACTCTCAAAGAGGCTTTGGACACTTTGTTATGGTCAAGATTCTTAGAAGTGTGAAGGTGGTTTTGAGATGTGTTGAGTTTATCGGGAGGCAAGGTAGGGCCTCTGGTAGAAGCAAGGTTGGTTCTCAGAACCTCCGATGGATCAAAACCCACTGACTGACTGTGTGTACTTCGTCTGCCACTGGTGTTTTCCCGGGGTGGCCGGGAAGCTGCGAGAACACCAGTCCCGTGGCCTTTCTGTTGGGGCTCCAGGCCAAGCCTCCAAGCAGCAGTTCAGGCAGCTCGCTCAGTGTCGGTTGGTTTCGCTCAGCCACATCTGTGGCGTATTGTAGAGTGAAATTCTTTGTTTTTTGTTTTGCTTACGCTCACCAGATGGGAGCAGTTGCACACGCACATGGCCCAAAAGAAACCACCAAAACCTTTCCGCATCCACCCACCACATCCCGGGTGATGGAACCCAACACGCGACACCCCGACATGCGCGACAACCCTAAACCCTAAACCCTAGAGCCTAGGCCAAAAGTGGCTTCTTGCTTGCTTGCTTGCTTGCTTGCTTGCTTGCTCACTTGCTTACTTGCTCACTTGCTTACTTGCTCACTTGCTTACTTGCTCACTTGCTGACTTGCTTCCTTGCTTGCTTGCTTGTTTGCTTGGTTTCGCTCCGGCGCGTTGTCGATGGCTTGTCGATGGCATGGCTTGGCTTAAGGCTCCGAGGAGTCGTATTCCGAAGAGGAATCCGACGAGGAGGAGGCCCGACGGTGTTCGTCGGTGGAACACTCCGGTGGGACGAACGGAGAAGAAACGAACGGGGAAGGTCGGATGATGATGGATGATGACGGATGTGTGTTTTATGTTTCTTTTTTTTTTTGCGTTCTTTGCATCTGCCAGGAGAAGGAAACTGGTGGCAAAGGCCAGCCGCTTTTGTGGGTCGTGATGCCAAGTTCGATGGATGCACTGCGCATTGCCGAATCCAGGCTGGCCGCAAAATGGCAAAGGTGGGCCACAAAGCAAAGGTGGTTGGCCGAACAGTGGCAAAGGCGCTGGCGGCTGGCCCGACAGTGGCAAGGGAGGCTGGCCAGACAGCGGGAAAGGCGCTAGCAGCGGCTGGCCTGACAGCATCTTGGCAAGACGAGTATACGTGCCGTCGGCGACCGGAAGACTTCGGCTTTTTGCTTCCAGGCAGTGCAGGTGCAGGCTGGCCAGGCGCGAGTCTTTGTGTAAAAAGCACCGAGGCCGTGCTTCAAGTTTCACAGTCACTTCAACCTCCTTCATGTCATACCTCTTTATCTTCACACGCCTGATCATTCGTTTCCTGCGCCGCGGATTTGATTTTTACTACGGCGCCAGGTAGTGGTGCCTCTCAAAGCGCTGGTGCCTCAGTGGTTTGCAGGTTGACCTGGAGGCAGAATTTCACTTTGGTGTCACGGCCATACGGGCCCGTGGGAGCCGTTTTGAGTTTTGTGTTTAATATTGACTGTGCTTTCATGGTTGTTCACCAACATGTTTATGTTCACTCACATGAGGGGGGTGGGAGGGGGGCAGTGACGTTCGTTCGTTCGTTCATTTGTTTGTTTGTTGGTTTGTTGTTGAAGAAGAAGAAGAAGAAGAAGAAGAAGAAGAAGATGGATCGGCTGTTCTCGTGAATGAAGAAGTTCATCCCGCCCGCAAAGCAAAAACCGATCCAAAGGATTGGTGAATCCCAGGCTGTGGAATAGAGTTTACCAGTAGATATATTGCCACAAAGAGCGAAATCCTGGAAAGCTGGATAGAAACACGAAATCTGCGAATGCGGGGGGCTCGAAAGGACGTGAAGCCATGTTTTAAAGCACTAGCAGAGATGCCTGGTTTTGTTCGGCCAAAACAGGTCAGCTTAGCTGCCTCAACGTAACTGTGCATTTGAGGCTCCGTCCCAGATGAGCAATGGCTGGCCGTGCCTGGCTCCTGTTTGTGAAGGGTGGGCATGACACTGCTGCCTCTTCATATGCAAAAGATTTTCTGGATCCAAGTCAGGAGAAGTGTATTACACAAAGAGCTTCGTCGTCGCGCTTCGCCAGGTCGAAAGGAGGATGGCCAAGCAAAGGCACTGATGGAGAGCCCGATATTTGAACTCGCCGGTTGGCTTCCCATGCGCTTGGAGTTTGGAATAGTATGTGTGGGGGAGTGGCGAGAAAAAGGCAAGAGCAGTCGGTGTGAAACCATGTGGCAATATGTGAAAGCAGTTTCCTCATGTTTCCTCTGTTCCAAACTGCTCAGAACTGTTCCAAACCAACTTGGAAGACACCAGTCGACGTCGTGCCTTGGTCGACGCATGTTTTCTTCACCCTTTCTACCGGCAGGCGGACAGAATGCCGGTGCCCCCTTGGGCGCCTTTGGCAAGGGAGGACGCCGAGTTCAAAGTTCACTGTCTCCCACCATTTCTTACATGTCCATTCTTATCACGAAAGCTAGCGAAGCTAGCTGGAGTTACTCTTGCGATAGCAAGGTTTCTTTCAACCGGGTGCAAATCCTAACCCCTGATTTTTCAGGTCGAAGACCCCCCC
>CAXAMN010014780.1:463671-473770 GCA_963970005.1 Durusdinium trenchii | reverse complement strand
TCGCACTCTCGCCTGCATTTCGCGCACTCGACACGCACGATCTCCGCAGAGGGTTGCACTTTCGGTTGACGCTGTTCGTCCCGCCCTCCGCCTTTAAGAGAGAATTTATAAAGTGGGGAAATGTTTTTTCATTAGGACATCTCCCGTGCTAGTTTTCCATACTCACACTTGCCTACTCATTGCATGCTTGCCGCGTGTCAGTGTGTATGTGTAAGTGTCAATGTCGAAGTGTCAGTGTATGTAGTGCGACTGTAGTGGAAGTGTCAGTGTGTAAGTGTAAGTGTCGAAGTGTCAGTGTTCAATGGATTTCCGGAAGAACCCTTCGCAATGCTTTCGGGAAAAGCAGTCGGTGTGGAACCATGTGACAGCATGTGAAAGCAGTTTCCTCATGTTTCCTCTGTTCCAAACTGCTCGGAACTGTTCCAAACCAACTTGGAAGACACCAGTCGACGTCGTGCCTTGGTCGACGCATGTTTTCTTCACCCTTTCTACCGGCAGGCGGACAGAATGCCGGTGCCCCCTTGGGCGCCTTTGGCAAGGGAGGACGCCGAGTTCAAAGTTCACTGTCTCCCACCATTTCTTACATGTCCATTCTTATTCAATCATTTATATCAAATCCATTTACTTACATATTCATTCTTATTGAACCATTATTCATTTTGTAGCAATTTTTTAATCGCAAAAACCGAAAAAAACGGCAGGACCCGGGTCCAAAGGTGACCCCTTCGGATCCCAGGCGCGTGACCCGGGTGTGACCGAAGAAACAGATCACACGTCATGCAACTTGCAATATAGCAAACAACTGCCTTTTTTACGGGTGAAGGATCTGCGTGTTGTGCTGAGCACTCTGCTGCGGTCAGGCCTCAGCCCCGAATGCGTGGGGATCCAGGTGCGACCGCCCAAACGTGGGGTGAACACACGCGAACGCCGCGTGGCGAACGCCCACGGCGAACCACAGCTTTCATGAATTGCGTCGGTGCCGAAGTCTGAGTGCGTCTTCTGTGACACGGCTTCCGTCGTGGCAATGATGATTTTTTGGTTATCATGCTTTGTTCTTGATCCATTTGTCAGTTCGGCATACGGCTCCGTCTGGGCCCCAGATTCAAAGAAAACGGCCTTCCTCTCATGGGATGATGAATTGATCTCAACGAAGCACGGAAGAACTGATAAGAAACCTGGAGAAGCTCCAATGACATGATATTTTCTGGAGTGGGTATAGACGGGCTCCTCCTTTTCTCCTTCCAAGGCAGCTGGATCGACCCCAACTGGTGGAGGCCACAACAGCAGTTCAAGAGACATTCACCAACTTGTCGTTTTTTCTTCTCTCTTCTCTGTTTTTTCCGCATCTCCTTTTTTCTTGCTCTGTCAAGCCCTTGTCCTGTCTGACATATGGTGTGTTTGGATGTGTTTGTGGTCCATCACAAATGACATTTTTCGACTCTGCCTTTGCAGGCGGAGGGAACCCTTTCGGTGGAGGCGGTGGCTTTGGAAGCCAGGCGTGGTATTTTAGAGCACGAAAAGAGTCATGACGGTTACGACTCCTTAAGCCAGCGAGTCGTAAAGGCACACACCACGGCCGTTGGGTCGATGGTCTTCGGCGCCGAGGCACCTCGGCCGTTTGGGAGCGCTCCAGGCCGAGCCGTTGCGGGTCGGAACGGGCGGGAACAGCGTCGGAGGCAGCGTCGGGAGCGAACCGGGAGCGTCGTTCCTTCTGAAGGAAGCTTCTTGTTACTACTAGTAAGGCACCTGTTTCTACTAGCGTGGCACTTGTTCCTAGTAGCTAAGGGTTCCAGGGGGGTACTGAAAAATCTGGAAGAAGGACCTAAGTGGTCACCCTTAATTTTCGGCAGCGGAATTGCTTCAACAGGCCCACTCAGAGAGCTTGGCCGAGTTGGGCCGAGCTTGGCACAGGCAGTCTTGGCCAACTGCGCTTTTCTAATTGTCACATCAGGAGGAAACTCCAGCCCCTTCGACAGCGGCTTTGGAGGTCCGATGGGGGAGGTGAAAGACTTTTTTGACTTTGAGAGCGACTCCTGTTTCATCGGACAGATTAGCTTGCTAATGCATTTGATTTAGAGATGGCAATCGAAGGAAGTTATTTTGTATTTTCTTAAAAAATCATTTTGGTTGCGACAGTCTTATTCTTGCAGCCAGGCAAGGGCAAAGGCTTCGGACCAGGACAGACATGGTCTTAGCAACACCATAGGTTGGAAGGGCTTGCGATCAAAACGGTGGAAGAATTCCAAAAGAGGACAGTTGGGACTGTCTTACTGTGACGACCTCTAAAGCGTTGGTCTTCTTCCCCAGGAGGTGGCTCCAGTGGGCCCTCCTCATGGGGAGCGGGTGGTCTCAGCTGACTCGTCTCGCCAGACCGAACCACATCGCCACGCGTCGCCACGCGTCGCCCGATGTCCTAAGGCGCCGGCGCCTGGGCCACCGCCCGGTGGAGCCGGTGGAGCCGGTGGAGCCTGGGGTGGATCGAGTGCACCCAGTGGAGCGAGCTGGGGAGGCGATCGATGTCACTCATGAAACCATGAAAACCATCGACCATCAAGCCATGTTAAGCGGGTGTTTGGTGGAGTTCTGAGTGACATTTTGTTGGGTTTACTTTTTCCGTTCTGATTTATTGGGCTACTCCGCTACTCCTCTTGTTTTAGGAGGTCCGGAGTGCGGAGATGATGTAGCAGGTAGCAAAACGAGCTGTCCTTCTTACACTCGCCTCGTTGACCGAACTCGACTGAACTCGACCGCACCTCAGTGTCTTTTTTCAGGTCCAGCCGCTGGAGGCTTCGGGAAGGGAGGCGCTATCGAACCATTCAAGTCAAGCTCTTGGTATATACCCAACCTTAGACCAGCTTGACGCTTGAGAAGTGGAAGCCATTCAGCTCACGGTCAGGCGGAGTCGCCGGGAACCCCTTCGGCGGACAGGCGCGAACGGAGCAAGGCGTTCGTCGCGGCAGCGTGGTGACGATCGCTGGGAACATGGGACTGTTCGATCATGTGTGTTGCGTGGAAACTGTCCTACTCGTAGCTGGAGTGTCCAGCTCACCAGCACCATGTGGACAAGGCTTTTCAACGCTTTTCTCGCTTTAGAGAAGCGACGCTTCTCACTGGTTCAGGTCGGCGACGCTTGGGAATAGCCCGTGTTTTCTGTACCTGCATGCGCACCCTTGATCGACGATGTTGGAAAGTTTCATGCAACCACTGACAAGGCTGAGCTTTTTCTTTCCGATCAGGCGCCTCGACCGCCTGGAGGCGGGTGGGACCCAAGCCTAGCACACCGATTTGGATCTTCCCCGCCCCAAGATGCAGACTGACCTACTGGTCACTAAGAGTGATCCGTTAGCCACAGCTAGTGTTTTGGTGGGTCCGTGCGCGGTTTGGTTGGGACTTGGCAAGTGGATTGCTTGCTGGTTGCTCTTGTTTTTCCTTCTTTTGTTATGGGAGACAGGTCATTTGGCTGATGGCAGCGAGAGGCAGCTGTGGAAAAGATTGCCGCGTAAATATCGGGCAAAGCTAGGAGAAGCTGGCGGTGCACAGCCTGGAGACGAGGTCCTTGCGTTCTTGATTGACAATCGCACGGAACTGGGCAAGCTAATTGGTAAATTGTTTGGGCCCACTGATTCTGAAGAACGCGAAGCTGCGTGCGACATCTTCACCGAACTGTAAATACGTGCTCGTTGTAGGGTCGCTTGGCCCATCAAGCGCTGTGCTGGGCTGGACCGTGCGCTACAGCAGCTGCGTGTAATGCAGAAAGTTGCCCGTCTCGCCTTGCTAGATCCGGGGTTGCAGAACACTGCATCATGGCTGCGAAAACAGTCAGGGGTAAGATGCAGGTGTGATTTGCAAATTTCGCATCGGGCAACAACACGATCTGAACAATCACGCTACGCTGGAGGCAACTGAGCCTAGACGTTGGCGTTCGGAAATGGCAGAGCTGACAGAGTCAGGGAATGGCGCGCGTTGCGCGCTTACTAGTGAAGCTCATCCCTTTGAAAATTGCTTGGCGCGTCGGAGATGCTGGTCATAGACTCTTCCCAGCCATTGTATGCTCGGGCTTGGCGTTCTATAAGTTTCTGAAGTTGTGGACAGCTGCTCGCTCACACGTTTTGTCCGGCCTGAAAGCTTCAATTGTGGTGGACTCAACGTGGATGAGTGCTGCTTGGAATGCACAAGGACAACTGGTCCAGGCAAGTGGGTGTCACCTGCCGGCGTTTGTAAGCAAATCTGCCTTTCTCATGGCGCCTTCTTGGCTTTCGATAGGCCTAAGACATGCTGATATGAATTTCGACCACGATTTCTTTTTACCTCTGCCGCACTCTGATTGTGAAGGTGTGCGTAAATCCATGGCTGACTACGGCGATGTGGTTGGACAAACCAAAATGCTTTTGCAAAAATTGCAGGCGCCGGTTTGGGCGAAGGGAGCGAAAAGCCGTGCTTTTCTTGATGGATGAAGCCGGTATCAGTGCCAACGCGCAGAACGAGATCTACAAAGGTGGCTTTGATACTCTGCTCAGCTTCGCGTGTTTGGATGAGACTTCAGCTGGTATTCGTTCGGCTTTGAAGCAGCATGGCTTGGAACTGGGGTGAAACTTGGCCGCTCGCGCAAAGGTGGATTTGTCGGTGAGTCGGTGAGTGCCTGGAAGAGCGCCAAAACCCAGCGCGCGACGCAAGTGAAGACATGCAAGTGGGCAAGGGCGCTTGATCTGGAATCCAGACCGCCGGACATGTCACCATGAGGTCCGCGGTGGAAGCTGCAAGGCACCCTTCGTGACAAAGAAGCCCCCAGCAGAAGTTTGGTGGCTACTACATTTGACCCAATTGGAGGGTTCGTCTGTGAGGTTTGCAGTGCGGGCCCAGGCTCCAAAATTTCTCAGGATTCCAAGTGGGCAAAGTGCTGCTTGGGCGGTCGTGAAGTCCCTGCGCGCAAATCGCTCTGGGATCATTGCTTCCATGGTTGGTGATTCTCGCAAATTGTCGGCTGGTTTTCGCGCTTATGAATTGGAACTCCGAAAGGCTGGCCTGGACGTAGGGCCAGGCGCCGCCTTGGACAAGACGTCATTATGCCACTCGGTTCCAGCTTGGCAAGTTGGATGTTGTGGAACCGGCGCTTGGGCGACCAGCTCACCGCCGCACGAAGTGCGACGGCGCAGGCATGGGCAAGGGCAAGGGCAAGAGTCGTGACCTGTGGGCCCGCCGACGGGGCACAGCGGCTTCAGCGCTGAACGGTCTGCGCCTGGGCGCAGAAGCAGCGATGTGATTTCGTTCATGTTTGTCTGGTTCCAGCAATGCCAGTACAAGCGCGCAGAGGCAGATGCCAAGACTTGACTCCAGGATTGGCGCCCCACTCCGTTCTGAGGGGTTACGTCAGCAGGGCCGACAGGCTATCAACTTGACTGGCATCTAAGCAAAGCCCACGTGAACCCTGGCGTGATATGGATCAACAAAAATGGGACCTTCGGTGTTGTTGAGTTGATGGCTGTTCCATCCTGACTCTTAAAAAGCTATTCCTCTTTTGATTTGGTGTTCTTTCAGACAGGTCCTTTCGGCAGCGGCTTTGGAGGTACGGTCCTGAATTGGAACACTTCAGAGACCAGAATCGAAACACCGAAACTTTTGCGATTTTTTCGCGTCTGGTTGAGTATGTCTGCGCGCTTGAGGTTCCGGCAAGGGGTGGTGAAAGAAGCTCGGAATCCTAGTGTTTTCGTGTTGGCTTGAAAACAATCCCGCAATATTCGATTTTATAGGCCTTGTGTCGTTTAGAGCCATTCATTTCAAATACATTATATTTTTTTCTGTAGGAATTGTCCTTCAATATGTTTGCCAATGATTTTAAAAAAATATATATCATATTTATCATTAAGGAATATATTTTAAATATCTATTTAATAAAAAAATATTTGGAATATATTTATATATATTTTTGCATTTTTGAAAAATATTTGAATTTATATATTTTCATATAAACGGCAAATTAAATATATATATTTTAATTAATATTTTGTAATATATTAATTTATGATATATATATATATTTATTAATATTATTATTTTTTTTAAATTAAAAATATTTTTTTAAATAAATATATTATAAATCGATATTTATTTGAATGAATTTTAAATAAATTTATGATTTTGTATTTTTTATATTAAAATATTTTATATTTAAAACATATATTATTTATTATATATAAAAATATATTTATATAATTATATATATATAATATTTAATAATTGAATTAAATATATGGAAGAATTTAAAATATAAGGAAATAGGATATTAAATTTTGGGGATATAATTTATTAAATATTATATTTATAAAATTTATAAAAATAAATTTGAAATTATTGGTTGAGTAAATATATTTTATTTTTTAAATATATTTTTATTTGCAAAAATATTTATTGAATTTATTTAATAATAAAAAAAACTATATATAAATATATAAATACATATTATTTTTAGAAATTGTATTTTTTTAATTAATTATTGTTAGGGATTTTAATTTTTTATGTTATTGTTGGTTATTATTTTTTTTTGATGAAATTATATTGCATTTCTATTTATTTATTTTTTAGATTTATTATTGATATTCTTTTTTGTTTGGTTGATTACGTAATTTTTTAATTTATTTATTTCTTGGGTCTATTATTATTGATAATCGTCTTTTGCCGCTGGCTATGTAATAAATATTTCTAAATATTTAATTTGCACGTCTGTCGTTGTTGGTGTCCGCCCCTTTCCATTGGCTATATAGTATTTTTGATTATTTATTTCCCAGGTCTGTTATTGGGAATGATTAGCCCTTTTCCGTTGGCCATGTAATATTACATTTTGTCTCCTAGATCTGTTATTGCTGGTGTCCCCTCTTTTCTGCTGGAGATGTAGCATTTCTATTCATTCCCGAACAATTTACTGTTAGGGGCTCTTAATTCTTCTTTAAGATGTGTCCGCCCTTTCTGTCACTGCTGGCCCTTTTCCGTTGGCTATGTAGTATTTCCTTGTCTCCTTTCTGTCTCCTTTTATCTCCGGTTTTGTTTCCCTTCTTGTTGGTCATAATATGCGCTTTTTCTTTCCTTTTGTTTTCCTTCTTGTCTCCCTTCTTGTTGGTTATTGTGTCCGCCTTGTTTACCTTCTGTCTCCCTTTGTGTCCGGTCTTGTTTCTATTTTTGATGGTCATTGTGTCCGTCTTGTCTTCCTTCTGTTTCGTTTTGTCTCCCTTCTCGTCTCCTTTATTGTCTCCCTTCTTGTTGGTCATTGTGTCCGCCTTGTCTTCCTTCTTGTCTGCCTTTTCCTTCCTGTTGGTCATTGTGTCCGCCTTGTCTCCCTTCTATTTCCTTTTCTTTTCCTTGTTGCTTCGCTTTTTGTTGGTCATTGTGTCCGCCTCGTTTGTCTTCTGTTTGTTTTTATCTCCGGTCTTGTGTCTCTTCTGTGACTGTCTTGTCTCCCTTCTGTTTCCTTTTCTCTTCCTTCTTGTTTCCGTTGTTGTTGGTCCTTGTGTCCGTCTTGTCTCTCTTCTGTTTCCTTTTGTCTTCCTTCTTGTCTCCCTTCTTGATGGTTACTGTGTCCGTCTTATCTCCTTCTGTTTCCTTTTGTATGCCTTCTTATTTCCCTTCTTGTTGGTCATTGTGTCCGCCTTATCTCCCTTCTTGTCTCTCTTTGTTTCCGGTCTTGTCTCCTTTCTTGTTGGTTAGTGTGTCTGTTTAGTCTCCTTTCTGTCGATGTCTTTTATATTTTTCTTCTATTTTTTTTGTCTCCCTTCTTGTCTCCCTTCTTATTTCCCTTCTTGTTGGTTATTGTGTCCGCTTTGTTTTCCTTCATTCTTTCTTTGTTTCCGGTTTTGTTTTTTTTTTTGTGGGTTAAAGTGCCCGCCATATTTTTTTGTTTTTTCTTTTGTCTCGGTTCTGCTTCTTTTTAACTTCCTTCTTGGTTCCGTTCTTGTTGATTAATGTGTCCGTTTTGTCTCCCTTCTGATTCTTTTTGTCTCCTTTCTTATTTCCTTTCTTGTTGGTTATTGTGGCCGTTTTATTTCCCTTCTGCTCCTTTTTTTTTCTTTGGTCTTATTTCTTTTTTTGGATTGTATCCGTTTTATTACTTTTTTGTCTGTTTTTGTCTCCTTTCGCGTTGGTTATTGTATTTCCTTTTGTTTTTCTTTTTTTTGTTGATTATGGTGTCCGCCTTGTTTTTCTTCTGTTTTTTTGATATTCTTTCTTGTTGGTTATTGCGTTCGTTTTTTTTTCTTTTTTGTTTTCTATTTTTTTCCGGTATTGTTTCGTTTTTGGTGGTTATTATGTCTGTTTTTTTTTATATGTTTCTTTTTGTTTACCTTTTTATCTTTATTTTTTTAATTATTGTATTCGTTTTGTTTTTTTCTTATTAATTAACAAAAAATGGATTTGGGAATGCTTTGTTGTTGTTTAATTTGTTTGGGGTCTACGGCGGTATAATTTGTTTATTTGTTCTTATTCTATTTATGTGTAAATTAGTAATAAAAATGATTTGAGGAATAAGATCTATATATTTTTAGGTTTAAATATGATGAAATGATAATCAATATTATTTTGACGTTATTTTATCAATTGATGATTCCGATTAAATCTATTTATATCTATCATTTTAAAGAGGAAATATCGTTTGTAATGGATCGGGTAAATCCATGGCTTGCGACCCCAATATTGATTCACTCCCTAATAGTAATTATAGCCCTAATAATTTAAAACCTACGATCTTTCATTGATTGCGGCAATTATCCCAATAATTCCTCGGGATTATTTATAAAAGCCACTTTTCTCCGTCGACGAGGAGGTTAAGGATTCGGCGATTGCCGCCCTAACATATTTCACGGAAAACCTCGGTAGCTCAGATTCTTCTTTTCTTAATAAATTGGAAGAGGATTGGGGGCCCCCGGATAGGTGAAATGCCTGCGCACACAAAAGAATATATAAAAAATTATATCTGATAATCATATGTCCTTTGACTCATTCCAAATTAATATCATCATGGTGCGCTGCATTGGTGACAAAGTGCAATTCTTGATTCAAAATTCTTAATATCCAATACAAAAATAATTTTTTTTTGCTCAAAGATCAAATATACTTAGAAATATTACCTTAATTTTTCGAATTTATCAATTCCCCCGATTTTTTTAAAAAGAAATACTTACTAAATAACGATATCAATGCCGATAAATATTCATAAATTAAATAATATATTCTTCAAGAAATCGATTTTTAATTCTAAATAAATCGCATTTAAATTATTTAGAATTTATATTTATATAAATATCTTTCAAATCGGAGGATCAAATATAAATATAATGCGAGAAATGAATTCCGTGCAAAATAATTTACCGTTAGAGAATGAAAATACATTAATATAAATATATTAATAAATTCCGTCTATAATAACGTTATAATCGAATATTGATTTTATTAATATTAACGAAATCTATTTCAAATATATTCAATATCATTTTTTTTAAAATATATATTGGTTTATTTAATAATTCATAAAATCAATAATCAAAATAAATTCATAAATATAAAAAATATATTTCTTCTATAAAAATTATTCAATATTTTCGAATCTATAACAACATTTATTTATATATATATATATTTATTCAAAATCAAAATAATATATTTAATTACCAAAAATCATATATATATTTATCAATTATTAAATAACATATATATTTTAAGAATAAATTATAGCAAAAAATAGACATAAATAATATTATCAATTATATATATATAAACGAAATATATTCTATATTAAATATTTTTCAAAATCAAATATATTATATCATCAAATAATAAACATATACAAATCATCATAACAACAACCACTAAGAATAATACAAATAAGATTTATCAAAAAGAATCTATATTGCTAATATTGTTAAATTAATTGCAACATAATGAATGTATCACGAAAGCTAGCGAAGCTAGCTAGAGTTACTCTTGCGATAGCAAGGTTTCTTTCGACCGGGTGCAAATCCTCCCCCTCCCCTCCGCCCCTCTCCCCTCCTCCCCTCTCCCCTCTCCCCACCCCACCTCCCCTCTCCTCCTCCTTGTCTTCCTCCCACCTTCCCTCCCT
>CAXAMN010014780.1:451123-463488 GCA_963970005.1 Durusdinium trenchii | reverse complement strand
TCTCTCTCTCTCCTCTCTGTCTCTCGTCTTTCCGTCTCTCTTCTCTCGCAGGAGGATCCGGGCAAAGAGCCACATATAAAGGACTCTTCACCCCTGCCTCCAAAAAGAGCGCCGTGTTTTTTCCTACCTCGCTGCCCTCCACTTTCCCATTCTGGAGCGCTAGCTTTCGCCCCCCCTTGGCCTCAAGTATATATATATAAATTAAACCATATATTATCGATATAAGCTAAAATTATTATTAATATAAAATATCATAAATGATTTTAAATTTATTTCATTGATGTACAAATATTTCGATTTATGAATACATATTATTCAATGAATATTTTTCTAATATTTCCATAGATCTGTTTTTTTCATGTTTTTTTCCGTATCGCATTCATTTTCCCAATCTGATTACAGCCTTTACAATTCATCTATACAAGGATTGATGGCTCGCACGCACCGTCGTCGATCACAGAATGCTGACATGTTCACCAATCGCGGTCGAACTGCGCCCGGTTTTCGCTGGGCCAAGGAGGTGAAATTCATGGGCCAGGCCAAGTGCGTCGGTGCATGCTCGCACGATTTTGACAGAAAAAAACTGCTATTCCAGCCAGAAAAAACCTGCACACTTAGTTCACAGGAGTGATGGTAAAGTTCGTTCTCCCCTAAACGCTACTTTCAGAATTCTCCTTTCTAGATTCTAACATCCTTGTTCACCTGCAAAATTGGATTAGCTGATGGCTATATAATATAGCAATCCCTTTCAGTATGGAAAAGCAGGGCCGGCCACAAAGGGCGGTCTTCAGCGCAGAAGGGTGCCGCGCTGCACACTGCACCTTTGGGCCATGCGAAGAACGTGACTCTTGCCCAGAAGAACAAAGGGCAGCTGCTCATTGTAAACTTGGTGCATTGACTGCTCAAGTGGAGCAGCTGTTTTGATCTTGGCGAACGGCTAACGGTCAACGGTGATTGTATGCAGATGGATTAAAAGGGAAAGACTGAACGCTTGATGTTCAGTCTCAGTTTCCAAACACGGCCACTTCCATCGAGCCATGAAAATGCCTGTCTCCGATGGAACTTGAACTGCGGGGACATGACACATACTGTTGCCATCAAAGTATGGCTTTGGAACAACGGACCCATTTGTGCTTATACAGCCGTCCGATGATCCAAACTAGCTCAGCAACTGAAACGGGGTGAAACCAAAACTCCTCGTGCGAGTTTTTACGGTCATGGCAGGACCGACCGAAGAAAGAGCTCAAAGAGCCCTCGGGGGGCAAGACGACTTCACTCGCAAAGGAAGTCCACGAGAGAAACCAGTTTGATCAACTGTGGATGCCTGGAAATAACCCTCAAACTGTGGATGCCTGGAGGCACGACAATGCAATCCGGACGTCAATAACGGTCTAGATGGAGGCAATCTACTTGGTGAAGTCAAGACATTCAAAAGAAACTTGGGTCTATGAAGCTCTTGAGGAAAAGACATCATGTTCAAAGCAATTCAAGTTGCAATAGAGCTAGACATTTACATGATGTTGATATGCAACTGGACTGGCAGTCTCCAAAGCTATGTCAAATGCCAGAACTTCAAAAAATCTGAGAGGAGACCCACGACCACGACCAGCGTAGGCGGAGACAAAGGCTGCTAACGCGTCCACACCCGTCTCATCCCCTCCCCTCGTTCGGTGTCCCGTCCTTGCAGATCATTGGGGCCACCGCTCCGTCGCGGCTCCGTCGCGCCTCTTGCGTCGGCGCTCATCGTACTTCAAGCGGAGCCGCTCGGAGCGCACCTCCTCCCGGCTGCAATAGTGGCAAAACCTTCGCGTCGCGCGGCCCGATCACATCGACCCGTCGGCGCAAAAACACCCAAACGAAACGTCCGGGTTTGGCCGACGAGCGGCTTGCAACGATCACCAAAGTTGCAGCCTTCGTTCTTGAGTTGGAAGAAGCGACATGGTTTGCAGGTTCCATTCACCTCACTTCGCGCGGCGAACGCATCACACTACAACCCGAAAAGCCAGTTTCGTGTGCAGCTGGGAGACGTGTGCGGCCAGTGAGCAACTCATGAAGGCCAGAGAATGGTCATCGTGCTCGATGCCAAACCCGCTTGGGCCACGTAGGATGGTGGAGTTTGAGTCTGCTGAGCCTAGGGTGAGCGTTGGGGTGTTCAGTTCCTCTACCCAAGCCAGCATCCCAAAGCGACTTCACGTGCATACCAGTCCCGCACTTGGAGTTGAACCACTTAAAGAAGGGGAAAGACTCGCCTATTAACGCGGTGCAATTTTTCAGCCACAAAAACACATAAACACACAGCAAATTGCAGCAAGTCAAGTCAAGGAACTACCGCTCTTCTTTGTTGATTGTGGAGCATCGGTCGATTCACTTGAACCACTCATGGATGGCTTGCGGGATTTTTGCTCCTGAGCTCGAACGGCACAGCTCAGAAGGCCTATCCCGGATGAACCTATCGCGCAGTCCGTCCGCCGAGCCACGTTTCACCTACACATCGCCAGTCCCCCACGCCGTCCCTGCAGTCCTGTACCTCTGCGCTATCACCTGTAGATCCAGGCTCTGTACTCCGCGCGTCGCTCGCGTTGGTGACCTGTGAGCAAGAAGCGGTGTGACATCAAAAAGACATCCTATCCAACCGAAGAAATCTTTATCACCTTGATGGTAGGAGACTGGGTGTTTGTTCCAACATAGATAGCCCCCTATAGAGCCGCTGTTTCTGGTGCCCTCAAGCTCGTGATGATGCTAGCTTTTTCTCCAATTGCTCCCTGTTGCTTTTCCTTTACTTCCCTAGCGGGTGCAAGGATCTCATCAAAGTCAGGTTGGGACCATCATTGGGACCATCCCCGATTTACACAAAGTGAAGCACTGATGGTCGACTCTCACTTCATTCGCCCAAGTGGCTAAAAGGCCCTGCGTCTTGGTGCCGGTGTCCACGCTTCCCACGAACTTCAGCCAAACTGGGGGCTTCCCATCAACCTCAGCACTACAGAAACGGATCTATGCAAAGGAATCGCTTCCACTTCAGGAAAACGTGGTCTCAAGAAGAACCGAAAGTTTCACCGAAACAACCCTGGACGTTTCACCGAAAGTCCTCTCATTAGAACCTCCGACCAAGGCCCCCGGAATTCCGCCAACCCCAGTCAAGTTGCTCGGCTGTCGCTCCTGCGCTCCTGAGACCCCTCGACGTTCTCACGCACCCTGGGCGTCGGTTGCGGCGTGTCCAAATCCACGGCCAGCAACGCATCGTCGATCTGCACGAAAACGAAGTGTCCCGGCGCCGTCATCGAGACACCGGGGAACTCCTTCGACGATGGATACGGAACTGGATGGTGCCTACACAGCACCGAAACGTGGATCGCTGCAAAGCCTGACGTTGCTCTTGGTGTTTGAATCCGCAGCTTTTCGTTAAGGGTTCATAAGGATTTTTACTAAAATGATATAAAGACGGCTTCGGCAGCGATCTTGGGTGGAGCAAATCTTTTGAGCCCAACAGCGGACAGGATGAGCTTTTGCTTCCTGTGGGCTTCTTCAGCTCATCAAGTTGTCTTTTCGTTCACACTCGACACCAAGTTGAAGACCTCAACATGTTTACTCATGTTTTTATGCACAAACGATTCGACCAAAACTGCACCGTGGCTCAACCGTCTCAGCTCGACCGGCCCTTTTATGCCACGACTGCCATGAAGATCGCAGCTTGTGACCTGTGAAGAGTGAAGAGCGACGAATTTGAATTGGGACGAACGCATTGACCCAAACTAGAAGCGGCCTCCAACCTACATGTTTTGAGGAACCCCATGAAAGGAGAGGAGAGTTCTTACTACCCACACCACCCAAGACACTCGCGCGGCGCACGGTGTTTTCGCATGCCGCGAAGCGGAAAAAATGAACAAGTAACACTTTGGCAACTCTTCTTCCACCTAAAACAAGTGCCTTACTAGTAGTAACAAGAAACTAGTAGAAACAAGTGCATCGCTACTAGTAACAAGTGCCTTACTAGTAGTAACAAGGACGCTACTAGGAACAAACTTCCACCTGGGAATGATTTGGAGATATTTGGAGGCTCCCATCACCCCCCCTAGACTCGCCCCCCGCTCCGCTGTCGGAGTCGAAGCAGTGGTGCTTCGCACCCTCCATGCCGTCCACGATGGCCCGGGCCGGTTCGATTCGACAGCATCTCTTATGTACAAAGGACTACTGAGGCACTACAAATCCTTCCTCTCTTGGAATCCGCCCCTTTGGGCCCTTCCACTCTTCCAGGTCGAGTGGCTTTCCGCTCTCTCCTTGCAGCTGATGTGCACATGGAGCAACCAGGGCCAGTGCACAAGGCACAAGGTTCTCTTCAGAGCCTACAGAGAGAAGGGTTCTGTGAGTGATCAGTGTTGATGCTATGCTCAAGACTCAAGACGGAAACGGTTGTCAACAATCCTCTACTTCTACATGAGAAACTCCCTACGAGGACTTAGAGAATATGGCAGACAAGTCAGAGAACGTTTTCGGACAAGTTCCGGACGAGTGCAACACGCCATGTGATGGCGTAGGTTTAGATCCTTTATCAAAACCCAGGCTGGCAGGTGTGATTCCTGTCATTTTCTGGAGTTGAAGTATATATGAGGGACGGTCTGCCCCTCTTGACTAAAGTCGTCTTCGCATGTTTTGACCATATCTCATATAAGTGGGTTCCTGGACATTGGGGCAACAAACGTGAGAACGTTGCAAGCGACTCATGCCGGTGCCCCTGACGTGAGGTTCCGTTGCAAGCACATGCAGCCTCAATAAAGCACGCTTACAAGAGTTTTGAGGGATCATTGTCAGGTTTGTTGGATGTGTCAATGCTGAATGGCTCACATGCTCATAGCTCGAATGCTCTCCGATCTCGAAAAGCCCCAGCAAACCTGTTCAGCTCGACTAGGGTGAGTTTTTATTTGCAAAGACATCAGGAAACGCTGGTTGGCAGCAAATTTTGCCTTGCCACTAATGCCAAAGCTCATGTTCACTTACTGAACGACATGTTACATCCTTCCATTTGTCACGTCATCATTTTGTAATCTTATGTTATTTCTATATTTTTAGAGTTGCCATATCATATGTCACTCTCATATTCCATTTGTCATATGTCATCTATTCACTTTCTCATACGAGATCACCAAGGCTCCCCGAGGTCACGGGTGACCCCGGAGAACGAGGTCATATTGGGCATTGATCAGATGAGGCATCCTTTCTAGAGACCGGCTTGGCATGCAATTCGTCCGTCCAAATGTTGGGAGATATCTGCTGGAGGTTGCAAGAAAGTCATCTTGCCGAGTCACGGCACTTCATATGCTGAAAAACTGGGCCATGTGAAGGTTCGGCGCATGGCAAAATGAGCCCACGAGACATGGCCACCAGTGCAGGTCACCAGTCGAACATGGCCACGTTGCGTGCCACAAGGGCAGCCTGGAACGAATCACGTAACAGCTGCACCAACCAGGCAGCTTGGGACGGGCTTAGCCTGCCAAACCAGCAACTCGTTTGATGAAGAAGCGACGGAAGTCATGGTGCAGAACTGACGCCGCTACCTGGTACTCGATCATGTGGAAAAAAATCGACGTTTGTCCCGTGCTCCGCGAGATGAGACGGACGTTCACGGGGCGATGACGGGTCCAAAGAACAAACGTTCGCGGCCGCCGGCCCGTGTGGCTTTCCCCTTCGCATGCTCGTAGTCAAACAAAGCACGGCAAACATGGAGTGTCACGTGCCTCCGTCAGCTCCTCAGAGACTGTGTTGATCGGATGGCCTGAATGGACAACGTGTGCATGCCAAGGATCAGCTCTAGTTGTGATGGCTTCTAGGTTGGAGGCCGTCTCTTAGGTTGGAGGCCGGCCATTGCTATTAGGTTTGTTTTCCGGCACACGTCACTGCAACTGGGCACGGCACGTGCCCCCGTCGCGTTGTATCCACGGACAGCGTCGCGCATCAGCTGGGCACTCTTTCGCAACTCAAACCTTTTTCATCGAAACGGTGCCCCTTTCGCCTGCTTTCCGGCAAACTTGGGGTCACTAAAAGCAGCCGCAGGGAAAACCAGCTTGGAGACCAGGTCTCAGAACCTGCTGGAATGATGGTCACTGCTTCGATCTGTTCCAACTCTTTGCAAGGACGATGATTCTTACTTCCCACCAAAAACCGATCCCTTTGGCATTGTTCTTCGACCGTGGGGATTGGACTGATTCATGATGGGGGCAGGTGCCATTTTCCAGCAACAAGCTAAACATCCTGCTGGCCGCACAAGCGCAGGCCTCTGCACACGCACCAGCACCAAGTTCAGCCCAAAACTTTTTTGCGCTTCCCAGACTTGCTGGTCATGTTGCCACCTAATGTGATTTGAAGGGGGCCAGGCGGCCATACCGATACAATTGCAAACACACTTAGATTCATAGCTCAAATGAATGAGCATAAGTTTCAGTGAGTGATTCACCGCTGCATTAGCATTGAACATCAAGTCACCGGCTGCTACGGTAAATTGGGGCAACAGCTTGATCAAACACCGGGATGATCAGTCCCTGCTTCCCACTCTCGTCCACAGTTTCATTGCGTGTGGTAGGACGAAGAGTGGCACACGCCCCTGCTCTATTGGACAGTGATATCTCTTGGAAACAAAGGTGCACACACACACACACTATACACCTTCCCTTCGCACAAACGACATTTTATCTTGGTTCAGCTAGCCTGTCTGGAACCGCAAAATGGTACCGGAACGTCGCCCAAACAGCCACGCTGGCCACGCAACACAAGCTTCTCGTGGGAATCCAGCTGCTGAAAACACACAGCGCCTAAAAACCTAAGGACTGACTGCAACTCGTGGCTGTTCTGCTGGAGCAAAGCTGTCACACTGCGGGCGGTCAACCCACAGCCAGGCCTAGACACGGTGTCATCCACCGCATCAATTGGATGAAAGTTGTCGCTCCATTCACCTGCTTTGATGTCGCTCCTGTGCGCTCCAAAAAAATTCGGAGCCACGCTGCTTCGCTCCTGTGAGCGAAGCCCGTCGAGGCGGTTTAGTGGACCAAAGCTCTTTGATCCCCACGTAGAACATGTATTGGACATCGTGCCGCTATGGATTTGGGGATCACTAGATCATCTTGATGTATATAACTTGTGTTCTGACCGGTCTCCGTGCTAACAAACGGGTGCAGTTCTAAGTTCTATTTTGTGTTCCTTCACGACGCCTCACCGGATGCTGTGGGCAGTTTGGCGGCACAAAGGGCATCTTCGCCCCACCTGCTCGTGCTGCTCAGGCCTATCCAGCCAGTCACCCATGCATGTGCCACAAAACAAAAGCCGGCCACAACAGTTCAAGGCAAAGATCGCCTCAGAGCAAAGGCAAATCACACATGGATCCTCTAGCTCCTCATGAAAAACCAAATGCTCCAGACGCGGCTCATCTTCATCAGATGCGTCTGCCGTGTAGGGCTGCACATCATTTGTTCGCTCATCAGTCAGGTCCCAATCACTCACCGTGCCAGTGATGTGGGAGAGGAAGCCATCCAAGTAGCAAATCTTCACACGCCCCTCCAAGCGCGGATCTGCCACCAGTCCGTGATAAGCTGAGTTGCAGCCCGCTCTCCAACACCAAATCTCCACCCTCCATCCTTGGGTGGCCACACACTCCACAGTGTCTACCAGTCGTCCATCAGCTGTACACAATGCTAGGACCTCTCGCCGTCGATCGCCGCTCCTCTCCAAATTCTTCACATGCTCATGCAGGCAGGCAGCAACTGGAAGTTTCCACTCCACCCAATAGCCAGACTGATTCCAAAAGCGCCACATCGAAGCTTCGCCTCTTCGTTCAAGGTCGCCAATCACACGAAGACTCACTCGCTTCACACCTGCAACCACTTCTGAAAAGCGGGCAATGCGAAGTCGGTGGTCGCTACCCCAGGTCTGACAGCCAGCAATACTCGAGTTGTCCACAAAGATGCTGAGATGTTGCTGTGCCTCCTGGCCATCGAAGACGCCCAAACCGGTCAAGCGAACACGAACACCAAAGACTCCCAAAAAACAAAGACTCGGCTGGCATAGATCCCAAACAGTGTCAGCGATAAATATGTTTAAGCGTCAACTCCTTGAATTCCACACCTATAGCCTCCAGCTGTTTGGGAACGGCACGTGCACAAAAACGGTTTGAAAACAATAGTTCCTGATGCCCGAGTCACATGTGAAAAACGAAGGGACATACATGCCAAGAGAAAATCCGAGGATGATATCAAACCTGAAACACTGCATCACTGTTGCATTCATAGCCACAAAAACATATCAGCGTCTGCCATGCCAAGCAAAGGACATGATTCAGCAAGGTTATCGCTTTTGAGGGGGCCTATAGGGCCTATCGCTTTTGCATGCTTTAGCCTTCCTGAAATTCACGACCTCTCTTTACCAAATTAAACTATATAGTGTATATATCTGGACAAGGCGGTGGATAAAGAAAAAGCGGCCAAGCAGCGGAAGGCCCAGACAAGGCTGTGGCAAAAGGGCCGACAACGTGGACAAGCAGGACAAACAAACGACACCGTAGGGAGGACGCAGAGTTTGCCAGCGCAGCCACAGAACAGCAGGAGGACGAGGACAAGAGGGGGGCACAGGGCTGGACAAGAAGAGGGCAACAGGACAACACCAGACGCAAGGTTGACCGGGCGTGGCCAGAGAGTGTGGCCAGTGTTTTTTCGTCAGAGAACCCCAACGGTAAACTGTGGAAGAGGACGCCAGGAAGACAAGAGAAGGACAGCAAGAAATGAGGAGGACAAGACGAGGACACCAGGAGGACAAGAGGAAGCACCACCAGGACAAGAGAAGGAACCAGGCGGACAAGAAGAGGACACCAGGACAAGAGAAGGAAACCAGGAGGACAAAAGGAGGACACTGGCCTGGCCAGCGCGGCCAGAGGACAACAGCAGAACAACTGCCAGGAGGATAAGAAGAAGACAAGAGAAAAGAACCAAGAGAACGTTGGCCCAGAGCGGGACAACAGCAGAACAACTGCAAGCCCCAGGCCCCAGGAGGACAAGATGACACCAGGAGGACAAGAGAAGGTGACAAAGAAGACAAGGGAAAGAAACCAGGAGGACACAAGAAGAGGACACCAGAAGGACAAGAAGAGGACACAAGGTTGGCCAGCACGGCCAAAGGACAACACCGGGACAATTGAAGGCACCAGGAGGACAAGAGGAGGACAAAACCCAGACATAGGGGCCAAAGACTGTGGCCAGCGTCTTTTCCTAAGATCCTAAGAGAGAACCCCAACAGTAAACTGTTAGGAGGAAACCGTTCAATAAACAACACACACACACACCAAGGACGCTACTAGGAGCAAAGGGCATCGCTACTAGGAACAAGGACGCTACTAGTGGCTCCTGGCCTTACTACTAGGAACAAAGACGCTACTAGGAGCTTTTTCGCGCGCGAAAAAGGGCAAAATCCCGCGAATCCCGTTCAGACATTCCAAGTGCACCGAATCCAAGTCCATCGACCGACTCCTTCCGCTGCCGGAAGTAACCCGTCTCCTCGGCCAGCTGTAGTTCCGGCAAGCTGAGACCCGGTGGCCTGGAGGAAAAACATGCTTCGACAGCAGAACAACGCGTCGGTCGTTCTGCGCCGAGCAACACTGCGGCAGGATCAACGACGTGAGAAACTCTCATCTCGAACGCTTCAACGCTCCCCTGTATTGGATCAGGAGTCATCTTTTTGGATGAGCTTGGGGCTTTGCAAGGTTTCGGGGCCAATTCTGCAGCTCATATACTGATGGTCACCCGACGGACATCCGCATGTTCCAGCACATAAATGAATGTGGCCTATGAAAATGAGGTCTGGCACCATCCCACCCTTCTCACCTCACCAAAACGGCCAGAACAAACAGAACAAACAGCCTCCTTCGGAAGGAGTGCAAGTGCAACGTGAGGATCTCTTCGGCGCGTCTCACGGCACCCGATACACCTCGAATCTCCACGGATGCGGCTCCGTGCTGCGAAGCATTGTGCAAGACGTTGATCTCAGGGTGCGCATGAGAACTCAGCACCGCTTTCAACATGGCTTTCCAGTCTGATGTCGCCCAACGGCTCCTGTTTCATGTGGCCAACAGAAAAACCTCAAACCGCTTTCGGGACCTGTCGACCTGTCGGGCCAAGCCTCGACACCCAGGTCTCGGACGAACATCTTCAGGACAGCTTCATTGAGACCACGCAGAAGCTCCAGAGATGCCACGTCCACATCCATGGACACCTGAGTGCGTGTTTTCGACCCTGCTGACCGAGAGAAGCTGCCGAAACTCGGCGCGTTGCCGTGCCAATGCTTGGTTTTCAGACACCTAGGCACACCTCGTGCTCCCCCAAAACGCGAACCTAGTCGTCAGCAGCTCGGCACTGAACAAGGAATACCCACACACCAGAAACATCACAACCATCCCAACACTTCTGGTTGATGGCAGGGCCCACGAAAGCCAGTGACAAAGCATATCTAGCGCCATCATGGAGCCAAATAAGCAGATCCCGCACCACCAAAAGCAAGCAAGCAATGCCAACAATGCATCACAGGCATGACCGCGATCTTGGTGTGATCGACGATCGAGATGAAACACATGACTAGCTAGACTCTGGTGCGTTTTGGACAGGTCAGATATGCTTCGCAAACACGTGTCTTCACCAATTGGGACAACTCTGCTAGTTTGCCATCCTGAGAGCACCTCTCCACTGGCACGGTCCTGAAAGTGACCAGTATCGTCTTGGTCTGAGTCATTCTAAGTCAACGTAGAGAGCTTGATGGCGCGAACGAGTGCACAGTCAGAAAAGGGCAATCCATGAGACTTCAGTTCATGGCAAGTAAACAATGGACCTACCTACTTGATGAACTAAGCATGAGCACGTGCAAACTTCACAACATGTAGAATGAGTAGCGACCAGAACAAGTTCACCCTCGAAGACTTTGTCCTCGCCACCCTCCTGCTTTTGTGTCGTGCTGTGAGGAGGAGAAGTCTTTGTCGAGCCATGGTTGAGCTTGCCCTCATTCTAACTTTCCAAGTGGCATGGGATTTCAATCCGGTCTGGGTACTCAGGATATCTAATCAAGAGAAGTGGACATGGCATGGATTGTGCTAAGCCAATCAATTGGGGGATTGGGGGAAAACCAAATGTGGCAGTTTCCGACGGTCACACAAATAGCGGCGTACTGACGCAACAAAGACAGTTGGGAAGACATGGCCTGAATAGGGCTAGCTGAGGCCCTCCCTGACCATCCCAGGGAATTCCACAAGGAATGAACTTGGCGGCCCTGTGTTACCAGAGTTACGAAAGCAAACACCCTGAAGGACGATGAACGCTTCCGGGGCTGTCTTGCTGTGACAGTTGACGGCCTAGGGCCGCCGCAGCGCGCGGGAGCGCGGCCACCCAAAGCTGGGATTTACAGGAGAGCATCGAGGCTAGGATGGAATATTCCAATGATAGGGAGAAAGCGAGAGTGGTCGAAAGTATTTATCGATATTTCATGATATTTCTATCGATTTGAAGCGACCAACCACCAGTTGCAAGCTGGAGACGTGCTCTTCTTGACTGTGGAAAGCAAGCCGCGCAATCTCAGAGTAGAGCAACTCTGTCATCCGCAGCTGCATTTCCTGGCGCTTGCGACCAAATGCGGCTACGCCAGCAAGTTGGGCGTGCGCCAAGCCAAACTGGGCAATGGCCCAGGGATAGAAAAGTGAACGTCCTTTTGCAACATGTGCCGGACATGACTTCTACATGTTGGGCGACCACTCCAGGATGGTCAAACAATTCTCTCGGCAAGAAGCCCGAAACAGTGTGTGTGAGGTCTAGAGGTTGGGGTCCAGAGAGGTGATGGTGGTGATGAAGGTGGAGATCGTGATGATGGTGGCGGTGGTGGTGACTGAGTGACCTGTTAGTGAGTGTGAGTGTGAGTGTGAGTGAGTGAGGGTGAGAGTGCGCCTGCCACCAAATCTGTACTTCGAGGTTGACAAAGTGCTGCAACTGCCACGAAATTTGCATTCTGAGGCTCACAAAGAGCTGCGCCTGCCACAAAATCTGCACTTCGAGGTTCACAAAGTGCCGTGCCTGCCACGAAATCTGCACTTCGAAGTGCACAAAGTGCTGCGACTGCCACGAAATTTGCATTCTGAGGCTCACAAAGCGCTGCGCCTGCCTCGACATCGGCCACGAAATCTGCACTTCAGGGCTCACAAAATGCTGCGACTGTCGCGAAATCTGCACTTCGAGCTTCACAAAGTGCCACGAAATCTGCACTTCGAGATTCACAAAATGCTGTACCTGCCACGAAATCTGCACTTCAAGGTTCACAAAGCGCTGTGCCTGCCACGAAATCTGCACTTCGAGGTT
>CAXAMN010014780.1:438498-451113 GCA_963970005.1 Durusdinium trenchii | reverse complement strand
TCTGCACTTCGAGGTTCACAAAGTGCTGCGCCTGTCACGAAGTCTGCACTTCGAGGTTCACATGTCCAAAAGTCACGATTCACTGCACCTGTCACAAAATCAATGTCACGAAAAGTTGGCTTTGGACCACCAAAGCACGAGGTTTCCCCTGCCCCTGCCACGAAAAGTGATCACCATGTCCGAAAATGCGCACGGCGCCACAACGAGAGCGCAGTCGCGACAAGCACCCGCCGCGGGCCCGCAGATTCTGCGAGCCTGCGCAGTCGAAATGCACTTCGAGGATTTCGAGAGGCATGAATGCACTGTAAATAGCAACGAATTAGCCAGACGCCCCGGTGTGACACCTCCGATTAAACACCGGCCCTTTACACCTACCGTAAGAACCCCTAGTATGTCCACACTGTTTGGGGAAATATCTTACTTTGGAACAAGGACTTGTCAGGGCTTCCCTCACTTGAGGAATAAAACTCTAATTTCCACCTTTGTCTTACAAACCCTTCACCCTCCCGCCCCTCCCAAAAGCGCTCTTTTCTTCCTCATGTGTGTGTATATATATATATAGTTATAGAATGTTATATGTTGTTCCTGGGTTCCGAATCTGAATCGGATCTGTGGAGGCCCGTCCTCTGGAAGCCAAGGATGAGGTCCATCCCAAGAGATTTCGATGCATTCCTCGCTGACTCTGCAGCTCCAAGGCCCCACCACAGGCGGAGTTCCCTGCCAGAGTTCCCTCAGATGAACCAGCAGCCCTTCTTCCAGCTGTCGAGTAAACCTGAGTTTGTCGCCGCTTTCAACGAATGGGGCCCAAAAAAAGAAGTAAATAAATGGCCGCTATGGCCGACACAAGTAACACCATATCTGCACATGCAACTCCAAAAAAGATCATGTCCGGGAAGCTCGTGGCTGAACTCCAACCTGCACACGACCAACCTTCTCCCCGCGTCGTCCGACATGACGTCGGGTTGCAGGTTGGTCGGTTTTTGGCCCCTCCCCCCTCCGGG
The DNA here is from genome assembly GCA_963970005.1 of Durusdinium trenchii. Taxonomy (NCBI): domain Eukaryota; class Dinophyceae; order Suessiales; family Symbiodiniaceae; genus Durusdinium; species Durusdinium trenchii. The sequence goes on along the minus strand of CAXAMN010014780.1, from coordinate 450,112 downwards.
CCCCTCCCCCCTCACCCTCTCTCAATTTTGGCTCACTTTTGAGCCCAGAATGGCGGAACACACACATCGACATCGGAGAAGCCTCCACAGATTCTGACTCTTGGCACTCTTGGCCGTCGACAACGTCCAGAGACACCATGAGACAAATACCAAACAATACAAACTACATGAAACTGTACCAACCTCCTCAACGTCTGAGAGCTCGGCGTTCCGCTTTTTCCCATCCATCTTCCGGGCCTGTTTTTCTTTTTTTTCTCGGCCTCGGAAGGAGGGAAGCGACCGGTGTTTTCATGAATGGTCTAGAGGCTCCACGAGCTACGAGCATAGCGATGGCCTCCTGGCTTCTCGTAGCGACGGCCGCTACCGAAGAACCCTAAACCCATCTAAACCGTAAACCCACATCTCTTCCCTCCTTTTGTTCTCCCTCTTCCTGTGCGCTTTCCTTTTTCCTCTGGGATATCATTCGACAGCTGACCGCAAAAGATCTGTTGTACAGCAAAAATAGCACATGCACTGCAGCCTATGCCTCTTCAGGTAGGCCAGCTTTGAGTCTATTCACCACACGGACCAAGCCCTCCAAACCTTCTCTGAGCTGGTCCTCGTCAATGTCCATCGGAGGGCTGATCCTGAAGCAAAAACGACGTCCCCACGGCCACCCGGTGGACGCCCAACGTGGCGATCTTCGCAGAAGAGTTGGAAGGAACAAAGGCAACACCTTGACGCTCACTGTGCGAACGAGGAACATTAATCCCAAACTGGGAGATTCCACAATGTAGGGCCAAACACCCTCCTTGTGACATGCAGCCTTCAGATCTGTTGCGGCCACGGTCTTGGCAAATTCGCCGCCCCACAAGAGGCCCTGCCCATAGAGTCGAAAGAACTTGCCATCAGCCACTGGTCCCAAAAGATCTCTCACCATCTGGCCCGATCGATTGGCTCGATCAAACCAGCCCGGCAACTCCCGAAGGATCTCCGTAGCAGTCAAATAGGCCAGTGCGGATGAGCCAGCATATGTGTGGCTTTGCTGGATCTTAATTCCAGCTTCCCACATCGCTTTGGAACCATGCCGCACAATGACACCAGACAGTGGAAATGTGCCTGGCATGACAAGTTAGTGGAGTGTTTTTCAAGCTGACCCACCGAGTCTTTAGAGTCTTGCTCGCGTGAAAAACCGTTCTGAGCCTGAGTCACCCAAGGCCGCGGTGTTCACTTCCGCGTCTTCCCCCCCTGTCTTCCCCCGTCTTCCCCTGGCAGGTCGCACCGGTCGGGACCGACGGCTCACCGCCGACGCTCGTCCCGCGCCTGAGGCGAGCGACTTGCCAAAGGTCACGGCATCGGGCTCCAAGGCCCAAGCCTGGCTGAGGAACAAGGTGCCTTCACCATGACGGCCTGGAACTGTCCAACGACGTTGCCCGGACCAGACCGGTGAGGGGGGGGGGGTTTGGCCCATCAGACGACCGGACCAGTCACAGCTTGAGGGAGGACATGGAGCGAGAAGAAAGAACACCCCCAAAGGAGGAACGCGTGGGCTTGACTTACTTGGATTTACTTTGATGACCCTTCACATGTTTAAAGCCATGTGCACGACAACGCAAATGCGCGTGCAAGAATGGTCAACAACCATGCGACCATTAGATTCAATTGTATATATATATATATATATGCACACATTTAGCTTTATTTGGAGCTGATGATTTTGCTGGCAGGCTGAGATGGACCGACAACATCGCATCGTTTTTGGGGCCTGTGGACGCTAGCTATGGGCTATGCGGACTACAAGGGGCAACAAAAGTGATGGGCCCGCAACTGTGCCAAAGGGCTGCTCGCCTAGGCCGCACATGACTTCATCGCAAAGCACGTAAGCACCAGATCTCTGACATCTAGCAATCACCTCCTTCAGCAATTGTGGTGGCCAAGCTCTCGCCAGGCGACTGGACCCCCACTGTGGCTCAAAAACAAATATGCCAATATCAGGATGTTCTGCAAGGAAGGCATCAAACTTTCGCAGATATTCCTCACATTCTTTCTCCCCACTGAGGGGAGGCAACGGATATGAGACCTGCCCAGTCGTTCTCGGCGCATTGGGCCATAAGGGCTTAGCTGGCTGCCCCAGTGCCGTTGTTGGGGTTCCATGGTAGGACCTCTCAGCCACGCCCACGCGGCATACATCAAGACTTCTCGAAGCTGAGCACTTTGGGTGTGGAGCCATCTGCCTCAAGTGCCCCAATGCCTCCAGGGCGGGCGGGTGGTATGAGCTGAAGAGGCATTCAATGTGCCGGGTCTGTGGGGTGATCTGCAAAAAAGCTGATCCGGGGTGCACTACCAATGCTACATTACTTCGACCCTTTGAACATCTGGGGTCTCACTGGCCAACTGTAGCTTTCGAACTCGATGCCCATTGACTCGTTGATGCTTGAAATCTGCTTCATGAACCGAACCTCAACTCCTGCCCATACTGCAGTAGCTCCTTCCTGCTGAACATTTACAAACCAATCGCTTCCAGTCCATGGAAGGTTCTTCTCCAGGCACTCCACGAAACCCGTGAGTGCGCCAGGGAAGCCTGGCGGGGCAGGCGAGGAACTGACTCTCCCCTTCTCAAAAAGAACTGTTTTGCTCTCGTCTGCTGTCGTACTTTGATCTCAAACCAACCATAAAAACAGCTGAAGGTCTCGCCTGCGCTGGTATGGATGCTCAGTGGCTCCCAACTCTCGCCCCTCTCCATCTTTTCAATGGCCAAACGTTGATGCTCCAAGGCTGGCCGAAGCACTTTGGCCAAGCGCGGCCCGGTGAAGACTTCCGAACACGCCGCGCCTGGCGTGTTACCGGCGGCTCGACTGAAAGCTGGAAAATGCCAGTAGATCCGGGGTGACGAGACTACCAAACGGTGACCATGCGATGGCCTCCAACCTACTAGCGATGGCCTCCAACCTAAGAGCGATGGCCTCCAACTTACTAGCAGCCGGCAAACCGATTCCCCGCCTAGGAGAAAGGTCTCCTCAATCTCCCCGCGGTAGACACGGCGCAGCTTTGCACCTCGCCTCTCTACCACGATGCCAGGACCTTCATCGGAAGCAACCTGACTGAAGCGCTAAGAGGCCGCGGGAACGGGGGCGTCAGCCACGACCGTCTTACGCAACTGAATGCCACGACCGTCTTGAATGGATTTCTTGTGAAAGAATGTGTGGTATACGGTGTGTGGAGCACGGTGCCCATGTGAAGGATGACATGCACTCAAAATAAGATGCGTACAAGTGCCCCTGTGGCATCAAGGAGAAGTTCGCATGGGGGCGTGCGTAAACACCGATACGCAAGGAAAGCCTTTTGGTACTAGGCCTTTGAATTCGGGAGCCGCAGGTGCAATGATGGCTGGAGAGCCGTTCGAGCGAAGTGAGAACCTTGAGAACAACTACTGCAGATGCATCAGCAGTTCCAGCAGTTGAAAGGACCCTGCAGTAGATGGGGTTACAGGTTGGTCGAAGCTTTGGGCCCAAACCGAGGATGCTTTAAAGCACCAGAACAGGGGGGATGAAATCAAAGGCTTTGAAACATGGTCTTGGGATGTCTTGGGTGTTGGAGCGGTATCTCGTTTCCAACTATGAGAACTGCCTGAAGGACCTCATTCGGGCAAAAAGCACCCAATGAGGAAAGCACCAAATGACACCTCTTTGCTCCCTGAGATGGACTTACCCTGAAGAGAAGACAATGTCAAGCTGAATGGTCCTTTGACTAGCCTCCTGAGAGGCAAAGTCTTGGTTGGCGATAGCGGGTCCTTTTGGCAAGAATAGGTGGCAGGGCCAAGGAAAAGGAATTCAAAGAAGGTAAGGAAGGGTTTTTCTCAGAAGGGCAACGGAAGGAGCCAAAGGCAGAAGGGAAAGGGTGTGATTCCACATCTATCATCTATCTCGCAATTGCTGGTGCCTTCGAGATACGGAGGAATGAGTCTTGGCGACTTCAGTGGATGAGGTCATGAGGGAAAGAAGGAGAGAACAACTTTGATCGACGAGCGCATGTAAACAGATTGCCATGCACATGAAAGCCGCTGGACCTACTAGGGCCAACCTGGCCCTCACAGCCTCGAGATGTGAGGAGAACACCTGGATGCACAACCTTGAGGTACAAGATTCTCCAGGATTAACTAAGGGACGTGAGAAAAACACTCAACAGGTGAACCAGCCTATGGCAGGCTATGGCGTTCCACCGGCTCACACCGGACGACCGGTCCAGTCGACTGGTCAGGTCCGGAGGCGAGGTCAGGTGAAACGGAGCAGGTGGATGAGCCCGGATGAGAATGAGGCCATTTTGGATGAACGGCGAAGGCATACAACCAACCACAAGCTCCAAATGCCAAGACTGAGAGAAAGGAGGCCGAGGAAGTGAAACATTCAGCTAGATCGCAATGGGAGGTGAGTTGAGCTTATTGTGGCCGCATGGAGGGCAGTCTGTGCTACCGGTCTCCACGAGACTGTTGAAACATAACACTTGTCCAAGACGCGCACGTGTTGATGAGTGCAACGCCGCCAAAAGAACCGAGAGGTGAGTCAGTAGCTCAATTTCCAAATGAAGCAACACAGGCACGTCATAGACACACGTTTACGCACCTTCCTTACCAAAGTTGTTGCAATGAATGCATTCAGCACAAAACAACACCACAGAGGCACGAGAGAAATGATGGAGCGGAGCTTGTTCGCCAAACAACTACATCCATGACGTGCCTCTTCGAAGCAAAGGTCAGAGCAAGTTGAAGACCTTGGACTATCCTTCAGTGAGGTACAGGAGTGACAAAAAGTCATTGCCAGGCTGCCAGACAGAGCTTGGGATAGCTGGTGACAGGCTCAACCCAACCGAGAGTGGGAAGAAGCTCTAGAGCCCTTCAGAGAATGCCGTCGACAGAGTGGGGATTGCTCTGGTTCCGCAGGTTCCGCTCGTTCCGAGCCTCAGGCTGCACCACGCTGCTCCATGCTGAGCTGGAGCTGGGCTGGAAGTCATGCAGGGGCGGTCAATCGGTTTCCAATACATGAAATTTTAGGCATCTGAGCTGGGCAAGAACTGCAAGGGTATGCGATATATATATATATACATACGAAGTGGACACTTCTGAGAGGCTTGAGGAGGCATCTTCGCATTTCCGTGAAGAACGTTGAGTCTCAGGGATACCAATATCCTGACAAACGAAGCACGGACTGTCTTAAGCAAGTGCATTGGACCGACCCGGACTGGGCTTGGCGCACCTTGCAAGCTTCAATGCAGGGACCGGGGAGTATCCAGCTGGACGAAGCGAGATTCGCTCAAGTTCCCGAGGCAAACCTTACTCTGATTCTCTAGCTTCCAGCTGGGCCTTTGGAATCAGCGAGCTTGAGGGATCATGAGCCGTGCCGTGGTGTCTGTCAGCACCCCGCTAGTTCATCCGCTTCCGTGGAGAAGAGAAGGATCAGAAGGTTCCTTCTGAAGCGTCAAATTCTATTTCCTTCTCTGAGAAGCGAAGAAGACCAAGCTTGCGGTCCTTCAGAGTTTGCTTCAACTCGGGTGGAGAAAACACCTCTCTGGTGAGCGGTTAGGAGCGGCGCGGCGATACGTACACGATTGGAGGTGGGAAGTTGCCAGAAGCACAAGGCATCAAGATGCAAGAGGCAGCACCTCAACGGGTGAAACTAAAGCTAAAATGCCTAAACAAACATTAACTTGTAACATGTTGTTTTGGAATCTTTGCTACAATGCTCATCAAGTTGAAAGAGGTGATGCCCTTTGTCACCTGCAACTTCAGGACATTGTGAAGATCTGTCCGATGGTTTTTGCAGAAGGCAAGGGAAAGGAAGAGGCCAAAGGATGTTAAGAGACAATCTTTTGTACAATCGCATGTCTACTCCATCGTAGTGTGCATGTACAATGGCTTGGTGCTTCACAATGCACCTTGGATCAAAGGCCTTGAACCTAAGGACAATTGCCAGAGGAAAACAATACAACTGACGTGCGCAAACGTGAAACAAACAGCTGCTGAATTTTACATGGTAGCGGAGCGAGGATCCTGGTAACAACAATCAGGTGAGCTCCAATACAACAACAGGGACAAGCACACACACACAAACACAAACAACAAAGGACAAACCTTGACCCTACAACAGGTAGCTTGAACAGCTGCAACAATGGCAGCCACAGCAGCAGCTCCGGCTGGAGGAGAACAATTGCAGAAGATGAGACAATAACAAACATGGCAAACATGAACACATACAAACTCAAACCACCTTTCTTCAATGGAGACTATGGCACGTTCGAAGAATGGAAGTACAAGTTCACAGCATACATGGGATTGCAAAACAACGACTACACAGAGTTGCTACAAGCAGCAGAAATAGCCACAGCAGAACTCACAGAGATACAACTGCGAGCAGCAGCATCAACAATTGAAGATGGTGAACGACATGTTCGCCTCTGCAGGCAACATCAACATACAGTTGGCTTCGAGATGTACAGACAATTGTGCATCTGCTTCTCCATTCCATGGGGGCACCAGATCCATTGGACACCTCACAAGACTACTGAAGCCAAAATTCGACAACAACAACTTTGAAGAATCATTCTCAACATGGGAATTTGAGCTACAACGATTTGAGCGAGACAATGGACAAACACGTCCAGATGCTGTGAAGATAGCAGTACTCCTCAATAAAACAAGTGGACCATTACAACAACACTTGCAACTACTTTCAGGACAAAGCCCAAGCTATACAAGAGTCAAGCAAACAATCATCGAGTACTATCGATCAACAACAGTATTCAGCAAACTACAACAACTGCGAACACAATCATCCAGCGTGGCAACAAACCTCGCTGGTGGACAAGCACCTATGGACATTGATGCAATCCACCAAGGCAAAGGCAAATACAACAACAACAAAGGAAAGAGTAAAGGAAAAGGAAAACACAAAGGCAAAGGCTACGGAGGATACAACGGCTACGGTTACAACAATTACAACAACAACAACTACTACTACAAAGGGAAAAGAAAGTATGGAGGAAAAGGATTCAACAACTACAACAACATTCCGATTGGATTTGGCAATCCATTCGGAAGAGGCAACAAAGGAAACAAAGGATTCAGCAAAGGATACAACAAAGGCAAAGGAAAGAACAAAGGAAAACAAGCGACAGACACATGCTACAGATGCGGACGAACAGGACACTATGCCAAAAACTGCCGAGTGGCAATACATAACATTGGACAAGGAGAAAGCAATGACATTGAAGACACGACAACACAATGGTATGACGACTACTATGACAATGGATGTTTCTTTCAGGGCTACACAAGACAACAACAACAGATACAACAGCCATTGGCACTTCCGCCAATTCCATCCACAAGCAATCACGATATGACACCAACCCAATCCATGTCAACGCCATGATCAGCAATGGCAATGACCACAAGTCAGCTACAACAAACAGCGGTACAACAGACACTATACACATCATGACCGGCAGTGGAGCAGCCACACATGTCTGCCCACTATGGTTCGCAGACAACTATCCCGTGTACAAGATCGACCAAGCACAAAGTCCAAACCTCAGGACAGTGACAAAGAAGACAATACAATGCTATGGCGTGAGATGGGTCTACATGCAATCCAGAGGACAACCAATTGTCATACCCTTCTATGTGTGTGACATTCATGACCCACTTCTGTCAGTGACAAGACTGGCAGAACAAGGCTTTGACATCAGGTTCAACGACGCCCCCACAATGCGCCGTGACAAGGGATTCAATGTTTTGTTGGTGCAACAGCACAACCTCTACTACTTGCCAGCAACAATTATGCACCTGGGACAACATCAACAACTACAGCTGAGACATACACAAAAGGGCATGATTGCAATGATTGCCCCGACAACACTGACAAGACATGGACCACAACAAGTCCTTGGAGGCAACAGCGACTATTGGAACTACAACAATGAAGGATACCTTGTACGGTATCACCGGAACAAGAGGAAGGCTCTCTTCGTTCCTGGCGACAATTGCAGTACCACTGGAGACATTGAGCAACTACAGACGAACAATCATCCGACGAACAGACAGAAACAACGAGGACCTCGTAGAACAATACCATGACTTGAGCAAGCATGAACAACGACGCGTGATACAAGGAGATACATGGACAGGAGAAACATGGTTCAGAGCGACAAAGCCGCCAGCGCAACCGGCGACTACAACGTCGAAGACAACAGAGCAGACAGAGAAAGCACAACAGGCACCACAAGTGCGACAACAGCCAACAGCACTACAACTTCCGGAACAAGACGGAACTACACAGCAGGTCAACAGTGACCCACTATTCCGACACACAGCAAAGAAGCCAGTTCCAACAACCACGGCAATACCTGATCCGTCCACAATGACACCAACAACAGACTATTGGGTCAGAGAAGGACACTATTGGAAACGTGTTCACGTACAAGTACGGACGACAATGTACGTACCACAACAAACAGACGATGGTCCAGACAATGGACGACTTAAAGCGACAAGGACAACATTCGTGAACAGAACGGAACAAGGAGGAGGATATACAATCAATGACAACTGGCACGAATCAGGAGCAAGACCGCTCGACAGACAATGGACTGAGTCAACAAACTTCGAGGAACAGGTACAATACAAATACGAGTATGACACGGACAATGAAGATGAACCTCAACAAGCACAACGCGCCAAAGGAATGAAGGCGCCACAACAACCAACAAGACAAGAAAGGCTTGAACATGAGCTGACACATTTGCCGTACCGTTCATGGTGCCCAATATGTGTCAATAGCAAAGGAAGAACAGACAATCATCCAAGACAAGCAAGCAAACAACCAGTGATACAAGTGGACTTCACATACATGAAAGCATTTGGAGACAAACAAGTACTACCAGTACTGACAGCAATAGATGTCGAGTCAGGTATGGCAATGGCAGTTCTTGTACAAGACAAGAACCAACGACAACAATACCTGATACGACGCCTACAAACATTCATGTTCGAATGTGGACGAGCGCAAGCAACACTATCAACCACAACACTACAATCAGATCAGGAAGAGTACATACTGAATCTATTGAAGGCCGTCGCACTAAGGCCCGGAAACAACGTCAACATCCGACAATCACCGGCATATTCGTCACAATCACAAGGAAGCATTGAACGATTCCATCGCACCTTGATGGGACAAGTCCAAGCACTGGTACAACAAGTGACCACAAGCTACAACCTTACATTGAGCGTACAACACCCGATCATCCCGTGGATTGCGCGGCATGCGGCATGGCTACTGAACAGGTATGCCATGCGCAAGTTCCCAAAGACGATGGCAAAAGGATGCCAAAGCACCCCTATGTGAGATGGCCGAAACAATACAATACATGATCCCAACAACAAAAGCACAACCCAAGATGGAACCAAGATTCTTCAAAGGAATCTGGCTTGGCAGAGATACAATGACCGGAGAATCAGTAGTTGGCATCCTGGCAAGATCATCAGAGTAAGAACAATACGAAGACAGACCATGCCAGACAAGTACGACAAGCAACTACTGGATACGATCAATGTGTATCCATGGAACTTGCCAACCTCACCAATGGCAATTCCACCACAATTGTTTCTTCCAGCTGACAACGCTGCCAACAGACAAGCAATTGGCACACAAACCGACATTACAGTGGAAGACACAAGTACGCAGACACCACAAGATACAACGCTGGCACTACCAGCAGGAGCAACACACCGTCCATCAATGGATGCAACAATGGCAACAGCACCATTGGCAACATCACCAGCATCAGCGACAAGACCACCATTGCCAACAAGCAAGAGACAATATGAGGAGCCTACAGGAGGAGCACAATCCAAACTAACAATTGAGGACAGCACAATCCTCAACAGCAGCAAGCCGAGGACAAGATGAAGAACAACCACAAGCAAAGATGAGAATACAAGCAGCGACCATCACCACAAAGAAAGGTGACAAGATCACCACAGCATCCTGTGAAGATGAACAAGAAGCAAACGTGGAAAGGATGCTACAAGAATCCTTTGTCTACGACAATGAAGGTCTTGACCCATTGAAAGAACAACAAGGAATGAAGAAAGAAGCACAATCAATGAAGACACAAGGTGTGTTCACGGAGATGAACTACAATGACATCCCTGATGAACACAAGAACAAGATCATAGAATCCAAGTGGGTTAACAAACCCAAGCAAGATGAAGCGCGATGCCGCATAGTAGCAAAAGGCTACTTGGAAACAATCCAAGACCTTGACAACATCTATGCAAGCACGCCAACCTTCGTATCCTACTGACAATGGCACAGCACAACCATTGGACAATACAAGCAGGAGATGTGTCAACAGCATTCCTGCACGCACCAGCAGCAACAGACAATCTCTACATGTGGCCACCACCAGAACTATACCCAAGTGGTCACAACACAACCACAGTGTGGAAGCTTAACAAAGCAATTTATGGACTACGATCAAGTCCTAAATCTTGGCAGGATCACTTTGCACAAGTCCTACAACAAATGGGACTGTCTCGACTGACAAGTGAACCCAACGTGTACAGAAACAATGAACAGACAATGTTTGTGATGGTCTATGTAGATGACCTACTATTCTTGGGACAACAACAAGAAGTCGACAAGACTTTCAAAGAAGTACAAAAGCATGTACTACTACGACCAACTGGCGCACTGGGAAGTGGTCAAACAATCCAATTCTTAGGCAGAGACATCCACAACAATGGAGATTACTTTGAAGTGAGCCTCAAACCAGAATACTTGAGAGAGGAGGGTGGTGAACGAAAGGTAGCAGGGAATCAGGCGTAATCCGGGAGGAGGTGAGAGGCCCCCCACTTGTTTGAAGAGAAGTGAGTGAGCGTGATGAAAGAAAAACTAATGCACAAGCGCTTGACAAAACCTCCAGAAGCTGTAGCGGTCTAGTGGTTTCAATACAGGTTGACGTGCCTTCAAAAGGAGTCACATATTTCTCAAATGCAACTTCGGATTTACATAGTGACGTGCGGCGACCCTGTAAATTGCGTGGCCGCAGGCCATGCTTGCAAACAGGACGTGCTCAAAAACACTGGTATTTACGAGGTTTCGTTGCCGTCGATCCACAGCCGCGGCAAGGTCTAAGGCCACGCTTGAAGACAGGAGGAGCTGAAAACACTGGTATTTACGGTATTTTGTAGCCGTCGATCCAAAGGCGCACCACGGTTGAGCGCTGGAAAAGCGCAGAAAACCGTGTAAATACCGGCGTTTTCTGCCGGGAAGGTGCACAAAACCCTGTAAATACCATAGTTTTGTGCAATTTTGAAGCCTCCAAAAGCCTCAAAAACCCTTTCTGACAAAATCTTTCCTGGTTTTTGGTCTTTTTTCGGTCATTTTTCTAACCGAGACGCATCAAAAACCATCGGTTTTTGCGGTGTTTTTTGCCGGACAGCCACAAAAAACGCTGTAAATTCCATGATTTTTGGTCACTGCTGAGGACTGGAAGAGCTGAAAACACTGATATTTACAGTGTTTTCGAACGGTTGACCCCGAGGCGCGCTAGGGTGGAGTTGAAAGGGGGGGGGGGG
>CAXAMN010014780.1:396732-438398 GCA_963970005.1 Durusdinium trenchii | reverse complement strand
CCCCCCCCCGGCCAGCAAACGAAGATGTCGGGGACCATTTCTCCGAGAGATAGGCTGCAGCTCTGGGTTAATACATTTTTGCTAAAGCAAAAGGAAAACTCAGGTAGCGTAACCGCTACCTTTCGTGACATCACAACATTGTTGAAGTAAACAAAAATGGAAACAACAGCTCCAGGGGCGGCAACCCTGAAACAATCCACAAACGATGATGCACCTTTGGACGCACAAGAACATGCAGACTACAGGAGAGCAGTAGGAAAGCTACAATGGCTGACCTACACAAGACCAGACATCTGCAAAAAAGAACTGCACGAGACTTACAACAACCAACGCAACATAGCCTACGCAAGGTGAAGCATCTTTTCCGATACCTCAGGCGAACACAACACTACAAAATGATCCTGAGGACAATGCATACTCGCAAACAAAGGAACCCATCGACCTCAACATTTATGTCGATGCGGACTGGGCAGGATGCCCAAGCACAAGGAAATCAACAAGTGGATTCATCGTGACAATGATGGGGTCCGTGGTACACTTTGGAAGCAGAACACAAAGCAGTATAGTAGCACTATCATCAGCAGAATCAGAGCTTTATGCACTTGGCGCAGGAGCACACGAAGGACTATATACTATCTCTCTCGTCGCGCGGTTCAGTGAGACTCGACGATGGCACCACTGTCACTCTGGGCAGAAGGTGCAAAAGAACCCCCAACAAAACAACCATCAGAAATGCAAGGAAGACAGCGGAACCGCCCACGACTGCGTCGTGCGTCCAGCACCTGTACCAATGGCCTGCGCCAAGAGGCACAAACTCTCATTGGAATAGCAGGGAACAGCACCGACCACTGCTCCCTGGCAGAGGACTCGCCCCTCTGACTTCGCATGGCCTGGAACAAGGGAACCTGGGCATACTTGGCATGCCGGGTCCTTCATTAAAAATTGTAGGCATTGTCGCACTCTGGTCAAAAGATCATGAATGGTCAGTTCGGTATGGTTTTCCAAATGAAACCCTTGCGCGTGGAGTTGCAGAGCCAATTCACAGAAAGCTGCGCTCGCGTGTGAATCAGAGCGCCACCTCAGTTGACCCAAGAAAGATGTAATCTGCATCCAATCATGCTTCGAATGCTTCCACCTTTTCGGAGGTGCAAGATCAGCTGGTATTTTCGGCTTCCAAGGGAACAAGTGCACAGAGGCATTCCAATCCCACCTGGGGAAGAAAGTGGGAGCACTGTGGATTGTCAAAGCTTCGGTGTCGATAACATCAGCAGAAGCTTGATCCTGAAACGAAGGTTTAGCAACCTCATGCGTTGCCAAGTGCACGTGAAGCTTTGTAAGCCATTCTTGATGTGCAAGAACGGCTGGCTCCACATATCGTTGGGTTTCCGGCTTGACAAGCGAATGCTTAAATGCCTGAGACTTTGCTTCTCTGTCAGCCCACCTGTTGTGCAAAATATGCTGACTTGTGGATCCAACAGTTTGTGCAAGTGCATCACAAATCGCATAGTCGGGGTATTGCTCCAAAAGGTGAGCAGGTATCCAGTACGCCTCAAGTGGCTTGTCACTGACTGCACGCCTGGTACGCCATGTTTGCCAAATGATCGTCCACCAGTGCCAACAGGACCACTCACGACGAATGCTGTTGGTCTGGATCATGTACTGGAAATTGTTTGCAACCGCCTGATTGTCTGTGAAAACACGCACAGGTTGTCCTGTACGGGCAAAGGAGCGCCAAATCGCCCAAAGTTCTGGTACATAGCTGCTCAAGGCCAAGGCATACACAGGTCCGGATTCAACCACAAGGCCTGACTGTGAAATAATGGCATACGCTGCCGAAGTAATCCAGAACTGCTTGGGCCATAGTACAGACCCATCTGTCCAGAAATCAATGGCAGGCAGGTCCGGGCAAAACTCCTGGACAATTGTATCCTGGATCACATGTTGGCGAAGACGCCGACTTGCAATCATCACCGGGTGTTCATAGATGCCAAGCATGCCCCCAAACTCATGCAAAGCTGGGCAACTGGTTAAAGCGGCGTAAGCCTTGCAGTCAAAAATGAGGTGAGGCATAGTTTCTTTCTTGGCTGCACAAAAGCGGCAGAGGGAGTTCTCAGCCCAACCTGAGGCACAAAGTCTGTCCTTAGTGAGCGTGCATCCAACCAAGACTGACTCAAAATGCATGGTGGCCGAAGGAAAAGCAGGCGTGTCAAATGTGGGGCGTTTGAGAAACATGGTGCTGAGATGCATGTCAATCAAACCACCAGGCTTACAAATGTCTTTTCGTTTCCTAGCCGCAATGGAGCGGTATTGTGCCTGACAGGCAATGGCCTGAAGAACTCGTGCAAAGTCTTTTGGACAAATGGACCCAAATCTAATAGGAGGGGAGTCATGAATTTGTAAGTCCAAGTCCTCTGTGACGTCAATAAAGAGAGTTTCACATGCCTTACGAACAAGTGCCGCAACGGAATGCTTGTTGTTCGGCCCATGCTGTGCAGTGTAACGCAGCTTATGATATGCTCCCGGGATTTCAAAGCAATATCGGAAGACGTCTAGGATGCAGTTATAGGCAATCGCAATGAAAGGATCAACTCTCCAAGGTTTACCGAAAAACAGCAGGACTAAGTGCTTACTTCGTATGCCGGGGCGATCCCTCCAAAGGGCCCTGGCGACACTGTTTTGGATTTTTGTCAAAGCAGCCTTCGGTGTTTTGGAAATGTGTGTGGTATATGTGAGCTTGGCAATGGCCTTGGCCCCAACAAGTTGCGACCTGACACGCACAGGAATTGGAAGGGCACCAATGCAGTCAACTGCATTGCAGGCTTGTTCGAGTGTACAGGAAGCAAAATGGAAGTCATCTTTATCAGAGGTATAAATCCGGGCGCCGAGGGCATCGAAAACCAATGCTAGTTTCATTCCGGGTAAAGCTTGCAAAACAGCTTTCCGAGCCTTTGTCGAGGTCCCCCAAATCGTTGACTTATGATCATTAAGCTTCTGACCTACAAGTTCATCCCAGAGTCGAGTGACCTGCACTGCCTGTGTGAGAACCGCGATGTTGCGCAGCTTACACCAAATGTATGCGTCGTCCACATAGGCTCGCATGGAGAGCCCTGGCAGGAGTTCGAGAAGGTGCACCCACACCTTGGTGTGAACATTGATAGCAAGGAGAGAGAGCGAACATCCTTGCACCACACCATTAGGTGCAGTAGTGGCAACAGGGCAGATCCACCCCTTGTATGCCATGTGTCGGTGAAGACTCTGGTAAATTCTAAGGTAAAAACTGACAAAGGCCTTGGGCAGCCCAAACGCAAGGAACAATGCACATGTGTGCGCAGGTAAAATGCGATCGAAACATTTTGCGTTGTCAAGTTTTACACCAACAAGGTCTTGATGATCAACCTTGGCTGTATCAAGCTCTAACCTTAGATCAGTATGGAGGGAAGGCATCGTACGACCCCTGATTCCACCTATGATGCAGCTTGGCATCGAAGCAAGCTGCCAGCTTTGGAGTTGTTCATAACGCGAGCCAGTGTAGGCAAGCAAGAGTGCAGGCAGAATGGAAATTAGCCGCTTGTTCATGGCACTAGACGGCCCTGGTTTGTTGAGGATTATTTGCTTGGTGCATGTCAAGGTTCTGGGAAGATCAACAGACGAGTCTTGCTCTATCCACTGAAAGAACCTAGCAATTGGAACAAAACAGGCCAAAGGGAGTTTCTGCAACTCTTGTGTCCGCCACCCATCAAGTCCAGGCGCGGCCTTGGGTTTGCGTTATTGAATAGTCCTGAAAAGCTGTGCAGGTGTTATCGGGGAAGGTCTACAGTGGTAATCTTATCCTGGATGTAGGGCCACACAACATTGAGCATCTGGAGGGGATGCTCATGGAGAATGTTAGCGCTGTAGACATCATCCCACTTATTATTCAGGTGTGCAAGGGCTTTGTCAGGCTGATAGAGGATGTTTCCATCTTCATCCTCAACAAGATTAGACGGCTCATCCTGGAGTTTGTTCTTTAAACGCTGAAAGATATACGAAGAACCAGTGGCAGCGGAGTGCTTGATTCGTGCTTTCCATGACCCAATCCGTTTGGATTTAAGTTGTTTATAGTGAGACTCCAGCAGTTGGTCAACAAGATTACGGGCATCCTGGATGTGGACCAATGTGATTTCCAAACAGGTAGGCCAGTCAAGTGATAACTTAAGGGATTGGAAGCCCCTCTGAACTTTTCGGACTGTGGTTCGAAAAACATGGAAATCCTCCGCTGAACCAAAGACTCTAGCTCTACGAATGGCAAGCTCATTAAGGCGATTGTGGAGCCTATGCAACTGTGAGCTGTATCTGGTGGCCGCACAGTGATTAGCGTGTTGAGGAGGGCAAACTTTCTTAGGGACGAACCTGGGTGGTTGAGCCCGTTCATGATGGCCATCCCCCCATGAAGCTCCCAGCGCAACAAGCGAACTCACACAAAAGTCATTAATGACCTTCCATTTCTGATCAGGGTCCGAAGTGGCCAGGAATTCATTCTCCCAGTGCTCGTCCCAGAGAGTGTCGTCCGAGTCAGCAGCTTCGAACAGTTCATCATCACTACGATTTTTTCCCCAAGGGTTTGGGACTGAACTAATGTCCAACGGAGCGGATCTATAGTGGATGAAGCCCACTTGCTCCAGGGTACTCCACTGGAAAGTGCACTGGATTGGGCGGTGTTGTCTACCAATGATAGGGACAACCTGGCAATCATCAAGTGCAAAACAGGCCGGGGAGTTCATTAACACACCATCGATCGACGTGCACCCTTCACCCTGTCCCGAGAAGAGGCCATCATTGGAGAAAGTGTGGGGCCTAGTTAAAGCACCGTCAACATCAGACCCAAGCAAGGGGTCGTGCCAAACCATGGTAGTGAACTGCGGGCGAAATGGCCGGGTAAGATAACGGGAAGGCTTGAAAATCACCCGCCAAAACGATAGGGATTGACCCAAACTGTGCACAAACTTGGAAGAGATCATTGAAAAGGACATCGTTGGTCTCATGAATCTTCGCGTGGCATAGATGGAAAAGACCAAAAGTTTCCTCTTGGGGGCGATCTGGACCCAAGCACCAGAGACCCGTTTGGATTGGAAAAGGGCCCGGAAAAGGCCAGTGGCATCATCATGTTCACTACAGGCCCTAACGAAACCAGGGGCCGCAAGAACCGCAGTTCCTCCACAAGGAGTGTGCTGCCTACCGACTTTGTGGAGGAGTCCGGGGAGGAGGTCACCAAGGACTGCTTCATAGCCGGCATCCCTAAAGGAGAAATTAGCGGATCTGCTGTTATTCTTTGCCTCTTGGAGACAAAGAAGGTCAGCCCCCCAGCTTTTCCAATCATGGTTGGTAGAGACAGACCCAATGTTGGCAGAACAAAGTTTGAAGGAGCCACCAGGGGGCCCTTTCCCCCGGGAAACCGAGCGTAGAATCAAAAGAACCAGTGCCAAAATGGCAAGAAATGGAATCATGTGAAACATGCCGAACTGGAGTGCGAAGTGCCAGCAACTTTTTTTTAGCAGCTGGGCGCGGTGACGTACCACGGTCAAAAAGCGAGAGATCTGATGGCTTACGAATTGGGCTGACATCACAGGCCCCTTCGCTGACTCCAACCCCCACAGAGAAAAGGAAGTCCAAAGACCAGCACAACGAAAGAGTTCTCGGAGAGAGAACAGCTGAAATGGAGCATAAGGGAAGGCGGCCACGATGGTTTGCCAGCAGGTGGACAAAAGGAGCCAAGACAAATGAAAGGTCGGGCTCAGACAGGAGGTGTTCGCACCTCCCACAAGGAGAAGAGAGCAAGAGGCTTCCGCACGAAGCCCACACAAAGCCACGGCGAAGGCAGCTGAAGGCAAAGCAAGCGAAAAGATCCACGAAAGGCCAAAGAAGAAGCAACAAAAACCAAAAGTCCAGGGAAAATCCAACTGGAAGCGAGCTTGCCTGCTGCACACCTCCGCCCTAAGGCTTCAGGCTTGCTTGGGGAATTCGGGCGGGGAGTCTCCCCCGTGGTGTCCCTGGTTCTGCTGGTGCTTGCTGCCAAAATCTGGCGCAAAGAGTCCGAAATGTGATCGAACTTGGACTCCACTCTGGATTCAAAGCCAACCTGGCGTTGCTCAAGCTGGTCGAACCGGGACTCCAAACGGGTAAGACGTTCTTCATCATGTTTGTTTTTGGCTGGTGCTACAAGCTGGACTGGTGCCCAGCTGTCTTCGACGGCCTGCTGCTGTGGTTTACGGCCTTTGCCTTTGCCCTTTGCGCCCCCCTTCTGCTGGTTGTGCTGAGCTGGGAGGTGCTGAAGCAGAATCTCAAAGACCTTGCCATCAGCCTCGAGGGTGAACCTCGTGGTCTTGGGCAGCTGTTCTGCGGTTAGGATCCATGTATAGACCGCTGCGGCTCTGAAGGTCCTTGTGGGGACCATTGCAATTTGTGTGGCATCAAGCGTGGAGCGAACCACGTTGGGCGGGTCTGTCCCAGGTGGCCACCCGGATGCTTGGATGGTGACTCTGGGGATAACATGTCTGTTGTCATCCGTGAGTCTCTGGTCAGTGGGGAGAAGCGCTGCCCTTGCAGTGGCGAGGTGTTTAACCCACACCCTCAAACGCAGCACCCTCAATGCCTTTTGTTGCAATTCTCATGTTGGCAAGCTCCTGGGGATTGATGGGCCAGAATCTTGGAAGAACTGTCGTGTCCTGTGGCATCTGGTTGTGGTCGATAAAGTCTCTCGCCAACAGGATGGACTGACCTGACTGTTCAAGGATCCGGGCCCTGGCCGCAAGAGGTGCCTTGACAATGCATTGGTACTGTTGCTCACCCTTTGGAGCCCCTGGGTGCTTGTTGGTACGAAGCCCATAGAAAGTGGCCTGCGGGTCCAGGCTGCTGGAGGTGCTGTTTGATGGTCTGAAGAGGATGTTCAGCAAGCCTCTCATAGTCTTGTTTCGCAATGAGCCGTGAATCTGCCTCAAGTACAATTTCTGTGACTACTGACGTAGTCATCTTGAGCTTGGGTGCAGCGAGCTGGTATGTTGCTTTGCCTGCCGCAACGTGGAGGAGTGCCAGCCTCTTGTATGCTGTCTTCGTCATTGGATCATCAAGCATGATCTCAAAAGGTCCAGCAAACTCTTGATAGAGGCTGGATGGCTTGGACCCATCAGCGGTTGGAATGATGATGGCAAGGTCAATGGTTCCAGCATGTTTGAGAAGTTCACCAACATGCGTCTTCGTGGCAAGGACAACCCCCGCCCTGGTAGGTGACACCTGCAGGCGGTGCACTTGCTGGAGTGGCTTTCCATCTGATCCCAGGAAGGGAATCGGGGCCTGCAGGATTAAATCCTCCCATTTGGCCTGGGTGGGTTTGCACCAGAATGTCAACTTTGCCTCCACCGGGGGCTGGGGCGGCCTTGGATGCAGCCTGGCGGGGGGAGGAGGATACCTCCATTGGTGCCGGGGTCTGGGTGCCAGCAGCCGTGTATTTGTCAGGAAAGTGATTGCGAGTGACCCTCAAGAGCAGCCACTGTCGTGCCCGGGTGGCAAAATTCATCAAAGTTGGTAATGGCCTGAGTTGGCGCCACCGTTGGACTGCTTGCTGGGCAATTTGGGCAGCTGGAGCTGAGAACGGGCCAAGCTGGATTTCTGTATGCTGGCTGATAGACATGGGCTGAATGGAGATGCCCCCACAGAGACCTGGCAGGTTGACCTGCGGGAGGAAGTGGACAATCAGGCTGCTCTCATTGAAGCCAAGGGTTGATCTCAGCTGTTGGACCAGTGGTTGGTAACGCTCAATGGAGGCATGCGGTGTAGTCATGTACAGGTAGGCGTGCGGCCCTGTCTTGAAGCATTCTGCTGCAATCCAATGGTTGGCATCAGCAATGAACCAAAAGATGTGCCTGTATGGTTCATATTGTGGGACCGGTGCTGCAATGAAAGACAGGGTCTCATATTGAGCTGTCCACGTGGCAGGAGGGCAAAAGAGCGCCTCAGGGTAGAGCGACCTGGGGCCCTCAAGCACAAAGTCCATCTCATCAGAATGCATCCAGTATGGGTTGAGCTGGATGTGAAGCAGTCTGGTGCAAATCCTGTCTTGAATGGCTTGTGCCTCTGCTTCGTCATTCCGCCTGGTGGACGTTGGAGGCCTGATGGTGCCCGGCGGAAAGCTGGTGAAGAGAGGTCTTTGGTTGGGAATGTCACCATGTTCCTGAGTTTTCCTGACCAATGAGAGGAAGAAGCTCCGTCGGATACGGAAAGCAAGCAGTCCCAAGTTGCGGGGTGCCCCTGCACTGTTCCAGTCCTCAACGGCTGACTGAAGCACGATGTCGATCATGTCACGAGTATTGGCCGACATTGGGTTGTGTGTAGGTCCAACGGCCAGAGTATCGGTCTGTCCGATTTCTTCAGCCCACCGCAGGATCAGGTCCCAACCACAAAGGTGAGGAGTCCAGTTGGAGTTGTGGTGCAAAATGTTCATCCTGTGCGGTGCAACGTCCAAGAAACGTGCCAGTATGATCACAATTCTGGCATGTAGGTCTTGCGGTACTTGGACCGTGACAACCTGGATCTGCTCATCAGAATGCAAGACCTCCAGAGCGCACCAATGGTCAGCCGCTAAGATGGGGATGTGCGTAACAGCATCCCTCCAAATCCTCATAGACCCAATGGGGCTGTCATCAAACTCTGACTGCGTGACATCCCAGTACACCGGGGGAGAATAATAGGGCCCATCGTCCGCAGCCCAATGCAACAGTTGCGTGGCAAATGCCATTTCATCGGCTGCCATCCACCCGTGCGTGTTGGTGGCAAACTCTGCACGCGTGACCATTGTGGCCTCTGCTGGCATGGTGGGTGGTGGGCCCTGGGACTGGTGATGTCCACCTGCTCCAATGGAATGCTCCGGCTGTAGGGATAGGAGATCACCATGCTGGATGGATTGCAAATGGAGTCCCTCCCTTGCATTGTTGCGCTGAAAAATCGATTGCCTGGCGCCATCGACCAGGAAGACTTGTGATGTGTCTGTACCATTGTGGAGCTTGCAAGCCCAAATGCAGGCACCTGCCGTTGTGTGCAGGAAAGCTGCGAGTGTGTCTGTGGCCGTGAGGTGTTTCGGTGTGATCGAGAGCACCAGTGTATCTTGGCTGAGAGAGATCTGACCACAGTAATCCGTGCAAGTGGCCGGCAGGCTCTGAATGGCAGCACAAAGAATGCCACGCTGAGGAACAGGCACCGTGGAGGCAAAGGAAACTCCCAAGTCCGGGATAAGGAGCAGGAAATTCCATTGGTACGGCGTCCAATGCAATGCAAGGTCCTCGAAGAGACACCAGATACCTAAGTCAAGCAGCGATTCGATCATGGAGACGAATGGTGCCTGTGCAACCGCAACAATTGGGTGGAACGGCTGCGTAGGGGACACATCCAGCACAGGATTCAGAGCAATGACGGACCCAATCTGAAAGGAGCAGGTGCCAATTGAAATTCCTTGGGTGGTCAAAGTCCACGTGGATTGGATGGAAGCTGCTTCACCAATTCCGGTGGAAAGGTCCAAGGTCTGCGAAGTCCCAACCAAAATGAAGTGGTAGAGGATTTCATGCGGTCCGGTGAAGGCACAGGCGATGGCTTTGGCAATGGACAGCGTGGAGGGACATCGAACAGCATGTACCTGGTGTTGGGGTGGCTCTCTTGCACAATGATGGATAGCAAATTCTTGACATTCGTAATCTTGGTGACATGAACATGGGCTCCAATCCGGCAGACCACCGAGGGTGGAGGTGACCCGTTCTTTCCAACACTTCTGAAGCATGGCATGGATGTCGAAATGGTCAGGCAAGACCGCAATAAACACAATGATCAATGGGAGTAGAGCGTGGGGAACCGCGATTGCGTTGCCAAGGCTCTTGAAAGCATCCGGGATCTTGGCAGAGAGGATGCAGTCGACTGTGGCTCCATGCATGGACACAAACCTGGCCGGATCAAAGAAAGCGAAACCCTCGGGTGTGATCTGCAGTGAGGCGAATGCTCCCTTAGTGGCCAAATGCTGACGGTCGAGGTGATGCTGCTGAGAATAGGATGCACAAAGTGTCGGCATCGGCTCTGCATCAGACGGAATCCTGGCATAAAGGACCTGGGTCTGTGTTGGGTTTGGCCCAACGGTCTTCTTCTTTGCCGGGGGGAGGAAATCCAGGTCCCCATAAAATCGCTTTTCGGAGTCCGAAAGGAGGAGCTGCTGTTGCCAAATTCGAGGGATGACAAATTCAAAATCCTCCTCAAGCCACCTATGTCTTGGATGGATGTGAGGGGTGATCGGGGCCCCAATGAACTTGGATTCGATGTCCGCCCTGACCCAACACGCAAGCCATCGATTCCGCATTTGCGGAGAGAGCTGGTGAAGCGAGGTGACCTGCTTCCAGACAAGTCTAAACCCTAACTGTCGAGCCACCGATAGCAGCACTTCAAAGTGTGGGTGCTGGGCAATCTCGTCTGCACATTCAGCAGCCAAGATCATGATCTGTGCCTTGAAGGCAAACAGGAGTCCAGAAACAAATGCCCATCCATTGTCCGATGACAACCCAGTCTTGCGGCCCCCCTTGGACCAAGGCTGACACGGGGGGCTCATGGTCCCCAAGGCATTTGTCTGCGCCTGGCATGCGAAGAGGGTGGTGTTGTCGCCCACCGAACCAGCAACACCGATCTCATCACTCTGAAGCCATGCCTGGGTATGCCGCAGAGGGGCGTGTAGCGCTTTAGCATGGTGGCTAGCTTCCCACAGAAACATCACATCCGGATCAGCATCAAATGCAACATGTTGGCTGATCAACACCGGGGAGTCTTGCTTCGACAACCATTTCGCTGCCATTTCCCATCCACTGAATGAGCCAGCGAAGAGGTGATAGGCAGTCCATGCGGTGTCCTCAATGTAGTCCGGCCGATAGAGCACAACAGCTTCTGGATCAAATGCTAAGTTCATGGGGTCAGAGGAGCTCAGCAATGAACCAGCACACATGATTGTCACTCCTACACGCAAATTGATGGAGCGGGCCTCCAGGTTCGGGATGTGTAGTTGGCAAGGACCACCATCATCACACACCTTCTGAAAACCCCTCCCCGGCATGAATTGCTGCAAACAGAGTTCTAGCGTAGTCTTCCCAATGCTCAAAACTTCGCCACAAACCACTGAGACACGGTCAAGGCAAGGGCAGTGTGAAGGCGAACTCACCGCCTTGAGCAGGTCTCTGAGCTTGCCAGCAAAGGGCTCAGCAACATCAAGCGTCATCGAGGGCTCGGTCATGGCTCGAGATCTAATGGAAATCACGGAGCAACTAAAGGAGCTATCCAATGGCGCGGGTCTTGCGCAGAGCCGCTTGTGGACACCCCGTCTGATGCGGGGAGCACCAACCCGAGGCCCCGGGAGGCCTGTCCCCCACGAACCCCTAGGCTTTTGAGCCAGAGGGGCTGACTACATACATATAGCAAATTTCATCAAGGAAGCAACAACAACAACAAGGGTGAACATTCGTATACATACCGACAGCACAAGCGGAAAGAGCATAGCAACAAAAATTTGCTCATCAAAGAAAGCAAAGCACATTGACCTAAAATACCTCTTCATACAACAACTGGTACAAAGCGGGATCCTATCAATACACAAGATCAGCACACATGACAACCCAGCAGACATACTGACAAAGTATGTCCCGGCAGAGGTGCTTAACAAACACCTCTGCATGGCGGGCATTCAATGCCCGCAACACCACAACTGAACAACGGCCGTACAGAACAGTTTCACAACCACGGCAGCATCTATGCGTGTACAATACACACATGGGGGCATCGAGCCATGGCACACTATTCTAGCCACTATGTGCATGCTATGACAATATATACTACAAGATTTCAATTTCACAATGGACCCGACTTTTCTTTCCGTCTTTTCGGGGAACAATGCGATGAACAATTGTGTTTGAAGTTTTGCCTTTTGAATTTGGACGACAATGCATGTTCAGTTGACAATTTGTCAACAGTTCTTTCGACCGCAGCCGCTTTCCAGCTCACAAGCGCTCACAATCGGGATCTACTATTTGGGGAAGAATCTCAAGGGCAACAATGGCCGTAGAGATGACAATTCCTGATTACCACAATCAGCGCCGACTCCCCATGAATTCGACAATTTCTTTGTGGGAGGATCGAGCAATCCTGTACAATTAGGACAATGTGGAGAGCCAAGTCATTTTGCCGCCCAATTACAAGGACAGTCCTTGGTGTGACGTTCTGGACAATATCTCCACATATTGGTTCGCTGCAGTGACAAAAGTGGAGTACACAATGATGCTGAATGAGGACAATGAGATTGACAAGTTGCCTGGGAGCTTGAGAAAGCCAGGCAACTGGGAACAATTTATCATGCTGCCCACAACTGAAGAGGCTGTACAATGGTTGGCCTATCACCAGTCAATGGGGCATACAATGGCAAATGACCAGACAATTGTCCTGGCCATCACCTTCGACCTCCACAATATGGCACACCACATGGCGGTGAAGAAACTATCCTCCTTTCAACGCGGCTATAGTGTACAAGTGCTTCAGGTGTATGCGCCGCACAATTACCGGTTCACGAGGCCGAGAAGAACAATGTGAGGGCACTGCATTTGGTTTTTGTTTGTTTGCCTGGTCTTTTGTTTGTTTCCTGACCTAAGACTGACTTACAAGTAGCACAAGATGACTCACTCAAGGGTTTGGAACAGCAGGGCTGGGAAACCCTCCCAATTGCTATCCTTGGTATGCCGCACCTTCCACCTTCCTGGTCGCACGACATGTGGAAGCCAAGCGGGGGATGCAAGTTCTCCGGAAGCAACACTGGCCTTGTAGGCAACAGTGCCCTCCGTTTTTGTCTTCTCGTGCAGTGGCACTCCATTCCTGTTCGTCACACGGAGCCAGAAGGAGAAGAAGAGAAGGTGACAAAGCGTCCCCGACAATCTCCAGGTGACAACATGGAGGAAACGCAGGGCTAGGACAGCCCAACAATCTGCAGCTCTCTGGCAGAGACACTGCCTACGTGCACTACGAGCACAACGACAAGAGATGGCAACAGTGCTGAAGAGACAATGATGAAGAAAAGAACTGTACAGACTTGCCAACAATTTTTGAACTGCCTTGTGTACAATAGTGTTTCTTTCCGGTTTCAACAATGTTTTATGGAGATGGTGTGATTCAACAATGAAGAGACAATCTTTTGTACAATCGCATGTCTACTCCATCGCAGTGTTCATGTACAATGGCTTGGTGCTTCACAATGCACCTTGGATCAAAGGCCTTGAGCCCAAGGACAACTGCCAGAGGAAAGCAATACAACTGACGTGCATAAACGTGAAACAAACAGCTGCTGAATTTTACAAAGGAGAGAGAGAAAGAGAGAGAGAGAGAGACAGAGATTTTTTGAGCATTTGAGGGGGTGTCTGGATGTGAATGATGCTTTTCTTCCGGAACTGCAGGAAAAGCCTTTGAGGGTCACCTGAGATGGTGAGAGAGTTTACTGTGAAGAACCTTCTTCAAAATCTGAGGAAAGGAACAACAAGTTGGCCGGACATCTTCACGCGCTTTCTTATCAAACAGCTTCAAAAACTCTGGAGTCATTCCGGGTGGATGAATGCACCATAATGCACCACCCTGATCCACATCGATGACCTGATTTTCCACTGTGTGAAGATTCCTCCAGAATCTTAAGGTTTCCGGAGTTGAGTCATAGGTGGAGACATGTCGACATGACGTGTTTCGGCCCGAGTCATGGGAGGGTCACTTACAGCTGGCGGTGCGCCATGGTGAAAGTGTGCGATTGAGCGTGCACTACGTGTTTCGTTGAGTCAGTGAAGACTTCGAGTGCTTTACTGATAGAGTTGGATTGAGGTTGCCTTCAACTCTTGTTGTTTGTAGCGGGGCCCTACGGGGCTGCCGCGTGGCTTGGTTGTGCATTGACATTGAGTTGGCGTTGTGTTGCCATTGGTTGATTGTTGACATTGCGTTGACATGGCTCCCAAGCAACAGCAGTCGAATGGTCCAGGGCAATCTACCAGTTCGCAAGCTGCAGGACAAACGAGTGTCCATAGTGGAGTGATGTGCTCGCAAAACTCGACCACTATGTTCCAGTTTTAAGCGTCCCAACATGCAGGACCGTTCCCTTTTGCAAACGCTGTGAGATCGGGCTCAACAGATGCGTTGGACGCCGTTTCGCGGTCGCACCAAGCTGGTCACGTCCAGTCAGTGAAGGCGTGGGACGACCGATCGAGGACCGAGCGGTATCAGGGGATGATCCGCGACTGGACAGTACTGACAGAGGAGACTGGACATGCATCGACGACTGGACAGTACTGACGGACGTGAAGACAAACGACGACGGACTCGGATTTCGTGCTTCTTGATGGAGTTGCCGGACGACTTTGAAAAGTACTTCGTGAAGTTGCAGAGAAAACCACAACAGACATTGCAAGATTACATGAACGATTACACCCGTTGTGAGAGAAGGCTGAAGGTGACGCACAATGTTGAGCTGCCAGAGAAAGTGAGAGCTTGGTGGTTCCTTCGTCGATCAGGGATCACCAAGGAACAGCGGCAACTCATTTGTACAAATACCGGAACCACTGGACTGACCATTGAAGAGGTGATGAAATCGATGAGTTTCATCTTGGGACAGGACTCGGCACTTCAATCTTCATCGTCATCGAGGTGGACACGACCCATGGGCAAACCAGTTGACACATGGGCAAAACGTGATGAGAACGCACAGTATGATTGGACAGCTGGATCGGAAGAGTTCGCCATTGATCCCTCTCCAACATGGTGAAGATGATAAATGGGACGATTGGCAAGATGGGTCAACAGAGCAATTCGACGACATTGGCAGAGCATTGTGAGCAGGTGTATGATGTTGATGATTGTCAAGATGCCAAAGCTCCGATGAACGCCCTTCGGACCTCTCGTGGATTCTATCCTGTTGTGGTCATGCTGCCAAGTGCAACAGGAAGTCCATCAGGTGGAAAGAGTCGCAACAAAGGCAGTTCGAAGTCCAAGTCAAAAGGCAAAGGCAAACCAAGTTCCAAGAGCAGCAGCAGCCATGGGTTCTGGACGTCAACTATGTTTGAGGAGTGGCAATGCTGGACATTGGGCCAAGATTGTCCCATACCACCACGTTCCGACAAGAAGAGAAAGCTCGGAGACGAGTTGGAAGGAGGCGTGAACATGGTTGAGTCGGTAGATCCTCCGGAGACAACAACATTGTCGACAGAAGCTTTTCACATTGACATGGAAGAAGATTATTCTGTTGGTGACGACACAGCAGTGCAAGACCAAGGTGCAGCATCGGTGTTGGGTTCAGCATGTCAGATCCGCAAGTACCTTCGTTTTCTGCTTGAACAAGGTTACATTCATGACATCCCCGTGTTTCATTGTGAGAAAGGCTTCAAGTACGGCAATAGCATGAAAGAGACGACCAACAGGTGCATGGTTTTACCAGTGTTCCTCAGCAACAGTCGCATTGATGTGTTGACATACGTGACTCAGGGTACAGCACGACCAATGTTGGAGAGATTGGGGCCTCACCGTCTCACCTTTGACAGGGCCAAGCAGATGAAGTGGCCAGATTCAGAGTGGGAAGAACTCCCAGTTGGATCGAGAGGTGAGCACCTTTTGCACCTTGGAAAAGACACAGATGGTTTTGTTGCCACAGGATGTTGAATGACTCGTTGGCGAGCGTGTGATCAAGGTGTCGTTTTTCTTGGCGAAGGTCGCACGACGTCGGTCGCAGAAGTCTCCAAATACCCCTCATGTTGTGGCCGAGGTCTTCTCACAGACAGGTTGAGACCGCATCGCGGGTCTCGATCCAAGTTCCTCCGGCTTCGTCTTCAGAAACCAGATGAGCTGTTGATGGCCCCAATGTGCAAGTTGTGGTCCCCGATTCAGGAGCTCAACATCGCGAAGTCTGAGAAGTACAAGAAGAAACTGGTGGAAGAACGTGAATACAATCATGACACGATCTTGACCATGTGTTCCGTTGCATGCCAAGAGCAATACAAAGGTGGTCGCAATGCAACATTGGAGCATCCTTGGTTGAGCAGAGCATGGTACACCAGAGCATTTGCTTGTTTGGAGGAGAGCAGCTATGATTCAATGATGCATATGTTGACCAGTGCATGTATGGTTTGACAGTTCCCATCAAGAAAAGCCCGAGCTGGGGAAGAAACCAACATGTTTAAGAGTCTTGCAGAAGGACTCTCATGGCAGTGTGCTGGGTCGCACGCCCATGTTCCCAGAAGCGAAGTGCATTGGCAGAGAGCTACCCCGAGCGTCTCGCCAAGAAGCTGGCTCAGTTGATGCAGGAGGAGGATGAGCCGGAATCCATTCTTGCAGAAGAGGATGGTGGCATTGAGATGCAACCAGTTGAGCAACAGCCGCAACAGTTGGAAGCAGAGGTTCCAGATGTTGAGCAAGACATTCTCAAATACTATCGAGAAGACGCTGAAAAGGAGGTGGATTCGGTGACAAGCAATGCACAGCTTCGGAAGCATGTCGGCAAAGCAGCAATGAACTATGTGGTGGGACTGCACAAAATCTCGGACATCCCGGGACAAATGTGTTGTGTCGAATGCTTGAGGAGGTGCAAGCAACAGACAATGTCATGACAGCAACAAAACGCTGTGTGTCCGGAGTGCTATATCAGGCAAGGCCGTGCTGGAGTTCCACCAGCAGCTGGACTCACAGCTAGAGTTTTTGGTGAACGTCTTCTTGCAGACACTGCATGGATCGACACTGATGATGGCACAGTGGGTGTCATGACATTGATGGATCAAGCAACTCGTTACATTGCCAAAGAGTGAACAGTCAGTTGACCTAGTGAAGGGCAGTGAACTCAGTTGGATCAAGCATTTTGCAACTCCCAAGTGTTTGAGGGTTGATGAAGGCAAGGGATTTGCGGCACAGTATTATCTTCGAGACTGGTGTTCAGAGAGGCACATTGTTCTTGAGATCGCTCCAGCAGAGAGTCACAACTGGATTGGCTCCATTGAGAGGAAGCATCAAGTAGTTCGGAAGTGCCTCGAGATCTACATGCAGGAGCGTGGCCGCAGAGATAAAAAGACACTGACAGAAGCAGCTGTGTACTGTCCAGGTCAGATCAACTCGTTGAGCTACACCAGAGGATTCACCAGCTCAGTGGGTCCTTGGACGATCAGCAGCCGACACCTACAGTTTGACATCGGCAGTGTTCAATCCCGATTTGTCGCCCATGAATGATCCATTAGATTTCAACCAAATTCAGGCCAAACGCCTCGCTGCACAGATGGCCTTCTTGAAAGCAGATTCTGGTGCAAGACTTCGTCGAGCAATGCAACAGAACTTCAAGAGGACAAAGCATCGCATTGTGGTTGGACAGATGTGCTACTGGCGCATTCAGAGGTCCAACCCATCCTTCAGAACCAGTGGCGTGGACGTACCCGTGGTGTGGCGGAGAAGGACGATGAGGGCAAACAACGGGCGTTCTCTGGTTGTGCCGTACTCCTCAGGTGCTCGCCTCACCAAGTTCGACTGTGGATACCCAGAAAGCGCTTCCGGATACTGAAGTCATTGAGAGCCAGGAGCACGACCCAGTTCAAAGATGTGATGCAAAGAGAAGAACATGAGATTGAGGATCTCATGGATGACCAAGAAAATGAGGAAGATGAACCAACAGAAGTTCCTTCCGACCATGAAGGAGAACAAGGAGTTCCAGACTCAGAGATGCCAGGGGCAGTTCTGATGTACCAACGTGGTCGCAATGAAGCATTGACAGACAAACCGATGTCTACAGGTTCGCCCTCTACAGATGTTCCACAATGTCCTCCTTCCCTCATAGGTGAAGAACACAAAAGAGAAGCAGAAGGAGACCTTTCTGAGATGGCATTGAAGCGTGCGAGAAATGCAAGCAGCATTCCAGTTCCAGACAGTGATGAGGATCTCTTTGTTGATGACGCCTTCATCGTTGAGATGGAAGCCGGCACATTACCCAAAGGCTGGCGACTCATTGATGGTGAGTTTGAAACTGGATGAAGCATTTTTAGCAGAGGCAGAGGTGAGTGAGAAGCGCATGACATTGGCTGAAAAAGAAGAGATGATCAAGGCAAAACAACAGGAACTACGACAATACTTTGACAACAAAGTTTGGGAATTTGCTGAGCTGGGAGAGGAGCAGAATGATTTCCGCAAGATGGGTGTTGGTGTGGAAGCCTCCGAAAGGTGAGTTCCAGCGAAAAGTGAGAAAGCCAGACTTGTCCTCAGAGGTTATGAGGATCCAGATTGCCTCAACCTGGAGAAAGCATCCCCAACAGCAAACAAGACATCAACAATGATTCTGTTGGCATTGACCATTGACCCCAGTTTTGCAGTGGACCATTTTCGGCAGAGCAGCATTTCTAGAGCAGCGTTTCTGTCCGGTGCAACAGAAATGATCGTGAGATCATTGTCAAGTTGCCAGCAGATTGTTCAGCTATGTGGGGATCAAAAGGCCCTACATCCATGAGGATGCGCAAATCAGCTTACGGTTTGTGTGACGCTCCTTTGTTGTGATGGCGTGAGGCTGATCAAAGGTTGAGAACATTGGGATTCAAAAGGCGCAGGTTATGCAAGTGCACATACATGACGTACAATTCTGCCATGACATTGGTTGGGTTGATCATTTTGCACGTAGACGACTTGTTGTTGAGTGTCAACATGCGTGATCAAGAAGCAGTGCAAGTTCTACAGAAGATCAAGACCGCTTTTGATTTTGGAAAGTGGCAAGAATTGAAGGAGAAAGAAGACATCATTTACTGTGGAGAACGCATTGCAAAGAAGGGTGAAACAGTGAGCCTTGACTTCGAGGGCTACATGAAGAAGGTGGTGCGAGTGACAATCCAAAAAAGGAAGAAGCGCTCAGGATTCCCTGACACCAGCCGAGGTGTCCAAAGCACGAGCTCTCATCGGTGCTTTGCAATGGCCAGCCGGCCAGGGGTGTCCTTACCTGAGTGCATCGACTTCGTTGACAGCATCCAACATCAACAAGGCAACAGTTGAACTCCTTACAGACTTGAACAAAGCATTACGTTTTGGCAAGCAGGCATCGGATGTCAAGTTGAACATGACAGCAGTGTGCAATGGGTTGGATGACCTATGTCTGTTGTGTTTCTCAGATGCAGCATTCAATGTCAGGAGTGACGGCAGTTCCCAAGGAGGTTATGTTGTGGTGATGACCTCGAAGAGAGCATTGAAGGGTGAGCATGTTCCATACAGCTTGATTAGCTGGAGGTCATTCAAGTTGATTCGTGTGTGCAGATCAAGTCTCAGTGCAGAGAGTCAGGCTTGTGCAGCAGCAATGGATGAATTGATGCTGGTCAAATCGATGATAGCATTGATGGTTGAGCCAGACCTTGATCCAAGAGCAGAGTCCACAGCCGCAGATTGTGGAAGCTCGGCAATCATCATCGATGCCAAAGCTTTGTACGACAGCTTGAAGGAGGATGGCATTGGAAGTTCAGCTGACAAACGAGCTGGAATAGAGATCCTTCGCATCAAAGAAGAAATTCGTCGTCTCAAGACGGAACTTAGGTGGGTTAGCAGTGAACGAATGTTGGCCGACGGACCAGACAGCAGTTGCACACCAGACAGCAGATGGTTGAGATGCTTCGCAGTGGTTGGTTGAGCATTGTGCGAAGCATCAGCAGCTACACCGCAAAGAAGAAAGACAAAGAGTCACGACAAGAATCCACAGCCCGGACCTTTGAATACACAAACAATGTGGCAGCTAGGATTTCAATTTTTTGTTGCAATGAGCAGTGCATCAAGGGCAAAGGCAATGAATGAAACTGAAGAGCTGAGTGATGAAAACGCTTGGCTTGACTTCTTTTTCAGCTATGGCAGCTATGGTTTTGTTGTGACCGTTGTGCCGCTGTTGATTGGCATTCCGGCCGTGGCATATGGTGCTGTTGATCGCGCATATGCAGGACAAAAGACATCAGGACGATATGGCAGCAGATCATTTACATGTTGAGGACCGTACAGCAGCAGAGCTGCGCAATGAGATCGAAGAATCTCGTGATGAATTGTTGAGGATTCGTACACGTCTCGTGAGGATGCGCGTGGGGCAGTGCTTTTACACCGAAGGTGGCACCAGATGGCATGTTTACAATGACTGCCATAGCTTCAGAACGAGTTCTCGCATTCTCAACAAGGATGGCATGTGTCGCATTTGTTGGCAACGACTGCAAGATGAAACAAGCGGCGAAGTCCCAACACCACCTCATGGGTGGAATGAAGACACAAATGGTGATGAAGCTGTGGAGTGAATTCATTTTGACCACCTTTTCCACTGTGTGAAGATTCCTCCAGAATCTTAAGGTTCCAGGAGTTGAGTCATAGGTCGAGACATGTCGACATGCCGTGTTTCGGCCCGAGTCATGGGAGGGTCACTTACTTGAGCTGGCGGCGCGCCATGGTGAAAGTGTGCGATTGAGCGTGCACTATGTGTGTCGTTGAGTCAGTGAAGACTTCGAGTGCTTTACTGATAGAGTTGGATTGAGGTTGCCTTCAACTCTTGTTGCACTGTACATAAATAATACATTCAAGACACTTTGCTCCGACACCCGTGTGAATTTGATCAAGAGGGTTGGAGACACCAGTGATTTTCTTGGAGGGTGCTAAGCTGGAGAGGGAAGGCGTATTGACTCAACTGTGCAACTACATTGCTGAATCACAAACAAACAAGTGCATACCATGCGGAGGAAGTATTTAGTGAGTAACGGATCCCATTTTCCCTCCACCAATAAGATGGATAACATGAAGAGATGACCCCCCCCAAAACGCACATCCTTGTGTGCGACAGAGCCCGCCCAGCACACTGCGCCTCGCGTCGAACGCCGAGACATGCGTTCGGTCCGGACCAAAGCAAAACACGCCCGGTTCGGCATCGGCGTGGTGCGGACAACACGTCGGAAGGAGTGGGAAGGAGTCTCTGCTCGTTGTGAGGAGTCCCTCCATGCGATCTAATCTACTCGTCTGCAGCTGCGCTGGTCATGCGATCTACAGCTGCCGTTCTGTTCTGAATTGGAACTTGAGCGAATGTGCCTTGAGAGGCATAGCGAAACGCTTTCTTTCTACAGACTCCTTGAGTGGAAGACAGTTGGTGACAACTGTCGGGGTGGACAGGGCGGGGCACCAGCTCTTTACATTTCAACCGATCGAATACAAACCGATCGCCGACCTTAAACCTGCAATCTCTTGGACACGGAGAAGTGGTTGAAGAGGACAGAAGCTGTTGATGTGGAGAGTCGAGGAGCGTGGCTGATATCAAGCTAGTAACTAGCCAAACAACTTCTTCAAATGGTCACGCTTGAGGGCAAGCTCGGAGGCATGGGCGAGTATGGGGGCAAAGTCGAAGCCTGAAATTGAGGAGGAGGAACCATGCTCCGTCAATTTCCATGCTTGCTCATCTAGTGGCCTTTTATGCTACAAGTTGATGGCAGAAATGCACTTCTGTGTGAGCCCGCACTGAAGAAAAAGCGTATGAATCCACCGGAGGAGAAGTGGATTGAATGGAGAGCACATCACGTTTCGCACGGAGAAAGCCTGCGATCGTCCGTCGATGCTTAGAGACGGCTCGCCAACAGCGTCGATGCCATCTCTCTATGTTAAGCGATGGCCTCCCCCTTTTTTGGCGATGGCCTCCAACCTAATGTTAGCTCTCTGCTTCAACAATTAGCTCTCTTACACCGAGACTACAGCGAGAAGGTGTTCACTTTAGCCTCGTTTTTGAGTGGAGGATTTGTCGAACAAGAAAGCCAAGATTGCAAGCATACCGGATGATTGGAGAAGGGAATGCCGCAAACTCTCCGTCATGCTGATTGCAGCTTCTAAGGAGCTGTTCTTTCAAGGGCCAGCTTCACGAAGTCCAAAGCAAAGGAGAGAACGATCAAACAGCTTCAAAAAGCGCAAAATTCAGTACGCCATGGAAGGGTCAGGGACAAAATTAATCAGCTCAAGAGGCAAAAGGACTGATTGAGTGACGAGAATGGTGCAATCAGGATTTCACGCGGTGTGTTATTCCTGGATGTTGGACAACTTGCCAGGATTAGAGAACACGACCCATAGCCTGAGGAGGAGTGAAAGAATGTGCAAGGAGTACAGTACAGTACCCATGTATGTCAAAAGCATGACACACACACACTCAAAACAAGACGTGGACAAGCAGAGGTTCGCATTCATGCAGGATCCCCCTCCGCAAGAACGCGAATGGCAATGAATGGAAGACTTTGGAAAACCGTTTCCCCTTTGAGGGACATCCTTCTTGAACATCTTGAAACTTGGGTGGGCCCTTCTATGATCTTCGAGAAGTTTGCTGGTCATTCCATTTGCGTGTTTCTTCACCAGGGACCGTCGACCGTGCTGCCAGTCGCTTCATTGCTTTGCTCGAGCTCTCGATCGGAAGAGAAGCCATCGCGGGCGCACGCAGGCAGCCCCCAGAGCGGCGATCAGCAGCCGAGACGCTAGGAACCAAAACGGCTCCGGAAGGCGCTCTTAACAAAAACGAGGACGGTTTTTCAAATCATCACACGTGAGAAGAAACCAAGTGGTGAGATCGGACACTCTTGATCCAAGACACCAAGAACGCATAGCAGCCGCTTGAAACACCCAATAAAACAACCACACGACACAAAGATGAGCTGGTACAATCAAGGCATATCAAGGCCATGAACATATCCAATGGTCTAATGAACACCTTTTCAAGCATGATCTACTTGACAAGCCTGGTGGTGTTTCTCGGAATGTAGTCACAAATTTAAAAAAGTAACCGGCCCCAAACAAACTAACATGCCTCTCAAAACTGAGGAACCAGCCGGCGCCTGCTGGCATGAAAGGACCTCGAGGCTTCCAAAAACAAGCAAATAGTCTGGTTGGTGGTGTTTAGGGTTGGATTTGCTTATAGGTTTTCGGGATTGTTTAAGGTTGTTGGATTTGTTTGTGCTTCGGGATCGGTTTTAGATCACGTTGGTCCGGTGGCGGTGGCAAAATTGATTTCAACAAATGATCCCTTGACACACGAAGTTCAGGAACCGAATGCACCTCTCAAGCGCACATCTTTTCACGGGAGGCGAGCCGTCTTGGCTTCAAGCGAAATGCGCGCCCGCCCTTGCTTGAGCGCACAAACAAACATGCAACACATCGGCATCGATCGTCTCGAGGTTTTCGTGCCGAAAACTCACATCGGTGGGAGCTTAGCCAGGATTGCACCTGTTGCATGGTCTTTTGCAGACACTGTTCGACCCACCACATGTGCGAGTTCGATGCCAGCATTCACCGGAGGGAGTCACGTAGATCGGCCCTGGAGCTGTCATGACTGCAGGTCCTGAAACAGCACCGATCCTCAGAGGAAGAACCCCAGGGGGGTAACATACATACCTTGTTTTCGGAGGTTAGTAGGTATCTAGCAGGCATCCCCTGCCTCCCCCCCCAACTAGGTATGTATGTATGTATGTATGGTCCAAAGGTACATACCTCAAAATCAGGGGTATGTATGTTTCTGGGGAACATACATACCTAGAAAATGAGAGGTATGTATGGTATGTATGTATGTTTGGGGAAACATACATACCGAGACAAGAAGAGGTATGTATGTATGTATGTATGTATGTATGTATGTATGCATGGTCCAAAGGTACATACCTTCAAAGCATACCCAGTATGTATGTATGTCCGGGGAAACATACATACCTAGAAAGTGACAGGAATGTCTGGTATGTATGTATGTCTGGGGAAACATACATACCTAGACAAGAAGAGGTATGTATGTATGTATGTATGCATGGTCCAAACGTACATACATCAAAAGCACGGGTATGTATGTTTCTGGGAGACATAGAAGAGTCATACATACCCAGTATGTATGAATGTCCGGGGAAACATACATACCTAGAAAATTAGAGGTATGTATGGTATGTATGTATGTTTGGGGAAGCATACATACCTAGAAAAGAAGAGGTATGTATGTATGTATGCATGGTCCAAACGTACATACCTCAAAAGCACGGGTATGTTCGTTTCTCGGATACATAGAAGAGTCGTACATACCCAGTATGTATGTATGTCCGGCGGGGAAACATACATACCTAGAAAATAAGAGGTATGTATGGTATGTATGGATGTCTGGGGAAAGATATATACCTAGAAAAGAAGAGGCATGTATGTATGTATGTATTGTCCGAACGTACAGACCTCAAAAGCACGGGTATGAGTGTTCCTCGGAGACATAGCATCAGGTAAAAAGCGAGGTCTGTGTGTTTCGCAGGGCTCCCAGTTTGAGGTATGCATGTTTCCCAGGAAGATACATACGCATGAGTGTCTCGGTATGCATGTTTCCCACAAACATACATACTCATTATTGTCCAGGTATGTCTGTGTCCCACAAACATATATACCTAGGACTTGGAGGTATGTACGTGGTCTGAGAAACATACATACCCGTGAGATTGAAATATGTATGGTTCGCAGAAACATACCTACCCACAATATTCCGGTATGTATGTTTCCCATGCAGATACAGACCGTTAGTTGTTTAATGTATATCCGTTCCCAGAAACACACACCGAGGAGGTATGGGTATGTCGGCCAAACAGAGATTACCTTCAAGTATGCATTTTCCCTGCAACAATCACGCCCTTGACCTTGAAGGCAGTATAAGGAGGAAGAGAGATATGTGGCATTCTCGGGATGTGCGTATACATGAACGTGGACTGTCTCACACAATGAAGCATGCTCCTCTCCGTGACCTCCCCCCCCAAGGCAGGTATGTATGTACGTATGTATGTATGCATGCGTGCGTGTATGTCTGTGAGGGCCCGTGACCATGGAGGGGGCATTGAAGTATGTCTGTATGAATGGATGTAAGTCTCATGGTGTTTGGCGCATGGGTATTAGACGTGTGTATGACGTAATGTATGTATGTGTGGGGAAACAGACATCGCTAGAAAATGACAGGTATGTATGTCTGTTATTGGTATGTATGTATGTCTGGGGAAACATACATACCTAGAAAATGATAGGTGTGTATGGTATGTATGTCTGGGGAAACATACCCGGCCCTGCCCAGACCGAGGCGTCGCATCATTCGAGGCAGGGGTAGTAATAGGTTATCAAACATATGTTGCACAGTCCTCGACGTGCGAAGGGGCTCGCTTCGCTCGCCCCGCGGGGGAGGCGCTGTGCCCTCCCCCGCACCCCCTCCCGCGATTTATGAGTGACACCCCTGACCGCTGCTGCATGTTCGTGACGACACAGACACACCTAGAAAGCAGACGTGTGTATGACGCATGGGTAGTAGACGTGTGTATGACGTAATGTCTGTATGTGTGGGGAAACTAGAAAATGACTGGTATGTATGTCTGCGTGTGTGTGACGCATGGGTATTAGACATGTGTAAGACGTCATGTATGTATGTGTGGGGAAACATACATCGCTAGAAAATGACAGGTATGTATGTCTGTTGTTGGTATGTATGTATGAGACATACGTTGCACAGTCGTCGACGCGCGAAGGGGCGCGCTCCGCACCCCCTCCCGCGATTTATGAGTGACAACCCTCACCGCTGCTGCATGTTCGTGACGAAACAGATACACCGAGAAAATTACACGTGTGTATGACGCATGGCTATTAGACATGTGTATGACGTCATGTATGTATGTGTGGGGACACATCATCGCTAGAAAAAATGACAGGTATGTATGTCTGCGTGTGTATGACGCATGGGTATTAAACGTGTGTATGACGTCATGTTTGTATGTGTGGGGAAACATAGATCGCTAGAAAATGACAGGTATGTATGTCTGTTATTGGTATGTATGTATGTCTGGGGGAAACATACATACCTAGAAAATTAGAGGTCTGTATGTATGTTAAAGGTATGTATGTATGTCTGGGGAAACAGACATACCTAGAAAATTATAGGTATGTATGTATGTCTGGGGGAACATACATACCTAGAAACTAGAGGTATGTATGTATGTTAAGGGTATGTATGCATGTCTGAGGTAACATACATACCTTGTTTTCGGAGGTTACTAGGTATCTAGCAGGCATCCCCTGCCTCCCCCCCCATGTATCTTCCAAAATTATAGGTATGTATGTCTGGGGACACATACATACCTAGAAACTACAGGTATGTATGTATGTTAAGGGTATGTATGTATGTCTGGGGAAACATACATACCTAGAAAATTATAGGTATGTATGTATGTCGGGGGAAACATACATAGTAGAAACTATAGGTATGTATGTATGATAAAGGTATGTATGTGTGTCTGGGGAAACATACATACCTAGAAAATTATAGGTATGTATGTCTGGGGAAACATACATACCGAGAAAATTATAGGTATGTATGTATGTCTGGGGAAACATACATACCTAGAAACTAGAGGTATGTATGTATGTCAAAGGTATAGAAAATTATAGGTATGTATGTATGTCTGGGGAAACATACATACCTAGAAAATGATAGGTATGTATGTATGTATGTATGGGGAAACATACATACCATACATGCCTAAAAAAATAAAGGTATGTATGTATGTCTGGGGAAACATACATACCTAGAAAATTATAGGTATGTATGTATGTCTGGGGAAACATACATACCTAGAAACTATAGGTATGTATGTATGTTAAAGGTATGTATGTGTGTCTGGGGAAACATACATACCTAGAAAATTATAGGTATGTATGTATGTCTGGGGAAACATACATACCCAGAAAAATATAGGTATGTATGTATGTTAAAGGTATGTATGTATGTCTGAGGAAACATACATACCCACAAAACTATAGGTATGTATGTATGTCTGGGTTCGTAGTGGATCCTCAACACCTGCACTGCTTCATTCGCCAACATCAACTCACCTTGAAGCCGGAGGTTTTCCTGTCTCAAATCATGGTTCTTCTTTTCTTCTCTCTCCAGATCCTTCAAGATGCTTTCACGCTCTCGCTCCATTTCATCCTCAAGCTCATGGAGTTCCAGCTTGAGTCGGGCGATCTCTTCATCTGCCTTGGACTGTGTCTCACCTCTGGTGGGGCAACACGAAAACACAAGCCGACCAAGGAACCACAACAATGTCAATGCTCCAACAATGCTCGACACAATGAGGGCCTCAAAGCTACCGAAACTCCAGTCATCATGAGTGGATGCAGCGGCCTTCGTCACCTCATCTGCCATGATCAGCGCAATCAAACTCTGCGCTATGTCAGAACGTGTGGTGCGAGTCTCGCGGATCGTCTTTGCTCGCTCCTCCTTTGACTTCTTCTTTGCAGCAACGAACCCTTCATCAGCAACCAACTGTATGTGGCTACCACGGTATCGTTCAACAAAGTTCTGTCGAGCTCCAACCTTTGTCAAGCCATCTGACAATTGGCGTTCACTTGAAACCCAACGCCACTGACAATGTAAATCTGCCAGCAAACTTTTGATCACCAAGCCCTCTATTGCAACACGTTTGTCTGCTGCTTGCTGAATCGTTTCACGATGCACAGCGTCAAAGAGTGCTTTGCAATCTGTCACCATGGCTGACTCACCTGAAAGGCTGTCCTTGATGTCCTTCAAAGCGACACCAGGCCTCCGAAGACATTCTGTAAATGTCTTGACCATGAGGAGCTCCTCCAAGGCTGTGGCGCATGCCTGACACTCAGCGGCTAAAGAGCTCCTGCAAACTCTGGGGACTTTGAACGACCTCCAAGCAACAATGGATGCTGGCCGCTTCTGGCCCTGCAAGACTCCTTTCTCACAAGCCAAAATCATGAATCCTCCTTGCGAGGTATGATCTGACCTCACGCTGAATGCAGCATCTGCATAGCAAACCAGGCACAAATCACTCAGACTTTTAGCCTGACCACGCTTCTTTTCACCAGCTGGGCAACCAAGAAACTTCAATGTAACTGCTGCATTCGACTTTGCAAAACGCAATGTCTTGTTCAACTCACGAAGATGCAGCACCTTGCCCTTTGGAACTTCACCCGCCTGAATGCTCATCGAAGCGCACAAGATCGGCGTGCCCTGGGTTGTAGTGCTCCTATGAGGCCACGAGCTGCACTGACCTCTTGTGGTGTCACACTGTCTTCATCTTTTCGACCTTTGTGGATGGTCATCGGACAGAGCTTCTTGATATACTCTTCGTAGCTGACCTCAATGCCATGCTGATTCCTCAGGATTGTTCCTCCGCAGTACTTCAACGACTGATCTTCTGACAACTCGTCCCATTTGCCAAAATTGAAATCTTTGCGAAGGAACTCAACCGCCTGTGCAAATTCAGCATCTTGCATGCTTCCAGCCAGCAACATGTCATCAACATGTAAAATCAACATGCCTGTCAAGCTCTGATCCTTGCTGGATGGCAACACGAAGCAGCACTGATCTAGTGGGTGGCTCAACCAACCACGCTTTGTCAGCCTAGAAGCAGCTTCTTGAAACCATAGCAGCGGTGCATCGCACAAGCCGTACGCACTCTTCTTCATCTTCATGTACAAGTGCTTCTTGTACACTTTCTGCTGTCCTCCATCGACCAACGGCAAACAGTCCATTGGCAGCCTGACAATGAGCACCCTGTCAAAACCTTTTCCAGACAAGAAAGCCGCCTGAACATCAGCACAAAACACTGACCATTCCATCCAAACAGCTACTGTCAGCAACATAGTTCGACTGGTTCGACCTGCAGTTGGGCTTGCGGTCTTCATGTTCAAGATGTCAGGATCTTGAAATCCTCGCAAAACCAATCTGGCCTTGGCCTTCCAACGGGCGATGCCATCTTCTGTCTCCAACTTCTTCCAGGTGAGAACCCAGCGAGCAGAAATCACACGTTTTGTTCTGATGGCACTTTCGATCTCGCTTGTCGTTGCAAACTGCCATACTGCATTGCTAAAATATTGATCAAGCTCTTTGCGTTTGCCCTCAACAAACTGAGCTCTGCCCTGAGGATCCAGCTTCCGTTCATTGACCTCACCTTTGCGAATTGCGGCCATCAAGACATCGTCCATCTCAAGTTCACCATCAACAAGTCGCCATCCTGATGGAACATCTTCAGGAAGCTGTGTCAGAAAAACATCTTCTATCACCAGATCATCATCGTCCGGCACGGGGATGCTTCCTCCTCCAAGATCGCCAGGAAACTCAGGCACTGAGCTGGATGCCCTGATGGCTTTTCCTGGTGGCTCTTCAGAAGCAACATTTTCTGGCTTCCTCTTTGGACTCGATGGAGCTGGAGCATGTGCTGTATCATCTTCCAAATCTGTTGGGGCTGCAGTAGTCACCGACTCACGACGTCGGGGTGTCCTTTCTCGATCTTCTGCCTGCAACCTTGGAAGAAAAACATTGATCACTCCAGGAACATTGGGCTCTTCTGTCTCTTTTGCATTGCCAGTTTGATGCATCATCATCTGAACGAGGGTCTTCTGCTTCATCAACACTTCCTGGCAATGAGGGGGTGTACTCTGCATCAAGCTCAACATCATCTCCGTCAAGCTCATCTGCTTCGTCGATCTGGCCACTGCGTCGAAGTTCATCCTTGAACTGTGTGGTGCTCCTGGCTTTCAACTCTTGCAAGTCACGCAGGGCTGCTTGCCGATCACACGCAACCGGCATTCCAGTGTCTTCAACCATTGGCCTCACCTGTCGTGCACCACAACGTAACAACGATGTGCCATGACAAAGCCAATACACATTGACACTTGGCTGCTCTTCTATTGCAACAATCCTTGCAGGACCACGCCAACCGGACTTTTGCAACCTTCGTTGATGCTTGCGCCAATACCAAACCTTTTGACCAATCACCAGCTCCTCTTGCATTTCAGCAAACTTCTGAGTGAAGGCTCGGCGCAACTTGGCATCTGAATCTGCTGCAATGAAAGCTTTTGCAGCTTCTGTCCGTCTGGCCTGGATCTGAGCGAAATTGCCCTGTTCATCGATGGCCTCTTGTGCAGGATTGAAAAACTCTCCACTGAGACCGTGAACATAGGTCATGGATTTGCCAAGAACCCACTGCTGAGGAGTGAACCCACGATGAAAGCTGAGCTGGTTGATTGAGTGAGGAACATACAGTGCGGCCTTCTTCAACGACTTGAGATCATGACTGTCGCACTGATCCATAAACAATTCCAACGCTCGTCGGACAACTTGATGCTTCCTCTCAACAACACCAAGCCAGCTATGATTCTCAGCAGGTTGCACTTCCAGCGTCACACCACGCTGTGTGGCCCATTCTCTGACATGCTGACTCGACCAACCTTTTGCCTCGTCAATGCGCAGGATCTTCGGAACTCCAAAATGCTTCGCCCAAGCACGCTCAAGACCTTTTGTGAACTCATCAGCGCGCTCAGATTGTAGGATCCGAACTGCACAATATCTTGTGGCATGGTCGACGATTGTCAACACGCACTGTCGACCTGTTGGCCTTTTCTCCTTCTTATCCTTCTCTCTGCGACGAGCTGCTGGTGTACCTGGTGCAGGAACTCGTTCTTTCACCATGCTGTCTTCACACGCAATCCAGTGACTGTCAACGAGGATCCTTTCATTGAACTCAGTACACTTCAGCCCACTTGCAGGTGGATTTGCCTTTGGAGGCTTGCGAGCATAGCACAATGGACATGTGTAAAACTTTGCAGCCTGAAGAACATTGTCTGTTGCTTGAATCTCCTTCAGCATGCGATGAAGAACTTCCCAACCTGGATGGCCAAGGTTCTTGTGCAACCGTTGCACATACTCAACAGCACGAGGTCCAACCTGGGATCGTAGGATTCTGTTCTTTCGCACTGGATCCAAGCTATCAAACTCTTCAGACTCGAGTGCTACTGCTCTCTTGTCATCTTTGGGATCTGCTGCCTTAGGCTCACCGACAAAACGTTCAGCTCCTTGATGACGACCAGCCATGTAGTCTGCAATCTCTTGTTGAGCCGATGGCATATCCTCGACAGCAAAGATGTCATCAGATTCAAGCTCAGCAATGATAGCATTCACGAGGTGACTGGCCAATGCCTGAGGATAACTCTCTGCAAGCCAGGAATGCACACCAACACCAGGAATACTGCCTTCCAAGTGAGTGTGTGAGTGTGTTCCATCACAATGCTTGCTGATCCTCTCTGACAAGGATGCTCTGGTGGTTCGAAATGTCGTGGGCTTCTGAACTGGCAGCATCTCATTGTGATCATTGAGAAGGCGTAAACCAAACATGCACTGATCCACATGAGCATCATGCCCATTCATCGCTTGGAATGCCGGAGTAGCCCAAGCACGTGAACGTTTGGGATGTTCACACAACGCCAGCTTGCCTTTCCTCCTCTGATGCTCAAAAATCACTGAACAAAACATGAGGATGTTGTCGTGGTCCCACTGTCGTGCAATGTCCAGGGTTTCAGCATAGCCTTCATGAGCTGCACACGTGAGCTCTTGCAGACTGCTC
This sequence comes from Durusdinium trenchii, assembly GCA_963970005.1. Classification (NCBI taxonomy): domain Eukaryota; class Dinophyceae; order Suessiales; family Symbiodiniaceae; genus Durusdinium; species Durusdinium trenchii. The sequence goes on along the minus strand of CAXAMN010014780.1, from coordinate 406,920 downwards.
CAAAGCTTGCACATAGGGGAGATCAACACACAATCTGGCTCCTCAGACTTCAAACGACGAAGAAATGCCATTCTGTGGGAGGCCTGAGCAAAATCCCAACCATCACTCAATGAGAAACGTTCACTCTGCATGTTCTGTCGCCTTGCAGCTGTCTTGCTCACACGGCCTTCTCCAGCAAACACTTCCCACAAGACATACTTGCGGTCATAGTCCCGTAGTGGAGAGGCTTTGAGAACATCTTCAAACTCTTTGATCCTCCGCTCGGTGTCATGCATGAGCTGTCGAAGCTTGCCGGATGGCAGCTTCTGGAAGACTTCACGGTCTTCTGGCGTGGAGGATGGAGAGCAAGCAGCTTCATGTTCATCTGGTTTTGCCCTTGGATCGCAACTCAACTCTTCTGTCACCACAACGTCATCATCTGACTCGAGATCTATCGTGATCTCACTGCATTGAAGGCTCGTCATCAGCTGTGCCCCTGCGTCTTCAGGAGGTGGTCCACTCTTCTCACAAGCCGATGGACTCTGTTGTGACTCCAAAATGGATGTCACTGATGTGAAACTTGAATTCTCCTGCTCATCAATGACACTGTTCACCGAGTCCTCGCTCACGTTGAGCATCGACTGCACCTGACCATCAAAGAAAATCTGTGTGGACAGTGACTCTGGGTGAACATGTTGCTCAAAATCATCTGGAAGGCTTCGTCTCAAGCAACTTTGACACATCTGAGGCCATGTGGCAAATGAATTCGCCTCGAGTGCCACGAGCACACTTCTTCCATGCCTTGCGGCCCCACTTGATCTTGCCTGCCGAATAGGAAATGGTGATGTCCAATGCCTCCATGATTGGGCGTCCAAACAAGAATGGTGCATCATCTGGAATGACATACATCAAAATGTCACGGCGGCGGCCCTCCATGAACGTGGGAGCAGACAGAAGTGATATTCTTCTCTCCATTGCCAAACCTGAAGCCCTTCTTGCAACGGAAGACTTGAATCTGGCTCAAATCGAACCCTGCTGCCATCAACATCTCGAGGTACTTTCGAAGTCTTCCCTCTGAGGTCAACACTGAACCTGCTCCACAGTCCATCATGGCGATGTCATGAGACACAATGCCATTCTCCTCAACTGCCAGCTGAATGGAATCTGGCTCATCGGACTCGAATGGAGCAACCATGTTGATGTCAGCATCTGTCTCCGCTTTTCTCTTGCCAGCAACGGGGCACGCTTTGGCTCGATGTCCAGCCTGACCACAACGCAAGCAACGTTCTGCACCAAGAGCTGCACGGCCACGGGCTTTTGGCTGAGGTGGAGGTCATGGATTCTGCTTTCCACCTTTTCCAGCATGACTCTTGCCCTTGCCCTTGCTCTTGCTCTTGCCTTTTGGCGATGAAAAACTGCCCTTGCCACTGGATGAAGCTTGTTCTGGAATCATCGCAACGACCGGGTAGTATCCTCTGCTCATCCTCATCTGATTCAGTCGTTGTCGGGCTTCTGTGTATCCAGCTAGGACCTCATCGTATTCTGCAGCAAGGTCGTCATTCACTGCATGAATCTCATCATCGCCGTCTTCTTCTTCTCCATCATCACCACCATCATCGGCCCAGAAACAATCTGGGTCCTCGTCAGCATCTTCACCATGCTTTCATCTTCTTCACCATAGTAAACAGCTTCTTTGTATGGTGCACGCCAACGACTTGAGGCCTTGGTGGAATAGGTCGAATGACCTTCAGGTGTACTGTCCTGCCCAATGACAAAGTTCATAGCCTTGCGAACCGTGTCCAGCGACAATGTCTCAGTGCCCAATGCACTCATGATCAACTGTCTCTGCTGTTGGGTCAGTCCAGCTCTCCTCATGAAATACCAGCCAACAACCTTATCTGGCAATGTGACATTGTGGGCTTCCAATTTCCTCAATGCTCGTTCAAAGTCACCAGCATATTCTTGCAACGTCGAGTTCTTCTTTCTATGCAACGTGCAGAAAAGTGCTTCAAAATCTCCAGGAAGCTCCGTGACCGCGTCGAACTTGAAGACCTTATCCAACCGTTCCAAAATCTTCTGCATGGCGGTGGACCCTTCAAGATCTGACATGGAGATGTCATCACATGCATCCCATGCACGACCCTTCAATGTCACCAGCACATTGAAACTGGTCTCTGAGGACCTGCCGGCCAAACTCATCTTCTTCTCGTACAGGAGCAACCTCTTCCTGTACTCCTTGTAGTCGCTCGACTTGCCAGAAAACTCAGGAACGTTCCCGTGAGCTTTTCCAACATAAGCTGTCGAAGCCGACCCACTGCCTTGCGCTGCAGCCCCTGTGGCCATCAATGCACAATGTACGACCGACAGCAACCAATGTCAATGCAGTCAACTCAACCAACGAAATCGCACGCAATGACAATGTTGCTCAATGTACAATGTGCAACCAACCAATGAAAGGCTCCGCGCCACCAACAACAAATGATCCCTTGACACACGAAGTTCAGGAACCGAATGCACCTCTCAAGCGCACATCTTTTCACGGGAGGCGAGCCGTCTTGGCTTCAAGCGAAATGCGCGCCCGCCCTTGCTTGAGCGCACAAACAAACATGCAACACATCGGCATCGATCGTCTCGAGGTTTTCGTGCCGAAAACTCACATATTTAAAAACAAACCATTGAGGAAAAACATGTTTTTTACTATCAAGGTTATGCTAACTTGATAGCAGTTGATAAACACCTTGTAATTTCAAGGATGCTCATGTTTAGGCAAACAATGGATTAACACATCTAGGATCATGATACAAACATCGAACGTCGATTCAGACGGGAATCTTTTCTGCGTGTTCTCTCGTTGCTCAGTTCAGGAAAAAGAAGTTCTTCGATTTCTGTATCTTGTCCATGGTTTTGCTTCAAGTCTGCAGAGCTAATTGTCTTTCATTTCCTTTTCAGGAGCACAACTAAGCTATGTCTTCTTTTCTCTTCGCTGTCTCTACGTCTTCTCCTTCGTTCCATTTCCCCAACTCCTGCCGCGCCTCGAAGGTCTGCGCTGCGAAACAGGTCTGTGCTGCGCTGCCTGAAGAGGAACTAGCCACGACTCTTGCCATACACTGCACTTGACATGGAGTCGTGTATGGCTCTTGCCAGTGAAAGAGTCATTGTCAAGTGTATTGTGGGCATGTCCTCCCTGAAAGCCGTCATGTTTAAACCTTCATTCTTTCTTCGAACTAAAGAGCCACAACTTTCTACTGAAAAAGTAAATGGAAAGCATGAGCTTGAACCCCCGCCTGCAAAGCTTGGAGGCCTTCTGCCGACCCCACCTGCACATCTGCTGCTTCTAGCTCGGAGTTGCATGCTGCAATAAAAAGCTACACATACCGCTCCGTGATCCCTCGTGAAGTGGCAGCAACTGGCATTTCTACAGGTCTTCGTTTTCCTTCATTTAGCTTTGCGGCATTTTCTGTTGACCTTTCCCACCTGAACCCAGATGCGTTCTTTAAATTCGGCCCCGTGGGATAGTCAAACATGAGAGTGGTTTTTTTCATTTGATGCCCTCCATAGCTTCGCTGAAAGCCAGCATGGAGAGCTGTAGAACACAAGAATGTCAAGAGAAGGCGACATCTCTTCCCTGCCTGCCGGCTCCCCAAAAGAGTCCAGGCCCACAGCGAGACCACACAATCCATCAGTTGCCCAAGTGCATCAACCACCCGACAACCGAACATGTAGAAATCCCAAGACATTGCCGTGGGGCGTTTGCAACAGTAGACTTGCTCAAGCAAGGGGCTTGAGTGCTCAGTTGTCCAAGCAATGTGGCGGTTTGCAAGCTACACCAGCTCGTCGTTCGGACTCACGCAAGAAAGAATGGAAGCCAAGGAGTCCATGAAGGCATTGGCAGCGGAGTGGTTCGCATGCGCTGGCGTTCCAAGCAGGGCAGCTATTGATGGACCAAGTTTCGACAAAGGGCTTTTGGCACCAAGACTGGCATCACATCTTGTGCTGGCAGATCAGCAGCCACATCGTCAAGCACCAATCCTGGGGAGGCTTTCCACCTGGGAACTCCAAAGCCACGTTTGCAATCAGGAAGTGAACGTCGATCCTAAACCACACCACGGAGTAAATGATTGCAACAATCTGACTGCAAAAGGCAAAATGTCCGCCGAAAGATCTTGCTTGCTGTTGCTGAATCGCAAACAATCGCAATATCCATTCATTCTTGATTCATAACTATCAATAGAACTTGTATCAACTTCAGCAGGCTTTAAGAACTTGATGTCCCTTGACGCGGCACTTGACCAGAGCTTCCGAAAAGCACCCAACCAGGCTTGGTCAGTGTCAATGACAAGCTCCTTCAAACAGGTGAAGGCCGTAGGCCGCAGGCAGAAGGACTTGTCTCAGCCGCCACCAACCTGTAAAAGAAACCGAGTGTTCAGAAAACCTCGAAGCTTCACGCAACAACAAAGGCATGAATCAAATAAGCAAACCTCGCCATGCCTAGTCAAGCAACGTGCGCACACATCAAAGCTTGCAGGACGCTAAAAAAAAACACCAAATCCAAACCTAATTACCGGTGAAGTTCCCCTTCCTCGAAGACAGCGGATGGACAGCGGCCGTTTGGCATCCTTGACCAGGTACTTCGGACATCCTACCAAGAAGACCGTTTGATGCCATTTAGCAACGTTGAACTTCGAATGTGCACTTGAACAGCGGCAGAACACTATCATTAACGCAACCTGTAAAAGCAGGAGATGTTGGGAACGATGTCGCAATATCATGTGGAAACATACAGCTGCTAGTACCACCAGCCTGCTTCAAAATCTCCACACAAACTCCCCGAAAAATGGGCAGTCCTCGCAGAAATGCCAAAATGCCAAACATTCTTCTTCGGCTTAGAAGTCAGTGGACGCATCCAAGCTTAGAAAGTCAGTGCAGGAGGGCCGTCAAGACTTTTGATTCACTCCTTGGCTGTCAACTCATACTTGCGCCTTTCACTACACATCCTCCCTCTGAAGCAGTCCAAAAATATGTTCAGCATGTTCAGCGAGGCTGCGTTCATGCAACCCAGCCATTTGGCAATGCGCGGCCTGTGCGTGCACGTTGGTGAAAATGGGAATGTCCACGCTCCACCGGACGGCAGCCTGAGAGGAGGAACCAACACCGCTCCCCCGTAGGACTGCACTTCACTGTGTCAAACACTGCGGCGCCGATTAGTCGTCGTAAGAGAAGTAGCATTAGTAGTAGCAGTCGTCGCCGTCGTCGTTTTTGTAGTCGTAACGGTGGCAGTACTGGCACTGTGACGTAGTCGTTGTCGTCGTGGTCAGCGACAAGGACCGGTCTGAGAGTCGATTTTTGGCTATCAAATCATTTGATCGTTCCCGTGGGGCGTGCTTGTTGCAAGCGCGCCCTGCGGGTTTGATCAATTCATCTGGCTCGTTGTCGAGGTCATGGGATCTTTTCTTGAAGGTGGCAGTAGTAGTAGTAGTAGTAGTGGTAGTGGTAGTGGTAGTGGTAGTGGTAGTGGTAGTCGTCGTAGTAGTAGTAGTAGTAGCAGTAGTAGTAGGAGCAGTAGTAGTAGTAGTAGTAGTAGAAGTAGAAGTAGAAGAAGTAGTAGTAGTAGTAGCAGCAGCAGCAGGAGGAGGAGTAGAAGTAATCGTGGTCGTGGCGGTGGTAGTAGCAGTAGCAACACCAATACTACTTCTATTACGACGACTACTCCACACCAGCCACTCAACCACTCAGCCACTCATGTTTCAGCGACTCAGCCACTCAGGCTTTCCTTCCTGAGGGCCAGTCAGCCACTCAGCCGCTCAGGATCTTGAGTGGCTGAGTGGCTGACGGGAAGAAAGCCCGCATTGCCACATACAATCTAATGCGCCCGCTTTGCCCCACAACCCAACGCAAACGTAAGTCTGCAAGACCGGAAAGGACAAGCCAAAGCTGCCCAAGCGACGTGATGATCATTGCTGCGCAACACAGTGTCATGCAAAAATGACAACATGTCATCCCTGGCGTGACATGGTGTCACCCCTGGCACGACATGATGTCACCCCTGGCATGACATGATGTCATCTCTGGCATGACATGATGTCATCCTGGCACGGCATGATGTCATCCCTGGCAAGACATGATGTTCAACCTTGGCGGGACATGACGTCGTCCCTGTAATGACATGCTGGCACTCTGGGCGCGAAATGATGTCACCCCAGGCATGACATGATGTCTTTCTGGGCACGACATGATGTCCAGGACATGATGTCATCCCCGGCATGGCATGAATCCTTGAGGCAAAACTTACAACACAAGAACGCTTGCCGCTGACCACCGCCAGTCGGCAAGCTTGGGCGACGACACAGGCTTTCGGTCACCATTTTGCGAACCAGCGCTACTCAAAGCTTTCCTTCTGGGAGAACACAGAGAAGCCGCGACTTGAATGGGACGGCGGTCTCGAACTCACAACCTGCATCAGCTCCAACACAATAGATTAAGAATGAGAGTTCTAAACTGGTTGGTTCTAAACTGATGAGAGTTGGGACCAACTGGCCATCTTTCCGTTGTCCACCCGGAACCTAAGAACGGAACCTGGACCGGCGCTTACACGGGAACCGGCGGATGAAGGTCCACATTGCCGTGCGGCCCAACAGCGGAGTTGGCCACACGAAAACACGGCCCAATCAGATGAGAGCACAGAAAGGACAAACCCTAAACATCGCTTTTTGGAGCGGATTGAAAGCAGAGTGCCTAATAACCAGATCTTGTAACCTGATTTGCTACTCAACAAATTACCCGAACACATGTTCGACGAGAGAAATCAGGATGCTTCAATCATTCCTGAATGCATTGGCGTGGAATTTCGCGTCACCTGCGTGGCTGAGTGAGCGAAGGACCCTGTCTCCGCCTTTATGACACACATGATGTCAGCAGATTTGGAGTATGAAAACATCAGGCTTGATGTGAAGCACTGACTTCTGGGAAAGTCCCAACGTCAGGATACATCCCCACCCCTAAGGGGGGGGACCTGTCTAAATGTAAGCTACATTTTTTGCAACTTTGGGCTTAAAAAATGCAAGTTACATTTTCTTAGGGACACCTTTAAAAATGTAAGTTATATTTTTTGAATAAATGTAAGCTACATTTTTGGAGGTTCCGTTTTCTTGACGACTCTAGACCTTATTCCTTTTCTTCCTGCTATTTTTAAGACTTCCAAGCCAGTGACAGAAGCATGTATGTAAAGTATGTTCTTATGGTGTCGTTATTGTTTTGGTATGATTTGTTGTTTTTTTCTCAAGCCTTTGGGCAACTCCAGAGCTTTTGACCTTTTGGTAGCCTTTCCAGGAGGCTTTGGGGAACCTGCCTCCATCCTTCGGAAAAGGAAAACCATACCAAAATCAGATCAAAACTATATCAAAATCATAACAACACCAAAAGCGTTACACGTTTCTTATGGTTTTCTTATGACCCAGCCACCCTGGCCATCTCCCACCTCCACAACCAAACCTAGTTTCAAGCCTTTGAGCCATTCCAAAGCCTTTTGACCTTTTGGTAGCCTTTCCAGGTGGCTTTCAATTTTCCATATTGATTGTATATTTTCCCATATTATGCATCTTTGGTTCTGTAGATATTTGTAGATTTCATATGTTGCCTCAGTGTCTAGGTGCATACCACGGGTTTAGGGGCGTCCCAAAATGTAGCTTACATTTTTGGAGGTTCCATTTTCTTAACGCCTTTCTGTGTTTTCATTTTTTCCTCTAGACATTTCTTCCTTCTCTGCCCGTTCTTTTCTGTATTTCGTTCCTTCTTCTTAGAGACCAGTGGGCCCTAGGGCCATTACCCGCTTCCTGATGTAGCTGCTCATGAGAATCTGCTGCTGCATTCTACTGCTGGTTTCTTTCTCTCAGTTGTCATTTGGCCGTAGAGTCTTTGCATGGAAACTTTCTTGGCTGCTTTTCCCGGATGCATCTTTAGTTTTGTAGTTTTCATATGTTGCCTTTCAATGTCTAGGTACATCCCAACGGTTTAGGGGCGTCCCAAAATGTAGCTTACATTTTTGGAGGTTCCGGTTTCTTAACGCCTTTCCGTGTTTTCATCTTTTTTCCTCTAGACTTTTCTTCCTTCTCTTCCCGTTCTTTTCTGTATTTCTTTCCTTCTTCTTAGATACGAGTGGGCCCAGGGCCATTACCCGCTTCCTGACGGAGCCGCTCATGAGAACCTGCTGCTGCATTCTACTGCTGGATTCTTTCTCCTATTTATATGTGCCTCCCCTATCCCCTCTCAGTTGCCGTAGAGTCTCTTCGTGGACACTTTCTTGGCTGCTGTTCCCGGATGCATCCTTAGTTTTGTAGTTTTCATGTGTTGCCTTTCAATGTCTAGGTACACACCACGGGTTTAGGGGCGTCCCAAAATGTAGCTTACATTTTTGGAGGTTCCGTTTTCTTAACGCCTTTCTGTGTTTTCAGTTTTTCCTCTAGACCTTTCTTCCTTCTCTTCCCGTTCTTTTCTGTATTTCTTTCCTTCTTCTTAGATACCAGTGGGCCCTAGAGCCATTACCCGCTTCCTGACGTAGCTGCTCATGAGAATCTGCTGCTGCATTCTACTGCTGGTTTCTTTCTCTCAGTTGCATTTGACCGTAGAGTCTTTGCATGGAAACTTTCTTGGCTGCTGTTCCCGGATGCATCTTTAGTTTTGTAGTTTTTATTTGTTGCCTTTCAATGTCTAGGTACATACCACCGGTTTAGGGGCGTCCCAAAATGTAGCTTACATTTTTGGAGGTTCCGGTTTCTTAACGCCTTTCTGTGTTTTCATCTTTTTTCCTCTAGACCTTTCTTCCTTCTCTTCCCGTTCTTTTCTGTATTCCTTTCCTTCTTCTTAGATACCAGTGGGCCCAGGGCCATTACCCGCTTCCTGACGGAGCCGCTCATGAGAATCTGCTTCTGCAATCTACTGCTGGATTCTTTCTCCTATTTATATGTGCCTCCCCTATCCCCTCTCTCTCTCAGTTGCCGTAGAGTCTCTTCGCGCACACTTTCTTGGCTGCTGTTCCCGGATGCATCCTTAGTTTTGTAGTTTTCATATGTTGCCTTTCAATGTCTAGGTGCATACCACCGGTTTAGGGGCGTCCCAAAATGTAGCTTACATTTTTGGAGGTTCCGGCTTCTTAACGCCTCTCTGTGTTTCCCTCTTTTCCTCTAGACCTTTCTTCCTTCTCTTCCCGTTCTTTTCTGTCTTTCTTTCCTTCTTCTTAGATACCAGTGGGCCCAGGGCCATTACCCGCTTCCTGACGGATCTGCTCATGTGAATCTGCTGCTGGATTCTACTGCTGGATTCTTTCTCCTATTTATATGTGCCTCCCCTCTCCCCTCTCAGTTGCCGTAGAGTCTTTGCATGGACACTTTCTTGGCTGCTTTTCCCGGATGCATCTTTAGTTTTGTAGTTTTCATATGTTGCCTTTCAATGTCTAGGTACATACCACCGGTTTAGGGGCGTCCAAAAATGTAGCTTACATTTTTGGAGGTTCCGGTTTCTTAACGCCTTTCTGTGTTTTCATCTTTTTTCCTCTAGACCTTTCTCCCTTCTCTTCCCGTTCTTTTCTGTATTTCTTTCCTTCTTCTTAGATACCAGTGGTCCCTAGGGCGATTACCCACTTCCTGACGGAGCCGCTCATGAGAATCTGCTGCTGCATTCTACTGCTGGATTCTTTCTCCTATTTATATGTCCCTCCCCTCTCCCCTCTCAGTGGCCGTAGAGTCTTTGCATGGACACTTTCTTGGCTGCTTTTCCCGGATGCATCTTTAGTTTTGTAGTTTTCATATGTTGCCTTTCAATGTCTAGGTACATACCACCGGCTTAGGGGCGTCCCAAAGTGTAGCTTACATTTTTGGAGGTTCCGTTTTCTTAATGCCTCTCTGTGTTTTCCCCCTTTTCCTCTAGACCTTTCTTCCTTCTCTTCCCGTTCTTTTCTGTATTTCTTTCCTTCTTCTTAGATACCAGTGGGCCCTAGGGCCATTACCCTATTCCTGGCGAAGCCGCTCATGAGAATCTGCTGCTGCATTCTACTGCTGGTGTCTTTCTTCTATTTATATGTTCCTCCCCTCTCCTGTCTCAGCTGCCATTTGGCCGTAGAGTCTTTGCATGGACACTTTCTTGGCTGCTTTTCCCGGACGCATCTTTAGTATTGTAGTTTTCATATGTCGCCTTTCAATGTCTAGGTACATACCACCG